>JARFJB010001382.1:4257500-4467500 GCA_036346205.1 Vesta saturnalis | reverse complement strand
ACGCACACCACACACGCACACCCACACGCACACGCACACACACACACCCCACCACACCCACACACCACACACCACACGCACACACCACACCCACACACCACACACGCACACACCACACCCACACACACACCAAAATTTAACTCACACCTAAAAGGAACAACAAAACCAATTGATTTTATTTAAATTATTAAACCAAAACACCAAAAAACCCAATGAGTAAAATAATTGTATATACTAACGAATAAAAATTACACCATTAATGAAGAAGGAGAATATTAATGAAACATTTGTAACAAAAATTAACCCCTCAAGACTTATTAACCACCCCACCACATTATTGAGGAAGAACTCAAAACGTAATTAAACTTTTCCCTTTCCATTCAATTAAAGAATACGCCACAACTTCCACATTACCACACAGATAACATTTACCTACACAATGGGATTAAACATAAAAATACAATTTTCAAATGACAAAATCAAAATGTCACCATATACCCAAAAATTTTGAAAATAACGAAAAACACCAAAACACACTGAAGATTTTAACAAACAAACACCTCATCCACCACCAACACTTTAACACTCACACCTCAGAAATGGATGAGAAATCACTAACAGAAGATACACACAGATACAGAAAACACAGAAACAACAAGGGCCTTTTGACAACTTAATTACAGATATTGACTTTACAAACCACGAACATAACAAAATATCAAGTAAGAAACGTAAATAGATCACACTTCAATGGAAACTTTGATGATATTCAAGTGTAAAGACAATAATACTTTATTAGATTAACAACTCAAACAAAATAAAGGTAAAAACCCCAATAGCCCAAAAATACAGATAATTAAACTTAAGAACTTATAAAATACACCTTTTAATCCCAAAGACTGCAAAGGAACTTGCTATTGAAAAATTAAAAGAGACTTGAGAGAGAAGAAAACATACTTCACCTCAACCCATTACAAACCCAAACCCAAAAATATCAACATAGATAGTACATATTAATTTAAGTTAGCAATAAAAATTATATCCAATACTAAAGTTTAAGAACTGATTTAAATTTCAATTACCCTGGATATGAACTCAAAGATATTAATTACAAGAATCAAAAAACCGAATGCACTGAAAGGGCATACACATTAATCCCACACTAATTACAAACAAATTAAAAGAACCAAATATAATTCATGTGATAGTATTTAACCCATACTTCACAAACTCACACTGTCAACAACTGTAATGGTCGATTTTCAATACACCCCACAATTCACGCCTAACGAAACTGTCGGTTTACAAACTCCTACAAAATAATAAACCACCAACTGTACAGAAAACCCAATCAAGACCGTACATGGAAAAATATCCCGTTATCAAATCATCAAACATTTTAACAGCACACCTTTACACAAAACAAACTTTTACAAAGAGGACCAACACATCTAGATTAAAACTTCCAACAATCTTAACAGTCAAAATCAACATGCTTACACTCTTTCTCTGATCATTTAGCCATTCAGTACCACATTTAAAAACACCCTTATTGGAAATTTGATAACCATTAAACGACAAAGATTTTATAAGAAAGATGAAACCTTTCTCAACAAAAACCGAAAATGACGAATTCTGTGGGATAATTATAAACACGAGATCAACAAAACAAAAAAAAACGTCACACATATTAACACATACTCAACAAGGATTGGAGAAAAGATGATATCAGAAACAAAATATTATTGAAAAACCAAAGATGCATATTTTAAAAAGTGAAAGGAATAATGAATACTAAATATAGCAAACTTTCAACATCCCTTAAATAAAAAAACCTCAAACCTTTCACTAAAACCGATGAAATAATAAACCACAGTAAAAATAGAAATGAAGGAATCACATAAATGAATCCACCCCTCATACAAACACTTAACCTTTAACTCCCCGATAAAATTTTATCAACCAGTCACGCTTGAAGAGTTAACAACACACTCCTCTTAATAAAAATACCCCTGAATGGATGGTTTAACCAACTACATAAATTAAAATACAAGTATTTTACTATGTTAACCGCCCTCAAAAACAACCCTCCATCAGTAAGGAAAGCTTTTACCGAAGAAAGGTGATCTATTGAACATAGATAACTGGCCCCCATTTCTTTGATGTCATGACTATAAAATTTTTCGAAACTTTGTCTGCACTATCTAACATCATCTCCAAAAAACCAAGGTTAGTGCCTGATACTATGTATGACACTAACACTTACATAAATTAATAAATTACGCTAATCAAAATAAAGTTCCACTAGCAATAATTAACCTCGATCAAAACAGGTTTGATAAAATTTGTCACAAATACCACTAAAGGTTATGAATTTTGGAAACAACTTTATCAATGCCATAAAATTTTACACAAACATGAGTCATGTGAGATTATTCACTCAACAAGAGCGGTTAAGTTTGAGCGTGGAATTAGACAGGGATGCCCATTGTCAGGTCCAACCATCGCTATCGAACCTTTCTTAGCCTTATCCAAATTTTCAGGATTCACTGTGACAAAATTACCGCACCTATTAAGATAACCGTGTTACGCATGATGTGTTTTCATCGCAAGAAATGAAGACTTCAACATTCTAAAAACTGTTATACCAAATACCAACAATCTGGATCAGAACTAAATTTAGCTAAAAAGGGTTTTGGTGTGGTAGTTGGAAAGAGAGAAGGAAACTGCACTTGGAATCACTTGGTCTCAAAAAATACGAGTGTTAGAATTTATTTTTCAACCCAGAAGCAAGACTGATGAAGCATTCACGGATTTAGTCCCGGTTGATGCCTCAATGAAGAGCTAAATGGAAGTTGCCATCTTTATCGATGTTAAGAACAGTAGTCAACCAATACATCGCACCAAAGTTGTGGCACATTCTTCACTGTCTTCCAATTACCGTGCAGCAGCAACTGTATTTGCAGAGTAAGATAACAGGATACATTTAGAGGAAACACGGCAGTCATTCCTTCCTTTTCAACATACCATCAAAATCAAACTTTCCGGATCCCACAAAGAATTTTAACGATAAAGAAAAACATTGATTAATATTGTAAACTTAAACCTTATGCAAGCAGATTCGTTAGGTTTAACTCAGTGGATGTTTCTGAACAGCAAACACCCAAAAACATCAACTATCGAACTTAATTGTTCAAGTAATAAAACTTCAAAGTGTTGATTATTTTGGAAAATTTTGATCACTTATGATTCCAACAATAGAGTCGAGATTATCTCCTGCACAATCCCACCCATTTTCCACGAATCAAATTAATACGTTACAGACTTAAGAATAAATAATTCATGGTTACAAGAGAAAACAAAGAACAATTGCAAACAACCTGTTTGGTAGTAAAGAATGACGTTAAAGAACATTATAGAAAATAAACTAATCTTCGGTAATAAATTTCAGAAAATTATAAACCAAAAAGCAATGTAATAACGTTTAAGCGTGAAAATCAATACTGCAAGTTAACTTTAAGTCCATCAATAAATTACACAACCATAACACCTTTTAACATAAAGGAGAATTGTAGTAAACAATTAACGAAAAAAACGTATTGGAAACTTTTCAATTCACTTACCATTATATTTCAACTTATTAGCAAAGAACCGATCAGATCCAATTTATTTACGCCAAACCTAAGGAAACATGATTCATGCCAACAAACCAAACTGTGATGTGGTACAATGAACCAACATGCCCAAGACACCTAGACATCACAATAAAGAAAATTACAAACAACGATATAAAAATACACCTCTTATGTGAATAAATGGAAATGCATACACATTGTGTAGCCAACTACTTAATCAATTTACAAAAGCACTATATACAACATCACAATAGGCGCCATGAAAACAATAACTTTACCCATAATTTTAAATCACTTACATTAAAAACAGAATAATGCAAGACTACTGGCACCAAAAGGATGCTACCCCTTCAAAAAACATAAACAATTGTTTAGAATTGATGTAAACCACTAACATGGAACACTGAAATGTAATGGTATAGACCATAAGTTTCACCAAATTAGAAACAATTACACATTTAACTTGATTATGTATCAATAAGAATTTTAATTTGTAAGACACATGTAAATCAACAGTTGTTTTAAAATAAATTAATTAAAAAACACACACACCCCCACACCACCACCACCACGCACCACGCACGCACGCACGCACGCACGCACGCACACCACACACCCCACACACACACACACCCCACAACACACCACACCCACACCACACCCACACCCACACCCACACACACACCCACACACACACCACACACACACACACCCACACCCACACCCACACCCACACCCACACCCACACACACACCCACACACACACACACACACACACACACACACACACACACCCACACCACACCACCCACACCCACACCACACACCCACACCCACACACACACACACCACACACACACACACACACCCACACCCCCACTCTTACACACCCACACACACACCCACACGCCCACGCACACACGCACACACCACACAACCAACCCACACCACAACCACCACACACCACACCCACACCCACACCCACACCACACACCACACCACCACCACACCACACCACACACCACACCCACACCACACACCACCCCACCACACCACACACCACACACCACACCCACACCACCACACCACACCCACACCCACACCCACCCACCCACACACCCACCCACACACACCACCCACACCCACACCACACACCCACACACCACACCCCACACCACACCCACCCCACACACACACCACACCCACACACACACACCACCACACACACACCCACCCACACCCACACCACACCCACCACACCCACACCACACCCAACACACACCACCACCCACACCACCACACCCACCCACACCCACACCCACACCCACACACACACCCCACACACACACACAACCACACACCACACACACACCACACCCACCCACACCCACACCAAACACACCCACAACCACACCACAAACCCCAAACCCAAACACACACCCACACAACCACACACACACCCACACACACACACACCCACACCCAACACCACACACCAACACACACAACACAACCCAACACAACAAACCAACCCAACACACCAAACACAAACCACAACCCACACACACAACCACACACACAACCAACCACACCAACCCACACCACACAACACCACACACCACAACCAACACACCACACACCACACCACACACCACAACCACACACCCACACCACCCACACCACACACCACACACCACACACCACACACCACACACCACACACCACACACCACACCACCACCACCCCACCCACACACCACACCCCACACACAACCCACACACACACACAACACCCACACCCAACACCCCACACCACACCACACCAACACCCACACCAACACCCACACACCACACCCACACACCCACCACACACCCACACCACACACACACACCCACACACACACCACACCCCAACCAACACCCACACACACCCACCCCACACCCACACCACAACACACACCACACACACAACCACAACCCACACCACAACCCACAACAACACACACAACCCCAACCCCACACCCACACCACAAACCCAACACCACAAACCCACAACACAACCCAACACACACTCACAACAACACAACCCAACCCAAACACCCACACCCACACCCAACACACACCACACAACACAAACACACACACCCAACACACACCCAACACACAACAACCCACACCCACACCCACACACCCACCACACCACCCACACCCCACACACACACCCACACACACACACACACCCACAAACCCACACCACACACCCACACACCACCAACCCCACACCAACAACCAACCCACACACCCACACCCACACCACAAACACCACACACCACAACACCCACACCCACACACCACACACCACACCCCACACACCACACCCACACACCACACACACCACACACCACACACCCACACCACACACCACACCACAACCACACACCACACCCACACCACAACCACACACCACACCACACACCACACAACCACAACAACCACACACACCCACACCCAACAACCCAACCCACACCCAACACACACACAACCCGCACCACAACACCAACCCCAACCACAACAACCAACCCACACACACAACACCACAACACCCACACAACACACAACACACACCCCAACACACCACAACCACAACACAACACCCAAACAACACCCACACCCACACCCACACAACAACAACAACCAACACCACACCAACCCACAACCCACACACCCACACCCAAAACACAACACCCACACACACACACACACACACACACCCACCCACACCCAACACCCACACCCCACACCCACACCACACACCCACACCCACACCCACACACCCCACACACCACACACCCACACCACACCACACCCACACCACACCCACACCCACAACACACCCACACACCACACCCAACACGCACACACCACACACCACACACCACACACCACCACACCCACACCACACCACACACCACACACCAACCACACCAACCCAAACCAACCACACACCAAACACACCACACAACCCACACCCACACCCACACCACAAACACCACAACCACACCAACCCACACCCACACCCACACCACACACCAACACCACACCAACCCACACACCACACACCACACCACACCACACCACAACCACACCACACACCACACCACACACCACACCACACCCAACGCACACCACCACCACACACCAACCCACCCACACCACCCCACACCACACCCCACCACCAACACCACACACCACACACCACACCCACACCACACACCACACCACACACCACACACCACACGCCCAACCACACACCACACCACCCCACCCACACACCCACACCACCCACACCCACACCCACACCCACACCACACCCACACCCACACCCACACCACACACCAACCAAACCACAACACACACCACACCACAACACACCCACACCACACACCCACACACAACCCACACAACACCCCACAACCCACACAACCAACACACCACCCACACAACACACACCAACAACACCACACACCACACCCAACACACCACACACACACCACACCACACCAAACCACACACCACACACCACACCACACACCACACACCACACCCACCACAACAACCACACACCACCACCCACCCACCACACCACACACCACACCACACACCACACACCACCACACCCACACACCCCACACCACACACCACACACCACAACCACACCACCACCACCACACCACACACCCCACACACACCCACACCACACCCACACCCACACCCACACACACCACACCCAACCCACACCCCACCACACCCACACCACACCAACACACACCCACACCACACCACACCCACACACACCCACACCCACCCACACACAACCCCACCACACCCACACAACCCACAACCCACACCAACCCACCCCACCCCCACCCACCCCACACCCAACCCACCCCAACCCCACACCCACACCCACACCCACACCCACCCCACCACACCACACCACCCACACCCACACCCACACCCACACCCACACCCCACCCACAACACCACACCCACACACCCACACCACACCACCACCCCAACCACCCCAAACCACCCACACCCACACACACCACACCACACCCACACCCCACACCCACACCCACCACCCACACCCAACCCACAACCCCAACCACACACCACACCCAACCCACAACCAACAACACCAAAACACCACCCCACACCCACCAACCACCACACACCCAACACCCCAAACACAAACAGCACCAAAACCACAAAACAACAACACCAACCAACAACCAACAACAACCAACAACAACAACCAACACAAACAACACCCACACCAACCAACACCAACAACAAACAACCAACAACAACAACAACAACCAACAACCAACAACCAACAACGACAACACAACCAACACAACCCAACAACACAACACAACAAACCAGAACGCACCCACCCCACGCACACACCACCCCACCCACACCACCACACACCACACACCCACACCACACCACACACCACCACACACCACACACCCACACACCAACCACAACACCACACACCACACACCCCACACCACAACACCACACACACACACCACACACCACACACCACACACCACCACCACCCCACCCCACCACACCCACCACACCCCACCACCACACCACCCACCACCACCAACCACCCCACCACCACACACCACACAACCCCACCACCACCACACCAAAAAAAAAACAACCCAAACCAAAAAAGAAAAACAAACAAAAACACACACAACCAAACACCCAAACACACCAAACAAACCCACACACACAAACAACACACACACACCCACACCCAAAACCACACCCACCAAACCCACCACCCCACACACCCAACCCAAACCCACCCACACCCAACACCACACACACACACCACACACACCCACACCAACCCCACCCACCCACAACACACACCCCACACACACACAACACACACACACACAAAAAACACACAAAAAAAAGGAAAAACAACCAAAACCCCAAAAACCCACAAACAAAACACCAAAAAGGAAACAGAGGGCGGAAACAAGGCGCGGGGGAAAAGAAAAAAAACAAAAAAAGACAGACAGACAAACAAACAACACAACAACAAAGCAACGACAACAACAAAACAACAGCAGCGGGAAACAAAACCAACGACAACCAGAAAACAGACAGGCAAAACAGACAAACCAGAAAAGCAGGGGGGGGGGGTAACCACCCCCTTTTCAACAGGGGCACACCACACCGGACACAAAACAAGGGGGCAGACGCAGGAAAGGGGGAAAAAATCAGGCAAAGGGGGCCGGGCGGAAAACAGCAAGGAAGGCAAAAAGGGCCCAAAAACAGGCACAGGACAAAAAACAGGGGCGGGGAAACAGAAAACAAACCAGGGGAAACAAAAAAGGGGGCAGGGAGCAGGGACAGGGACCAAGACCAGAAAAAAAACACCCACCGGGGAGGCGGGGCCCGGGAAAACGACCAGGAAAAGGAAAAAAGGGGCCACAGCACAAACCAAAGGAAAAAGGAAAACGCAAAGGGGGTTTTTGGGGGGGGGGGGGTTTTTTTGGGGGGGAAACATAACGGACCAAAACGACGAAACCGAAAAAAAATTCACCCGAAAGGAAAAAAAAAGGGGGGAAGGGGGACAAAACCCCGGGGAAAAAAGGGAAAAAACCAGACAAAAGCCTTAACCGCAAAAAAAAACAAAAACAAAAAGAAAAAAAACAAAAAAAACCCAAAAACAAAAAACAAATTTAAAATAAAAAACAAATTTTCCAAATGTTGCCAATCAAAATTTAAATATAACGGATCCATAATACGTACGTACTGATGTTTTGCATTTAACCTTCATTGCATTTCTCCTGTAGCTGATTCAATTTTGGGAAAAATCCAGTGGTGGAGATGGGGGTTAATTAGACGCAGTTTTTATCAGATACTTCTGAAAGGTTTAAAGGTATAAAAATAACTAGGTACATATAGACCTTTAACATGTCGATTAATTATATTCAATGCAATTTTTGATCGTAATTTGGCAGTAAAAAGATTCCTAAGGTAGAATTGAAGTGTTTGCCTTGACAAAATCTGGATAACTATTAATTTTTAACAAAAGGTGTAAACATGTATTTTACAGATAATTTAAAATTTCATAACTTTTCTTTTTAATGTTGCTTAATACAAAATTTAAATTTATTATCTTTTGAAATTTTTTTTTCAAGTTCGTTTCTAGATAGTTAGTATCTATTTTCGTTATGAAAGTATTTCAAAAGTGGTTACATAGTTATCCTAAGAAAAATTATTATTAAAATTATTTCATTTCTTTTAATTTCCACTTTGTGGGTTAAAAGGTCGTGTGTTGTTCCACTCGAGAAATTTACTTTCGGAATTCAGGATAATGGGGTTGGAAAAAAAATAGAGAGCGTTTAATTATAATTCCTTCTCTTACTACTGCCAACTAATATTCAATTTTGAAAAGGTGAAATTTCACGAATCATAATTTTAGATAATTATCAATTAGGTTTTAAATTAGCGTATTAAATACAAATTATTGGAGTTCCGCTAACAATTACGATAACAGTAATTATTACCAAAACGCACGAAATCTGTATAATTTATATTGATAGAATTCCTAAACCTAAAAGATAAAAGTGTCTGTAGTGCTAAATTACTTTAAAAAATTGTTGAAGTAATGGGGTACTTTTATTTACAAGAAAATAAAAGCATATAATGACAACTGCAATCAAATCTTTATAGAACGTTAAACTCAGTCAAATCAAACAAAATTTAAACATGTATTTGAGGTACAACTAGAAATACAGAAACTTGAAAAATAATATACCACTCTTGCACTCAACTGTGAATCAAATAAAATTACGATTATATAGAACGTACAGGTATTCTATGCTAGCATATTTTTCGATTCAATAAGTGCGCTAGTTAAGCCACATTCTGAAGGAGTAATATGGAAAGCGAATGAACCATTTGTAGAATATGATGAATAGTTTTTATAATTAAACATTAAATCAACATGTAATCTTTTTGTTATATTTTGAATTACAGTTTTTGCTGTTCAAGGGTTTAGAATTTAATCTCAACCAAGCAAAAGCAAAAAAATGCATTTCATTACCATACACCTTGGAATTCTCTTTGAACTAGCCTCAAAATCATTTGGAGAATCAAATAAAAATATCCGGAAAACACACTTTTTTGGTGACTGATAAGTATGTTATTAAACAACGATTACATATTTCGGCAACTTTTAGAACAAAACTAATCAAGCAAGCTTTCATGTAATCCAATTGTATTTTTTGTTACCGAATTCCGCTTACATAAATATACTGCTCGGCAAAACCTACAAACTGCATGTTAAAACATACCGCAATTTATTTAAAATTTGAAATATCTATATAAGCGCAATATGATAAAACTAAAGTTTATTTAGGTTGAATTGAAAAACGCTAGGGAGATGGAAGATTGCTAAGATTCCTCGACTCCTTAATTATGGTGGAATTAAAGATGGGTACTGTCAGAATAGGATAAAAGGGTAGGGTTTTGATCGGATTCGCCCAAAACAGCCTCATTCGAGGTGCATATACCCAATATCATGTCGCCTGAATGATAAATAGACCGTGTAGCCATGAATATAGATTTTAGAATCAAGTTTAATTGAAATTCTTTCTAGTGAGATTTTACAGTTTCATCGGGAAATCAGTTTTCTATTCTAAATCTGTATGCAGCAAATCGGTGTGTTGAAATTCGATAAATTTTAGGTAATCTGTTAATACTAAATATTAATGAAATTGGCATCAACTATATATATATATATATATATATATATATACAGTGTGTCAATTTAAAAACTTACAATAGACTATATCTCATGAATAGATGATAATACCAAAAAATTCTTTAAACCGTTTCTAGGGTAGAGATGGGGAACCAAAATGACATAGGAGACAACTCACCTCAATCATCCCCCTACGCCAACTAAAAAAATTTAAATAGCGAACCCGTACTTGTAATACATCATTGAAGAGCCTGTAAAATATGCTATCCAGTGATATAAATAAAAATTATGCAGGGTGTATTATATTATTTCAGTCATTTTTATAAATGAACACAAATCTCTTTTCAGAAATAACACTATAATATTTTATTTCAAAAAAGTACATCGATATTCACTAAAGGGTTTGGTTGAACTACAAATTTGGTATAAATATTAATTAATGATGTAAATGTTCAAAGTGGGTTCCGTTGTTTTGTAAACAATAATACAGCCTGTTATCAAATTCATCACAAACTTTGATAAATGTTGTTCTGGTAATAGACCCACATGCTTGAGTAATTATTCTCCGCAACTCCTGAAGTAACGAAGGTTGGGTTTTGTAAACAACTGACTAGAGGTAACTCCAAAGATACAAATCTGGTGGCGGAAAATCTGGTAACCTCCAACGTCAAATAAACAAATAGGTTATGGACTACGATAGAAAAAAAAATGATGACAGCTTACAACTTATGACACAATCGGCAAACCTATTTTTTTTCTAACAACAAGTATTACGGACACTTATCAATGCAAAATAGGGAATTATTGGTATCTCTAGAGCGTTTTAACATTGCATCGCAAGTAGAGTGTTTTTGATTAAAAAATAATACTTAAATATTTAATTAGGTTATATTAATACACCCTGTATAATTTTTAATTATACCACTGGATAGAATTTTTTACAGGCTCTCCAATGATGTATTACAAGTAGGGGTTCGCTGTTTAATTTTTTTTTATTAGGGTAGGGGTTGATTTGGGCGTTTTGGTCATTTTGCTTCCCCATTTCTACCCTTGAAACGGTTAAAAGAATTTTCTTATTTCATCACTTATTCATGAGATATAGTCAGTTTAAATAACACACATTAATATATATATATATATATATATATATATAATATATATATATATATATATATAATATATATATATATATTTAAATATATATATATAAATATATAAATAATTTTTTGTTTGGTGGGTGAGGGAGTGGTTTGGTGGTTTGGTGGCCATCGTTGGTGTGGTGCTGTGTGCCATGTGCGTGTGCTGTGTGGGTACTGTTGCAAAGCATGTGGCCGTTGTTCAAGTGTGTTATGGTTGCATATAATATATGAATTGGTGTGCAGTGTATGTGTGTGTGTGAGTGCACGCACATACACATACACACCTGCGCACACACAAAACATTTACACGCACCACGCACACATGCACTCTACCGCACACAGCACACTCCACACGCACACACCACACGACACACACACACACAACAACTCACACTCACACACGCACACACTCACACACTCACACTACACACTCAGACACACACACTCACACACACACACACACACTAAGACTCACACACTCACACACTACACACTCACACACTCACACATCACACACTCACACACTCACACACTCACACACTCACACACTTACACACTCAGACACACTCACTCACACACACACTCACACACACTAACACTCACACACACACAGACTCACACACTCACACACACACTCACGCACTCACTCACACACACACACACTCACACACACACACACTCACACAGCCACACTCACCCACTCACGGATTAACGGACTCACACACTCACACACTCGCATAATCACTCACTCACCCACTCACTCACTCACACACTTCCACACACACTCACACTCTCACACACACGCACTCACACACTCGCTCACACTCACACTCTCACACTCTCACACTCACACACACACACACTCACACACGGACATGCACATGCACACGCACACACGCCCACACTCACATTCACACTAACACACCACACACACACACACACACACACACAAACACACACACGCCAAGACACACACACACACTCACAAAGACACAGACACACACACACACACACTCGGATGCGCGCACGCACATACCCATTCACACCCTCACACATACACAAACACGCACACACGCATAAACGCACACGCACACGCACGCACACACACGCTCACCCACACTCACCCACACACACACACACACAGCCACACACACAGACACACACACACACACACAAGACTCAGGCACACACTCACTCACGCAAACACCTACCCACCCACGAACACTCAAACGCACGCACACACAACAGACACACACGCGCAGAACACACAAACACGCACACACGCAAACACGCACACACGCACACATGCACACACGCACAGGCACACAAGCCCACACGCACATACGAACAAATGCACACACGCACACACGCACACACGCACACGCGCACACGCACACGCACACGCACATGCACACGCTCACGAACACGCACACGCTCACGCACACGCGCATGCACTCGCACGCTCACTCACACACACACACACTCTCACTCACACACACACACACACACACACACACACACACACACAGACACACTCATTCACACACAGAGAGAGGCACACTCATACACTCACTCACTCATACACTCACACACTCACACGCTCGCAAACTCACGCACTCACACACTCACACACTCACACACTCACACACTCACTCACGCACACACTCACACACTGACACACTCACACACTGACACACTCACACAGTCACAGTCATACACTTGCACACTCGTGCATTCGCACTCACACACTCTCACACTCACTCACTCACACACTCAACAACACACAGACATACACGCACACGCATATGCACACTTACCCACACTCACACTTACACACACACACACACACACACACACAGACACACACACACACACACACACACAGACACACACACACACCACAAAGACACACACATACACAGACAGACACTCACACACACCCACCATCACTCTCACCAACCCACCCACAAACACTCGCATGCACTCACGCACATACACATACAATATCGTGCAGCACACTCACAAACACGCACACGCGCGCACACGCACACACGCATATACCCACACACGCACACACGCAAACACGCACACACGCACACATGCACACGCACAGGCACACAAGCACACACGCACATACGAACACATGCACACACGCACACACGCACACACGCACACACGCACACGCGCACACGCACACGCACACGCACACGCACACGCACATGCACAAGCTCACGAACACACACACGCTCACGCACACGCGCATGCACTCTCACTCTCACCCACACACTCTCACACACACACACACACACACACACACACACTCACACACACACACACACACACACACAGACACACTCATTCACACACAGAGAGAGGCACACTCATACACTCACTCACTCATACACTCACACACTCACACGCTCGCAAACTCACGCACTCACACACTCACACACTCACACACTCACTCACGCACACACTCACACACTGACACACTCACACAGTCACACAGTAATACACTTGCACACTCGTGCATTCGCACAACACTCACTCACTCACACACTCAACAACACACAGACATACACGCACACGCATGTGCACACTTACCCACACTCACACTTACACACACACACACACACAGACACAGACACACACACACAAGACAGACACTCACACACACCCACCACCCCTCTCACCAACCCACTCCCGAACACTCGCATGCACGCACGCACATACACATACAATCTCGTGCAGCACACTCTCAAACACGCACACGCGCGCACACGCACACACGCATACACCCACACACGCACACACGCACACACGCACGCATGCATACACGCACACTCGCAGACACGCACATCGCACATGCTCACACACGCACACACACGCACACACTCACACTCTCACACACTCACACACACACTCACTCGCAAACTCACACACTCACACACTCACACACCCACTCACCCACACACATACACACACCCACACACTCACACATTCACACACTCGCACACTCACACACTCACGCACACACACGCACTCACACACTCGCACACACACACGGACATGCACACGCACACGCACACTCGCCCACACTCATATTCACACTCACACACACGCTCAGTCACACACGCCAAGACACACACACACACACATAAAGCACAGACACACACACACGCTCCCCCAAATACCAACCCACCTACGAACACCCGGATGCACGCACGCACACACTCATACACACTCTCGCAACGCATACACAAACACCCACACACGCATACACGCACACGCGCTCGCACACGCACACGCACACTGACCCACACTCACACTACCACACACACACACACACACACACACAAAGACACAGAAACACACCCACACACACACACACACACCAGAACTCCAATCACCCATGAACACTCGTATGCACGCACGCACATACACATATACACTCGCGCAATACACAAAAACACGCACACACGCACACACGGACATTCTAACACACGCACACACGCACACGCGCACACCCGCACACACGCACACACGCACACCCGCACACACGCACACAAGCACACGTGCACACATTCACACCGTACATACGTACACTCTCAAACACGCACCCAAGCACACACGCACACACGCACACAAGCACACACATAGACACGCTCACAAGCACACTCGCACACGCACCTACGCACACACATACACACAACAGACACACACGGACACAGACGAACACACACAGTCACACACGGACACAAACGGATACACTCGGACATACACGGCAAACACGGACACACACGGACAGAATCGGGCACACACGGACACACACGGACACACACGGCACACACGGGCACAAGAACATACATAAGCACCCACTCGCCCAAACACCAACCCACCCACGAACACACCGTACGTACATACATATACACACACACTCGAGGAACACACACACACAAACGCAAACACGCACACACGCATACACGCACACACGCACACCCGCACACTCACACGCACACTCTCGAGCACACGCATACGCACTCTCACCCACACACAATCACACTCACACTCACACTCACACTCGCACTCAAACTCACTCTCGCACACACAGACACACACACACACACACACACACACACACACAACACACACACACAGACACACACACACAAAAGACAGACACACACATACTAACCCAAACAACAACAAACCCACGAACACATGGATGCACCCACGCACATACACATAAACACACTCGCAACACACACACACACACACACACTCACACCTCACACTCACACACACACACACACACACTCACACACTCACACACTCACGCCCTCACACACTCACACACTCTCACTCTCACACATTCACACACTCTCACACTCACACACACACGCACTCACACACTCACACACTCACACACGGACATCACACGCACTCTCGCCCACACTCACATTCACATTCACACACACACACTCAGTCACACACACGCCAAGACACAGACACACATAAAGCACAGACACACACACACTCCCCCAAATACCAACCCACCTACGAACACCCGGATGCACGAACGCACACACTCATACACACTCTCGCAACACATACACAAACACCCACACACGCATACACGCACACGCACACACACTGACCCTCACCCACACTCACCACACACACACACACAAAGACACAGGCACACACCCACACACACACACACACACACACACACACACACACACACACACACACACACCAAAACACCAACCACCCATCAACACTCGTATGCACGCACGCACATACACATACACACTCGCGCAACACACAAAAACACGCACACACGGACATCCGTACACACGCACACACGCACACACGCACACACGCTCAAGCGCACACACGCACACATGCACACACTCACACCGTACATACGTACACTCTGACTCACGCACCCTCGCACTCACGCACACACGCACACAAGCACACAGATAGACACGCTCACAAGCACACTCGCACACACGCATCCTCGCACACACTTACACACAAACAGACACACACGGACACAGACGAACACACACAGTCACACACGGACACAAACGGACACACACGGGCACACACGGGCGCAAGAGAGTACACACGCACCCACTCGCCCAAACACCAACCCACCACGAACACACGGGAGCACGTACGTACATACATATACGCGCACACACTCGAGGAACACACACACACAAACGCAAACACGCACACACGCATACACGCACACGCACACCCGACACACGCACACACTCTCACACACGCATACGCACTACCCGCACACAATCACACTCACACACACTCAAACTCACTCGCACACACACACACACACACACCACACACACACACACACACCCACACACACAGCACACGCACACGCACACACACGCACACACGCACACACGCACACAGCACATATACACACGCGCTCACGGGCACACGCCACGCGACACACGCACACACGAACACACGCACACGCACACACGCACACACGCACACACTCTTACACGCTCACACACACGCACACACACGTACACACGCAGACACACGCACGCACTCGCACACACACGCTCACACTCGCTCATACACGCACACACACGCACACACACGTACACGCACACACACGCACACACACGCACACACACGCACACACACGTACACACAAGCACATGCTCGCACACACACTCCCACACACGCACACATACGCATACGCAAGGACACACACACAGATACATACGGACACACACACGGGCACACACGCGGACGCACACACGTACCCACGCGCCCATACGCCAACCCACCCAACAACACACGGATGCACGTACGCACACATACAGATACGCACACTCGTGCAACACACAGTCGCGCACTCGCACTCACGCACACACGCACACACGCACACACGCACACACGCACACACGCACACACGCACACACGCACACACTCTCACACGCTCACACACACACGCACACACGTACACACTCGCAGACACACGCACACACTCGCACACACACGCTCACACTCGCTCATACACGCACACACACGCACACACACGCACACGCACACACGCACACACACGCACACACACGCACACACACGTACACACACGCACATGCTCGCACACACACTCCCACACACGCACACATACGCACACGCAAGGACACACACACAGATACATACGGACACACACACGGGCACACACGCGGACGCACACACGTACCCACGCGCCCATACGCCAACCCACCCAACAACACACGGATGCACGTACGCACACATACAGATACGCACACTCGTGCAACACACAGGCGCACACTCGCACTCACGCACACACGCACACACGCATACACGCACACACGCACACACGCACACACGCACACACGCACACACACACACACATGCACACACGCACACGCGCACACGCGCACACGCGCATACGCGCACACACGCACACGCGCACACACGCACACATGCACACACGCACACACGCACACACGCACACACGACACACGCACACAGAACACACGCACACACGCACACACGCACACACGCACACACGCACGCACACGCACACACCCACACACGCACACGCACACCACGCACACACGCACACCGCATACACCACACACG
This sequence comes from Vesta saturnalis, assembly GCA_036346205.1. Classification (NCBI taxonomy): domain Eukaryota; kingdom Metazoa; phylum Arthropoda; class Insecta; order Coleoptera; family Lampyridae; genus Vesta; species Vesta saturnalis. Next base: position 4,448,254 of record JARFJB010001382.1, on the reverse strand, counting down.
CACACACGCACACGCATCACGCACACACGCCCACACGCACACACGACACACGCACACACGCACACACGCACACACGCACACACGGACACACGCACACACGCACACCGCACACTCACACGCACACTCGAGCACACGCATACGCACCTCACCACACACACATCACACTCACACTCACACTCACACTGCACCAAACTCACCACACACAGCACACACACACACACACACACACAACACACACACACACAAAGACAGACACACACATACCAACCCAAACAACAACAAACCCACAACACATGGATGCACCCACGCACATACACATAAACACACTCGGCAACACACACACACACACACCACACACACACTCACACACACACACTCACACCTCACTCTCACACACACACACCTCACACCACACACACGCACCACACACTCACACACTCACACACGACATGCACACACACACGCACCGCCCACACTCACACACACACACACACACACACACGTCAGCACACACGCCAAGACACAGACACATAAAGCACAGACACACACACACCCCAATACCAACCCACACGAACACGGATGCACGAACGCACACACTCATACACACTCGCACACACACAAACACCCACACACGCATCACACGCACACGCACACACACTGACCCTCACCCACACTCACCACACACACACACACACACAAAGACACAGGCACACACCACACACACACACACACACACACACACACACACACACACACACCAACACCAACCACCCATCAACACGTATGCACGCACGCACATACACAACACACTGCGCAACACACAACACACGCACACGACATCACGACACGCACACACGCACACACGCACACACAGCTCAACCGCACACACGCACACATGCACACACTCACACCGTACATACGTACACTGACTCACGCACTCGCACTCACGCACACACGCACACAAGCACACAGATAGACACGCCACAAGCACAGCACACACGCATCCTCGCACACACACACACAAACAGACACACACGGACACAGACGAACACACACAGTCACACACGGACACAAACGGACACAACAGGCACACACGCCAAAGAGTACACACGCACCCACTCGCCCAAACATCAACCCACCACGAACACACGGGAGCACGTACGTACATACATATACGCGCACACACTCGAGGAACACACACACACAAACGCAAACACGCACACACGCATACACGCACACACGCACACCCGCACACACGCACACCACTCTCTCGAGCACACGCATACGCACTCTCACCCGCACACAATCACACTCACACTCACACTCAAACTCACTCTCGCACACACAGACACACACACACACACACACACACACACACCACTCACACACACACTCACACACACACGCACACGCACACGCACACACACGCACACACGCACACACGCACACACGCACATACGCACACACGCACACATACACACGCGCTCACGGGCACACGCCACGCGCACACACGCACACACGAACACACGCACACACGCACACACGCACACACTCTCACACGCTCACACCACACGCACACACGTACACACTCGCAGACACACGCACGCACTCGCACACACACGCTCACACTCGCTCATACACGCACACACACGCACACACACGTACACGCACACACACGCACACACACGCACACACACGCACACACACGTACACACAAGCACATGCTCGCACACACACTCCCACACACGCACACATACGCACACGCAAGGACACACACACAGATACATACGGACACACACACGGGCACACACGCGGACGCACACACGTACCCACGCGCCCATACGCCAACCCACCCAACAACACACGGATGCACGTACGCACACATACAGATACGCACACTCGTGCAACACACAGGCGCACAGCACTCACGCACACACGTACACACGCATACACGCACACACTCACACACGCACACACGCACACACGCACACACACACATGCACACACGCACACGCGCACACGCACAGCGCATACCGCACACACGCACACGCGCACACACGCACACCTGCACACACGCACACACGCACACACGCACACACGACACACGCACACGCACACGCACCACGCCACACGCACGCACACGATACACGCACACACGCACACACGCACACACGCACACGCACACACGCACACACCCACACACACGCACACACGCACACACGCACACACGCACACACGCACACACGCACACACGCACACACGCACACACGACACACGCACACACGCACACACGCACACACGCACACACGCACACACGCACACACGCACACACGCACACACGCACACTCGCACACACGCACTCACGCACACACCACGCACACACGTACACACGCATACAGACATACACCTATACACATACATACGCACACATACACCCCCTTCCCACACACAATGTCGAAAGTGGTCTAGGTTGTTTTCAAAATAATGAAGTCGTTTGAATCCGTTGAAAATGCGAGATCGATTTTGTCATGAAAATATTGGATGCTTCGCGCATAATAAAAACGACATAACGTGAAAATTAGGCCAAAATTTAGAAACAACGCTTTAAACAAGAAACACTGGAAAAATTACTGATTGGATAATTACCTACAACATCTGACATTAAACGCAAATCAAACCTTATATATAGTTTAGGCTTAACTAAAGTGGATATAAAAGACTGTAAAAAGATTTAGACTTTGTGAATATACGTAGTAAAACGCATCATAAATATATTCCGAAATATGTTACTTAAAAAATAAATACTCTAGTCGTAGTGTAAGATGAAGTTAAAAAAAAATCGTGTTTCTTTCATGTCCTTCTAAATATGATAAACCATATACTACATTCACCGGGATATGAAAATTGGTTAAGCTTACGCCAATTCCTAAATCTAATTCAACCAAAAATAAATCAATATTTTCTAACCGCTGCAGGAATTCGTACACTTTGTGACTCATAACCTAAGAATTTTAAGTTTTTCATGTTTATTATAGCCACCCGATGGCGGTTATAGAAGCGTACTTGGAAAGGTACAACTCACTGCTACATGAATTTGATTCCATCGGTGCTAGTGACAAACATTGAATACAAACAAAAATTAATTCATACCACATTAATAACATAATTCCATTATCAAAGTTCCATTTCCTTGTTCCCTGGTCAAAATTCAGAAAATTTTAAGTGAGGAAGGTATTTTGTCTCGATGTTTAAAACCTGAAACTAAAATAACGTTTATTTATCAAAGTTTAATAAAGCGTGGAAACTGAACTTTTTTTCTGTATTATGTTGTGATTCATGTGGCCACACATTATTTTCTATTTTTGGAAAATGGGAACGTTCACGACTACCGTCGTTTCAAATATTATGTTTTTGATCAAAATCGTGTTTTAGAAACAATTGGAGAGTCTTCTGGAGTGTCATTTGCAAAACAGTTTATTAATATTTAATCTATTAATGATTTAGTTACCAATCAATGCTCACCATGACATAACATTCAGTAGTAGACTTATTGGTATATTTTGACATTATAGCATATTTCGTACCTTATCGTGCATATAAAGTAAATGAGTGGTTGCGCAAGAGGAAAGAATTTTTTTACAATATTTTACGAAATGTGACCCCTGATACTTCACTATTGATTAGTAGTTTACGCGCAAAGATGCCAAACGGTAGCGTTACAATTTAAAGTAGTTAAAAACATAAACATAATATAACATAATAATTAAGAGTTGAAGGTCAAATAAATCCCTTGCGAGAGTGTTACAAAATGTTTAGTTACTTCTTCAGTATAATATTAAGTGAATATAACGACCCAAATTGATGTTTTTAGGGGAAATATGTTCATTTCCTTTATTCCAGTGTTTTATAACGAATTATGTAAACACTTTCACATCTTTAATATATTCAATCGATAATATCTCATTCTAGATTCTTTCAAAAAAAGTAATCAAGGTATGAAGGATACATTTCATTTGAATTACGACATAAACTTTCTTTCTTGATAAATTTCGAGTTTGTTTATTAAAAATTATAAACAATTTTTTTGTTATTAAGATTATTGATTTTTATCATCATTCAGAAGAAGAACTAAGCCATATGACAAGCTATAACCTTTAAATAAATTTATCAAATCTTATTTTAAATTTGGAACCAACATTTTTGTAGGATAGTTAAATAATCTGGAACACTAGAACTGTAGCAGCATCTGTAACAAAAATACACCCACGTACCACACAAAATTAAAAAGCACCGAACGCGTTTCGATAGCTACGCTATCATCATTAGCGGTCGACCGCTGATGATGACAGCGTAGCTATCGAAACGCGTTCGGTGTTTTTTAATTTTGTGTGGTACGTGGGTGTATTTTGATTGTTGAAGGAGAGTTAGTTATGTTTTAATTTTACCACGTTTATATTATAAGAAATTTTGTGGATATTTATAGCTTAAAGTTTGCCATAACGTTAGCGATATATAACAGTTAATTTTCGGTTCTGTAAACAGATTAAAATTAACAGTTATGGGTAGATTTTTAAATAATTAGTGACGAAAGTTCTTTTGCAAACTAATGAAACATTTCAATTTTAAAGTTTCTGTCACTGACAGACTTGAATGGTAGTGCTGTGTATTGTATATAACATTTAGCGTTTGCTGGGAACAAGAAAAAAATAGACAAGCTCACCTAAACACTCATGATTGTAACTATAAAATAACACAAAACATCGTAACACCAATAAAAATGGCTTGATCAGGTTTGAAGAGGTGAAGGACTCCAAAACAGTCTACGTCAAAGATATATATATATATATATATATATATATATATATATATATATATATATATATATATATATATATATATATATTTAAAAGTTTGAAGTTATTTTTTTGAACTGTACAAATTGCTAATATTTTCCAATGTATTAAGCTATCACGGTTACCAGTTCAAAGTTTGTTCCATTTCATAAACATTGCATAAATGTAAGAAATTACTAAATCGTTGCAGGTAAAAAACATACATTTGTTTTACGTACGTTTCAGGAATATTATTCCCTTCTTCAGAAACATTAAAAGGGTTCTTTAAAACTAACTGGTTAACATAATGATCTACAATAAATATTTCCTAATTAGTATAACACATATTGGCTAAAAAGTTGTTAAACTCATTTTGAACTTACCATAAATGAACGAATAACATGAAAAATGCAGATGAATTATTTATAAACAGTAATACATAATGATTTTTAACGGAACTAACGGAAAAAGTGGTTCAACGTTAAACCCCTATAACAGAATGAAAAGTTTGTATCAGTTAAAACATTTTATTTGATTGAATACAATTAAAATCTTACCGTCAACACGGGCAAACTGTAGACCCCCATGATTAAATGATGGTAAAAGAAATTTCCAAAAGAATTTAATATTATCCCTTAGCACTTGATATTAAAGAAAGAACGTGTCTTATTAAAGTATGCTACACATATAGAAATGTCAGAAAATGCAAGTATAAATACCAACTTGGTTGAAACACAAGACGGCAACTTAAAAACTAATTACAACTTAAAAGTAACTAAACACTATGGTTTACATTTACTTATTTTTAATGATATTAAGATATATGTTACTTAAATTATTAATGTCCATTTTGTGGTTAATAGAGTCATGTTTTTGAATATAAAACATTTCCATGAATAACCTTTTATGGTAATTACTTTCTTGGGCAAGAATTTTTTTGCAATTGAAATTGAAAGAACATTACATAAATTTAAAAACACAAACAATGATAACCCAAAACACCAAAAAAAATTTTTTACTTTACCTTACATTCCGAATGTTACCACAAAAATTAAAAAGATTATTCTTAGTAAGACTCAACATAAAGATCACATAACGTTTAAAAATTTCAATACCATCAATTATTTTCACACCAAACTTAAAACCAAGGTACCAGATGACGATAAAACAAATTTAATTTACAAAGTTGAATGTAATGACTGCTCTAAATCATATATTGGACAAACGTCACAATTTTTGAAAAAACGTATTAGCCAACACCGTTATTCTATCAAAATTAAACGTAATGATACCGCCCTGTGCAATCATTACTTACAAACAGGGCATTCTTTCAATTTCAATTGCAAAAAAATTCTTGCCCAAGAAAGTAATTACCATAAAAGGTTATTCATGGAAATGTTTTATATTCAAAAACATGACTCTATTAACCACAAAATGGACATTAATAATTTAAGTAACATATATCTTAATATCATTAAAAATAAGTAAATGTAAACCATAGTGTTTAGTTACTTTTAAGTTGTAATTAGTTTTTAAGTTGCCGTCTTGTGTTTCAACCAAGTTGGTATTTATACTTGCATTTTCTGACATTTCTATATGTGTAGCATACTGTAATAAGACACGTTCTTTCTTTAATATCAAGTGCTAAGGGATAATATTAAATTCTTTTGGAAATTTCTTTTATCATCATTTAATCATGGGGGTCTACAGTTTGCCCGTTTTGACGGTAAGATTTTAATTGTATTCAATCAAATAAAATTTTTTAACTGATACAAACTTTTCATTCTGTTATAGGGGTTTAACGTTGAACCACTTTTTCTATTGAAAATAGTAGTTCCGTTAAAAATCATTATGTATTACTGTTTATAAATAATTCATCTGCATTTTTCATGTTATTCGTTCATTTATGGTAAGTTCAAAATGAATTTAACAACTTTTTAGCCAATATTTGTTATACTAATTAGGAAATATTTATTGTAGATCATTATGTTAACCAGTTAGTTTTAAAGAACCCTTTTAATGTTTCTGAAGAAGGGAATAATATTCCTGAAACGTACGTAAAACAAATATATGTTTTTTACCTGCAACGATTTAGTAATTTCTTACATTTATGCAATGTTTATGAAATGGAACAAACTTTGAACTGGTAACCGTGATAGCTTAATACATTGGAAAATATATATATATATATATATATATATATATATATATATATATATATATATATATATATATTGTAATGGTGCCAAATTAATTGTACTGGTTATGCGTTAATAAAATTATTTTATTGTTCTAATTATACAATTTTACTAAATGGGAATAAGGTTCTTATCGTAATAATATTAACAAAAAAATATATGCGCCGTACTAACTCAAAATCTCTTTTGCGGATAGGGTTCAATTGTATTAAACATTGATTGTTGGCGAAATAAATTAAATCTGGGGATGTTAATGTAAATGATCAAATTGTATTTTATAATAAACAGTTACAATGTGAAACCAACTTTCTTGAGATCTGCACAAACTACGCATGCGTTGCGTACTTAATACTGAAATAAATGTAGCCTGTCAAAAGTTTCTGCAATTGATCTAAATTATTGAGCACAATTTTAATTTTGCTTGAGGTAAACTTATTAATTTTATAACAACACTGAATCATTTACTTTTCAGATATTGGCATGTGTATTCGTACAAACATTTATACATTATCAAAAAAAAATAAATACAGGACATCAAAAAAATTAATCAACGAAATAGGGTTATGATAGAGAAATACAACTCACATGTGTTGCTTCAAATTCCAAATAATGTTCATGTCAGGTTGCTCCACATTAAACATTTGACGTAGGCTTCCTTCCATAAATCGGTGATACTGCCTTGCTGTCCCAAATATGCTGCTTAACATTCCATAATTTCATCCAAGTCAAAGAACTGTTGTACATGTGGTAAACACGATGTACTTACAATACTCAAATACTTTCAGACAAGCACTTTATTTTATTTATATTTTTTAAAATGTTGTATTATTTATTTAATAATTTCTCAGATTTAATTTTGTATCTTAATTTTATGTAGATTATTTTAATCACTTTCAACAAAATAAACATCGAATCCAAAATAATTGAAGAAAAACATACAAAAAAGTTGCACATCACCCGATGTTTACACACGATCTTGAAAAACGAAACAATTACAATTTTATCGACGATTGTGATCGGTAACCTTATTTTTAACTTTAGTTATAGGTTAAAACAATTGTTTCTGGTGTCTCAACTCTACGTCGATCGCGTTTCAAATCCGATAATGTTACGAGAATTGTTACTTACATGTTAACACAAATAATACTAACACTATGACTTGTTAGACACAAAATTTTTTTACAAAAGAACAAGAAGTCAAGAGAGTAAGAAATCAGGAGCAATTCCTTTTATACTTTTCTCCTAGATACCAAATTTTCAATTTTTCTTCTACATTACACACAAAAGATTCTAGCGTCTGATTGGTCTAAACAAAATTGTAAACTTAACCAAAACATAAATTATGCTATATCTTTTTCAAAACAATTCGGATTTGATTTTTAATTACAGGTTTGTAATCAGGGTAAAATTCTGCATAAAAGACATCTCATAAGCCCTATTTGGTTTGATAATTTTCGTTCTGACAACTTATAATCTAAATTTACTAATATCAAAAAAATCTTTCCTCCAACAGCTAAATTAATTACATATTCAAATTCCACATAAATAAACTGTATCAGAATACCTTTATTTCAACCCGTTTTATTTAAATTTTACAAAATTTCCACCTTCACATCTATAATTTAGGTAGTTAACCTAACTTTTCTAATTTTATGTTTATATTACATATTTATAGTTAAATTCCTTGTTGAAATGAGGGAAACCTACTATCAAATGTTTTATAATTTATTTTAAACTTATCTTACCCTATAAAAAACTATAATTTTATGAAATTCTTACAAAAATAATACTTAACCTAACTTAATATAAATTTACTTTTAATTTGTGTAATAACTGTCTATAACACTTGAAATGTTCATAAAATGTGCCTACTTCTAATCATCTCAATATATATATATATATATATATATATATATATATATATATATATATATATATATATATATATATATATATATATATATATATATAAGCTAATAATAAAATACTAACCATAAGCATGAGCATACCAACAAAAAAAAACCTACTCCAACCGATATGACAACCTACCCCGATAACGGGGTAGATTATCATGTGTTGCAAGCTTACGCTCAATATTTTATATGAGCCTTTTGGAATTAATCTAGAGATCTGATATTTGGAGAAAAAATCAATTAAGGTTTACGCTATCTAATAGCAGCATGCTCATTTCATTACAAGTAATTATAAACTCAAACAAAAATCAAAACCTCAAAACTATGACAACCAACCCCGGTTTCCCCTACCATTTAGCAGTAACTGTCTTTTGTCCTTGTAGCTTAATTGCCTTTACTAGACTTATACTTCTGCAGAATTCTGCATACATAACCTTTTTCATAGCTCGCTACTTCTTTGCCATTGTTGAAGTTCCCTCATCTTCGTGAATCCATACACGACTCTCTTGGCGGGTAGGTACGTCGAAAAAGGGTATATGAGTTTCGTCATCTCTGACTATTTTGGAAAAAAAATGTTGTCCGCTATGCTTTAGGAGATTTAAAGTTTCATGACAAATTCTTACACACTTTACTTTTTGGAAATCAGAAAGGTGATGCGGTGCAAAACGACTAAACACTTTTTTAAATGCAGTTGATCGTGTGTGATTGTTCTGAAAGCTGAGGATCGAATCTTGAGTTGATACTCTATTACCTCATAAGTGACTTTATTTCCCTCTTCAATTATTTTCTTAACAGCAGTAATGTTTTTGTCGGTAACAGCGGTAGGAGGTAGCCCTGCTCCTTTTTGATGCTGAACACAATTCCTTTCCCGTTCAAATTCCTTATGCCATCGGTGAACTGTAGCCAATGCTTGGTCACTAAAAGCCGAATTTAAACTCTCTTTGCACTCATTATGTGCTTAATCATTTTTTAAAATCATAAAAAATAATGATTCGAACATGCTCTCTGGTTAATTCGATTTTTTTACTTGTAATTCCACTTTAAAAAATTAATAACTGGAGTTATAATGAACGTAACGCCAACGGCAAAACACAGATGACAGATAAAGAATTGCTCTAAATAACAATGTAAGTTTTGTTTTTCATGGCCTATTAGATCTTCTTATTCTCAATAAATTCAGCTCAACCCTCGTACTGTTGCTTGATTAATTTATCAAATTTTACTTTTTAACGTTTAGATGAAGTTTATTTCCATATATTTAAAGGTTAATGAATCAACTTTACCTCAATCCTCTCTATTTAATATAGATAAAATTTCTAAATGTAAATATAAAAGATCTCCATCGATTTTATCCAATAACTTCCTAGTAATACTTATTTGATTATACAAAAGAGAATTTTCAGTTCGTCTATAAATATGATTAGCTTAATTGCCAAAAAAAGGTACTTTTAATTATGGTTTTAGATTACTACAAAATCCAAATCTTAATGTTTGTATAAAGTGTAACGTCTGTGTTTTATAAAAAAAAGCTTTTGCACATAACACGAAAATTTAGATTACTTTACTTAAACGTGCAATGGATTCTTTTATTAAAAAAAAAACAAATTAGGGTTTCTGGCGCAAGCAAGTTGTTGAGTACTAACCACAAATATCATAATAAAAATTTAAAAAAATGAAACTAATTATTATTCTAGAGGTGATAATGCTGCGAAAGGAATATTAAACACTTGGTACAGTTATTTGAGTTTCCGGTACTTCAGCATTTTCAATATACAGAAATGAAAAACTAAATGCACCTACATTTTTGTATGAATTGAAATTGTCATACCACAGGCTATAAACTATCACATTCGCAATTTCATATTCAACCTCTGTGAATATATATATGCATATGAAGTGTAATTTGTAATAATGCATAGTGCAATATTTTAAAGTCTGTACATGCACCTATAGATACTTCACTTTTGTATTCTGAGCGCAAATTACATAATTAATCAATAAGTTTCTCGTGACAATTTTATGATATTGAAGATTATTTGTTCATTAAAACGTTGAATGTACATCGATAAAAAAATTTATGTCCTCATGAAAGCAATTTTATTTTATTAATACACAATAAGGGGCTAAACAGGCAATCGGTAATTCGTTTTGAGGCTCTTTTACATAATATCGCGGTTAGAGTCTAGCTTATGACATACACGTGATGGTTATAGTATGTATTATACACACACCTAGGTTTAACATATGTGAAATACTACCCTTAATGGCGTTTTATATTCAAGTGACTACGTTACTTTGAAAATAACAGCTGTGTTGAAAAAAGACTTAAAGGATATACTTGTAATATCGACAACGCTTGAGATTTTAAATGAAAAACCATTCTAATTGCTTAAAAAATTACAAAAAGAGTTTTGCACTTTTGTAAAGGACGATTTTATTCGAAGGTAATATGACAAAGGTTTTTCAGATTTCAAAACTGACAATTTAATTTTAAATAAATCTATGTACAGTCGTTGACTCGAATAAACGTTAAGCATTCTTAGATTTGATTTGTCTATGCGATTTGTGAACTCAAGCACAAATTTGTAGAGTAAATTATTCTAATTTCTTGCGTTAGTGAGCATCTACGCTCTCAATAACTTATTGTTATGAGCTGTTTCAGCTTACATATTTAGAATTTAGTGCATCTTCATATACATATTGTAAAAAGCCTTCATGGCAAAGAAATATAGAACCATTCTATACACAAAATTTCTCGAAAAGGATAAATATTTTATTCCTTAAGGTTCTACATTTATAACAATGTAAAACATAATTGAAGAATTTCACAAGAAATTAACAATAATTAGATTTATATCGTTATCGGAAACTAAGAGTTATTGTGATACATTTAGTCGCAAGCCTTTTTTGAAATATTCATTGCTTTCTTCACAATGGTTTATCGAATGTGAACTATTCTCCTAATAAAGAAGTGAATGGAAGAAGGTATACATACCCATAATGATTCATGCAAGCCCGCATTATTTTTATACAAGGAAACTAAACAAATAAATATATAACGGGTATTCCATTTAAAAACTCATAAGTTTGGTGCACATTATATATATATATATATATATATATATATATATATATATATATATATATATATATATATATATATATATATATATATATATTATATCGATATTATATAATACAATCGTTAATCAAAGTTTTTTATTACGATGGTGGAAAAGAAAACAATTGAAAGTCAAAAGAAAACATACTTTTTCTACTGCAACACCCTGTATACAATATTCTCAGTCGATAAAGAATTAAATTCTGAGCAATAGTTGTCAAATGCATTTCTAAAAAAATAAGGGAGATTTTGCCGATTTTTTAATTTCATCAATCATTTAATTTATTACAAGAACTTTTTGGTAAGAGATACTTAGCTACGAACGGTCCTGTTCGCTGGGCTCCTCGATCTCCGGGCTTTTACTTGTGGAGATATTTAAAAAATGAATTGTATAAAAGATGTTATACAAATATCGAAGAACTCAAACAAACCATTATTCATATTATTAACAGTATTGATGCTATAACTATTTTGAAGTCCACAAGAGGCGTTTATAAGCACGTAGAAAAATGTATAGAACAAAGAGGAGACCTTTTCCAGCATTTAATTTAAGACCTGTTAATTATTTATTATTTAGAGCGTGTTCAAATTCATAAAATAAAGGATTACTTTCGAATCATAGCCTACTTGATGAAATTAAAAAATCGCCAAAATCTCCCTTATTTTTTACTGTAGGATAAAAATGCACATGACAACTTTTGCTCAGAATTTAATTCTCTATCGAGTGAGAATATTGTATACAGGATGTTCCGTTAGAAAAAAGTATGTTTTCGTCGATTTTTCGAGAATGCGGCTTTCAATTGTTTTTGTCTTTCCACCATCGTAATCAGCGTAAAAAAACACACTACTTTGCTAATTTAACCGACTTCGTAGCTCCATTAACAAGAAAGTTAGCAATAGTGCAGACTTAATAAAATATATATATATATATATATATATATATATATATATATATATATATATATATATATATATATATATATATATATATATATATATATATATATATATTATATATATATATATATATATATATATATATATACAGTGTAACTGAAATATACCGACAAACTTCAGGAGGTTGTTCCTGGGTCAAAACAAACCCAAAATTAATCGTTTTCCGTCTGTCCGTCTGTTTGTGTTTTTACATTATAATTTTTTCTAAGCCATTAAAGCTAGAAAGTTTAAATTTTCAACATATGCTATACTAGTAAGTACCCTTAATTTGAAGAAAACTTTTTTTTTCCAACAAAATTCAAAATGGCGGCTTGTTGAAAACCTTAGTGTTGAATTCCATAAAAACCACACCCTGTATAAAAATTTTGCTAGCTTCATAAAATTTTATCAATCTGATTCTAAAACAAACAATACTTCATTTATTGAAATCGTACAAGAAATGAAAAAGTTGTGACATTTTCCTTAACCTAGTTACATGTGAAGTTGACAAGTTTTATAAAATTACAGTATTTTGCATGTGCTAACGTAATGGAATAAAAACATCTACACATTAATTTGCAAGTTTTAAACTATCATTATTAAGAAGTACTCAACAACTTAAAAGTACAGCAATGATTTCCAAATCTTACGGATCACTTTACAACAAATGTTACAACTGTAGTGTAAAAAAACAGTCTGGATAAGATAAGTGATTTATTGCATTGTTTACTTTTCATAAGATATAATTGTTTACTTTCATTTGTGTTGAACATTGTTTATTTATAGTGTTCTTATCCGATTTAAGAAGGCAGGTTATCCATTGCACCATCAAGCTGACATGATATTTATGTATGGAAAAGCTGTTGGTAATGGTCGTCTAGCAGCCCATCTGTATTACGAATCATTTCCAAATTGAAAACAACCCGCACACTCAACATTTTCTGCTGTTTTCAATCGACTTAAGGAGACTGGAACTTTATTACCTTCCCCCGCAGACCGAGGTGTACGCAGACAACGTAGAACTCCTGATTTGGAAGAAAACATCTTACAACGAGTCGAGGAAGATCTAGGTGGAAGTACCAGACAATTAGGAGCAATACTCAACGTAGACCACATGACAGTAAGGCGAGTTCTACACGACCAGTTGTTATATTCATACCATTTTCACCGCGTACAGGCTCTTTGTCCTGCTGACTATCCATTACTTGTGCAGTTTTGCCAATAATTTTATCGGCAAGCTAACAACCCTGGCTTTACAGCATTAGTTATGTTTACAGATGAAGCTTGTTTCAATAGAGATGGAATAACGAACTACTAGAATACGCATCAATCTGCTCATGAAAACCAACACACCATTCGTGAAGGGAGACATTAGCAGCAGTTTAAAATAAATGTTTGGGCAGGCATCATTGGAGACTATTTATTAGGTACCGTTGTATTACCTGACAGACTAGATGGAGAAAGCTATAGACATTTCTTGGAACACGATTTGTCAGGAATTTTAGACGAAGTCCCTTTGGGTGTGAGAGTAAATTTTTGATTCATGCGTGATGGAGAAAACTTACGGTGAAAGGTGGAAAGGCATAGGAGGACCTGTGTCATGGCTGCCTCGGTCGCCCGATCTGAATCCAATTGATTTCTTTGTTTGGGGTCATTTAAAAACTCTAGTTTATGAAAGACATGTTAATACCAGGGTGTGGTTTTTAAGAAATTCAACATTAAAGTTTTTAACAAGCCACCATTTTGAATTTTGTTGGAAAATAAAATTGAAATTTTCTTTAAATTAAAGGTGCTTACAAGTATAGCATATGTCGAAAATTTAAACATTCTACCTTTAATGGCTGCTTAGAAAAAATTATAATGTGGAAAACACAGACGGAAAACGATGCATTTTAGGACATGCTTATAGAACTTTTTGGTTTGTCTTGACCCCAGGAACAACTTCCTGAAGTTTGTCGGTGTATTTGAGTTACTCCCTGTATATACACTCGGTGCCCGTCTAAAGTCTGTCCCCCCCAACCCATTATATGAAATTAATAAGATTTTGGGAAACCGAACTAACTAATCGTTAAATATTACTACTGATTTATTAGTTTCAACCCAAAAATCTCAAGACATTAATTCGCGTTTTTTATTTTAATGCTGCTGATGTCCTTGAAAAGGACTTGTAACGAGCTTTCAAATGAGATATTACTTGCCATATGATCCCATTTAAAATTATTTTACAAAATGGCGACATTCTTAATGGTTACGTCACTGAATATATATATATATATATATATATATATATATATATATATATATATATTGTAATGGTTCTACATTACGTAATGAAAAATTTACTCGTATAATCGAGGGGGTGGGGTCGTTATTCTTGTGTTGCGTATACAAGAGTAGAAAGAATATATTGCATTATACACAAGGTAACCGTTTTTACTGGTTGTAGGAGATTACAGGCTCGCCTTAATGGCTTTCCAATAAACTTCTCCTCTCGCCAATAAAGACCTATTTACGATGCTAATAATGTAAAATACTACTACACTACTGACATGATATAGAAGGTTTTACTGACTATATGCGTTTAATAGTGAGCCTGTAATCTCCTAGAGTCAGTATAAACCATTACCTTGCTTTAAATGTAATATATTATACTTACAGATTTGTAAATTACATTAAAACTGTGAGTTTATGACGTGAGTCTATTTAGAATGACATTTCTAAATCTCTCGTCAGGTGTGGCTTAAAGTATTACCGAGATAATGGGTTACCAATTGTCAAATTGCTGTCACCAACTCTTGTTATTAAGGATAGCTAACCTGTAAAAAAAAAGTATAAATATTTACTTTGGTACGTTATATTATTTCATTAATGACGTGCATTGGAAATCTCGATAAAGTTCCTATAGATAAAAACGTTGTACGGTAAAAGTATAATGCTTGTTAATATATATAACTTTATCGAGATTTCCAATGCACGTCATTAATGAAATAACATAACGTACCAAAGTAAATATTTATACTTGTTTACATTCGTAAACATACATTGATCAAGGTAAACATATTTTTACAAGCAACAAAATTGTAAACAGTTTACAGGTCAGCTATCCTCAATAACATTACGTATATATATATATATATATATATATATATATATATATATATATATATATATATATATATATATATATTATATATACAGTGCCGTCTAAAGTACTCTGCTCTCCCCAATTTTATTATACGAACCATAATACTGAAAATAATAAAATTTTGGGAAACCGAACTAAGGCCTATGTACAACGTTTTTGATGGTGTTCAGTGACGTAACCATTAAAAATGCCGCCATTTTGTAAAATAATTTTAAATGGGATCATGTGGCAAGTAATATCTCATTTGAAAGCTCGTTCCAAGTCCTTTTCAAGGACATCAGCAGCATTAAAATAAAAAACGCCAATTAATGTCTTGAGGTTTTTGGGTTGAAACTCATAAATCAGTAGTAATATTTTAACGATTACGTCGCCTTAGTTCGGTTTCCCAAAATTTTATTAATTTCAGTTTTATGGTTCATGTAATGGGTTGGGGGGAGAGACTTTAGACGGGCACCGAGTGTATATACAGGGAGTAACTGAAATACACCGACAAACTTCAGGAAGTTGTTCCTGGGGTCAACACAAACCAAAAAGTTCTTATAAGTATGTCCTAAAATGCGTTGTTTCCCGTCTGTGTTTTTCACATTATAATTTTTTCTAAGCAGCCATTAAAGGTAGAAAGTTTAAATTTTCAACATATGCTATACTTGATTTAAAGAAAATTTCTATTTTATTTTCCAGGAAAATTCAAAATGGCGGCTTGTTAAAAACTTTAATGTTGAATTCCTTAAAAACCACACCCTGCATAAAAATTTTGCTAGATTCATAAAATTTTATAAATTTGATTCTAAAACACCTCATTTATTGAAATCGCAAAAGAAATGAAACAGTTGTGACATTTTTCTTAACTTAGTTACATGTGGCAAGTTTTTCAGGTTTTATAAAATTACAGTATTCTGCATGTTCTAACAAAATGGAATAAAATTATATCTACAGTATTTTGCAAGTTTTAAACTGTAATTATTAAGAAATACTCAACAACTTAAAAGTACAACAATGATTTCCAAACCTTACGGATCACTTTACTACAAATGTTCGACGTGTTTATTGCGATTATATTATATATATTAACACGTCTGGTTATTGATTGTCGAGTTCTTTCGAATATTCCTGGTGTATCCCTTATGGTGTTACAAGCCGCAATCATACGCTGTAAAAGGTCATCTCTGGTGTTGTTAACATGTCTTTCATAGACTAGACTTTTTAAATGACCCCAAACAAAGAAATCAATTGGATTCAAATCGGGCGACCGAGGCGGCATGATACAGGTCCTCCTACGCCTTTCCACCTTTCACCGTAAGTTTGCTCCATCATGCATGAATCAACAATTTACTCTCACGCTCATAGGGACTTCGTCTAAAATTCCTGACAAATCATGTTCTAAAAAATGTCTATAGTTTTCTCCATTTAGTCAATCAGATAATACAACAGCACCTAATAGATAGTCTCCAATGATGCCTGCCCAAACATTTATTTTAAACTGCTGCTGATGTCTCCCTTCACGAATGGTGTTTAGGTTTTCATAAGCACATTGATGCGTATTCTAGTAGTTTGTTATTCCATCTCTATTGTAACAAGCTTCATCTGTAAACATAACTAATGGTGTAAAGCCAGGGTTGTTAGCTTGCCGATAAAATCATTGGCAAAACTGCACAAGTAATGGATAGTCAGCAGGACAAAGAGCCTGTACGCGCTGAAAATGGTATGGATATAACAACTGTTCGTTTATAACTCTCCATACTGTCATGTGGTCTACGTTGAGTATTGCTCCAAACTGTCTGGTACTTACACCTGGATCTTCCTCGACTCGTTGTAAGATATTTTCTTCCAAATCAGGAGTTCTACGTTGTCTGCGTACACTGTAACAACCTTTTTTTGTGGTTGTATTAAAAAATACGTTAATCTAAGATCATTAATTTATTTGGCGTAAAATTAGAGGAGTTTTTAATTATTTACATGTAAAATTGAGAAAGGCAACTTAAATTGCATTTCATAGAACATATATTTTGGGTGTAATATTATATAAATAGTTATAGTTCCCTTTCTTTTAAAAATTGGACTCCGATCATTGTATTTCGCGCAATGTGTGTCACCTCTTGAGGGGGGGCATTTACAGAAGCGTTTCTGAAAGCCTCTATTTTTTACTTCACTTGCTGCTGAATGTTGAAGCAGAAGTCATTGTTATAATGGTTTTTACTTAATTTTTATTTTTGGTGCCATCAGAATTTTGCTGGTAAGTTTTTTTCAATTCATTAATTTAAAGCTTAAGGATTTGCTCTTTCCAGGCACTTACGATACTCCCGGCACTTACGTATATTTACGTATACTTACGTATACTTACGATACTCCCGGCACTTACGTACACTTACGATACTCTTACGTACAATCATTATAGTACTTATATTATTCCCTTATACTCACTTAAGGCACTTATTTGCTTACTTACTTACTCGTACTTATATTTATATTTTAAATGGCTCTTAAGTTATTTATTTACACAAGTTTCTCTTCATTCAAATAATATCATCTTAAAATGCAATTTTAATACAATAAAACATCAAGAATACAATAAGTTTAGTGGATCGAAAATTCCTTCAAATACCTAGTTGATCGCGTTGTTACAAGAATACGCAAGGAAGATGTAGAAACGCTTTCATACTGATTGACCGTTCCGCATCCATAATTAAACACAGGAAGCTGTCTATAGAAATCATTATACTGAGGAATTTATGTGGTAAATTTTATATTTTTTTTAAGCTTAGCTTTAAAACCTTTTCTTACCTCTCCTTAACCATCCATATATTGGGTAAATAAACTTAATTGCACATTGTTAATTTTTGTTATTTATAGAAAATTATTATTGTTCATTATTTAGGGTTTTGTTATTTTCCTGGACAAAGATAACATGGCGCTCGAGCATGCATTTAATTATACATTGTTTTTATTAATAAGAGAAGGAAAATAATTAAGCAGGTGAGAAACAAGCCGCATTTCAGGTGTATTAACAAAGCAATATAGTAGAACCCTCCCTATATTTAATCAACCGATTGTGGACGAGACGGCATATAATTAGTGGTGAAAGGTTAGTAATTCAATTTGTTAAAAATTTGTATTTAGAGATTACATTTGGCGTTTATTCAATCTACAAATTACATCACCATTTTGTTATTATTATTATTATGTTTATTGTTATTATACTGGCCATTTAAATTTTCTTAAACCTACCTCACCATTACAATTTTATTTTTATTATAACACGTCTGTCTGCGGGGGAAGGTAATAAAGTGCCAGTCTCCTTAAGTCGGTTGAAAATGGCAGCAAATGTTGAGTGTGTGGGTTGTTTTCGATTTGGAAACGATTTGTAATACAGACGGGCTGCTAGACGACCATTACCATCAGCTTTTCCATACATAAATATCATGTCAGCTTTATGGTGCAATGCATAACCTGCAAATCTTAAATGGGATAAGAACACTATAAATAAACAATGTTCAATACAAATGAAAGTAAACAATGATATCTTGTGAAAAGTAAACAAAGCAATAAATCACTTATCTGATTCTGACTGTTTTTTTTTACACTACATTTGTTGTAAAGTGATCCCTAAGATTTGGAAATCATTGCTGTACTTTTAAGTTATTGAGTATTTCTTAGTAATGACACTTTAAAACTTGCAAATTAATGTAGACATATTTTTATTCCATTATGTTAGCACATGCAAAGTACTGTAATTTTATAAAACTTGTCAATTTCACATGTAACTAGGTTAAGGAAAATGTCAAAACTTTTTCATTTCTTGTACGATTTCAATAAATGAGGTATTGTTTGTTTTAGAATCAGATTTATAAAATATTATGAAGCTAGCAAAATTTTCATACAGGGTGTGGTTTTTAAGGAATTCAATATTAACGTTTTCAACAAGCCGCCATTTTGAATTTTGTTGGATAAAATTCAAGTTTTCTTCAAATTAAAGGTACTTACTAGTATAGCATATGTTGAAAATTTAAACTTTCTAGCTTTAATGGCTGCTTAGAAAAAAATTATAATGTAAAAAACACAGACAGACGGAAAACGATTAATTTTTGGGTTTGTTTTGACCCCAGGAACAACCTCCTGAAGTTTGTCGGTATATTTCTGTTACACCCTATATATACATATATATATATATATATATATATATATATATATATATATATATATATATATATATATATATATACTAAGAGTGCTGCACCAATCTTATGAGTTTTTAAATGGAATACCCGATATATATTTATTTGTTTAGTTTCCTTGTATAAAAATAATGCGAGCTTGCTTGAATCATTATGGGTATACCTTTTTCCATTCACGTCTTTATTAGGAAAATAGTTCACATTCGATAAACCACTGTGAAGAAAGCAATGAATATTTCAAAAAAGGCTCGCCACTAAATGTATCACAATAACTCTTACTTTCCGATAACGCAACACTTTTTTTTATAGTATGCACACAATGTATGTACAGGGCGTACTAAAAGACAAAAAGTTTAATTTTTTTTTTTTCAAACAGAACACCCAATTTATTGTTTCACCATTTAATGGCGTTTTCGATAAGATTTCCTTTAATATAAGGTTTGTCTGATACATTCTGGATATTTCTCAAGGTTTTAACAATAAACGTCTGAATTAAGATCATAATTTGGATAGAATCAAGTACCATGGTTAATTTTTTATTTATAGTATAACCGCAAAATTGTTAAAAATGAACACTTTATGAGATTAATGGATACAATACAGCCAATTTTGATAACAAATGTTCGAATAGACCAACATTCTCATCGACACACGTCTTCAATCGCCACTCGAATGGCTGGTTGACCTTATCTAGTAGTTCGACTTCGAAGAAAGGTTCTATCCAGATATTGGCGAATAACTCTGTGATAGTGTACCGGAGCACCTTCTTCCTGTAGCCACATGTCACATTTTATTATGAGATCGCCATCTTCCAGTAAGACGGGAAATTGATGTGGAAATCTTAAATATTGAGCACCAGTAAGAACACCATCGAAGAAATATGTACCGATCACTTTTGTACCGATTATTCCTCTCAAAACGTTCAGCGACCATCGGTTGTGATAATCATTTGTTCTCAACCAGTGTGGATTGTCGATAGAATAATAAGGCATATTATGTCCATTTACGCTGCTGTCACTTTCAAGTATAGCTTCGTCGGTGAACAATATTTTGTATAAAATGTCTCTTTGTTGGTATATTTCTGTTACACCCTATATATATATATATATATATATATATATATATATATATATATATATATATATATATATATACATATATACTGTATATACTGAAAATCTTTTTAAATTGTACAACAAAAGCATATCTACTAGACGGCGATAACCGCAAATCGATATATTGAATAGTAAACCAGCTATGGACCGATTACAGAAGACTGGGTCACGCTATTTATATATACAGGGTGTCTGTACAAAATAGTGAGACTAAAATATGAGGATCTAGCCCTATTTACTTTAGTCTTAGACAGTTTCCGAAATACAGGCTATCAAAGTTATTATTTTTTAAATATCTGTCTTAATAGTAACAATATTGGCATGAAACTTGGTATGATAAGAAATCCAGATTTCATCATAGTTTTGATGTATCCTCTAGATGGCGCCACCAACAGCCTTTTGTTTACATTTAAAGCTCCATAACCTTTTTTCTGCCTCGCTATATCAAAATCTGTAGCCATAAATTCATCTATTAACGATTTAGTTAGAATCAGAAACTTCTTAGCCGACAAAAATTGCTAAATTGCTTGAGTCATGTAATATTGACCACGGAATTAGGATATGCTGCCCATTTGCGCTTACCCCACACTCTTCAACATGCAAAAATTCATGCGACATCGCTTCCAATTGATTTTACTGGGAATGCAATTCGAGTCTGTTGGTTAGTTGTTGCGTCTTTACTCTTAAGTAGCACAAAAGCTTCCGAACACGGAGAAAATTTTACGATTGCTTCTATAATTCTGCTGAGAAACTTCGTATCATTTTGTTACTTTAGAACATATGGTACTAGACTTCAAAGGCATTAATTAGCTCAAGATAGTTTATTGGCCAGAAACTGGAAAATTCAATATTCAACAATTCCGCTATGAAAAAGACCAAAACGTTCGCCTGACGGTCATAATTATGCTTTAATATTAATTTGCTATTCGTGCTTTTATGGTGTGATTGTGCAAATTAGTATTTTGTAAAAATGAAAAATCAAAATTCATGAACCGTTTTTGACAGTAAAGTGATAAAACTCTTGTGATCTTTGGCAACACAATATCAAATTTATGCAACAATGCGGGTTTCCTTAGCATGGTTCTTGCTACTGTCAAAACCAACTCAGTGATCTTGATTTACTTGTAAACTAGATTACTATGCGCATCCCTTTATGTCGGTTATTTACCATTTGATTTTATAATATTGGTATTGTTGGAAAAGCCTCAGCCTTCCGGTCCGAAATAGTTCCAATGTATAGGTCACATTTTGCCAGATACTGTTTTAAAAATAAAGTTGCCTTTGTTAAAAGCATATTATTTAATATTGTTTCTTATATGTTCGGAATGGAAATCTCGACTTTGCTGAGAATCAGTTAATACTGAACAATAGTAACTGAATAGCTCAGTTACCATGGTGTTCAGTATTGCCAATGATTGAACACGGATTGATATGTAGCCAAATTTAATTCAACATATTAGCTGCAGCCTTCGAACACATTGCAAACTCTATTCGCGCTTGAACAATTATGGAAAATTGTTTACTTACCTTAATTCTATGGATGTATTTTAGACATAAACTGTTAAATTTTTGTTCAAAGTCTACTGAAGGTGCGGAATTAAATGGTTCCTAATAGATGCAAATCGTTTTAGTAGTTGACATCGTAAGATATTTCTTTAAGAGTAAATTACATTGTAGTATATATACAATGTGACATGCGTTAAAAATATCTGGTGAAGAAAACACACGACATTCGAACCTACAAAGTGGTAATTAAAATAAATAAAATAGTTTTATTAAGAATACTTTTTATAATTGAATAATTGAATTGAGCTGGCTTATACTTGATGGAACTTCATATTAACAATCAAAATGAAACGAAATAGTTTCAAATTACCATAAACTTCTTGAATAATAATAAACCCTATCGTTTCATTTTGAGAGATAATTTTTTAAATAACTACAATCTCTTTTAACATTTTCTTGACTAAAATAGGCAACATTTTAAAACCAAAACAATTATCTATGACACATAAATGTTTAAAGCTTCATGTCAGATAGACGTTTATAGACATCTAGATGCTACCTTGAAAAAACTCGCCAACGCCTCCACTTTTATAAAATATAGATAATATTGTTTAAGCGTTTTAAATCTTATTTAATTCATTCATTTAACCGAATTTGTATTAAGACGCTTTACAAAGAAAGGTAACACATAGAAACTATCATTTAAACTCTACCTTAGGAATTTTTATCGGTAAATTACACGTTGTATCATATATATGTCGCTATTATACATTTCTTTCAAGTACATAAGTTTTAATATTCTGAAGATAGCGTAGATACCAACATACATTCAAACAGACGCTCAACACGCACGCAGACACGCGCACACGCACGCTCGCAAACACACACACACACAGCGCACCGCACACGCACATGCACACGCACACACAGCACGCACGCACACACACACACACACACACACACACACACACACAACACAACACACCATAGACACAGACACAGACGCAGGCAGACACGACGCAACAGGCAGAACAGACACAGACACAGACACAGACACAGAGACAGACAGGCACAGACACAGACACAGGCACATGCGCAGGCACAGGCATACGCAGGCACAGACACAGAAACAGATACAGACGCACACACGCATCTAGCACACAAAAACAAATCATGACCGAAGGTAAAGGAATCTGAATTATCAGTCACAACTTGCGCCAGTTTATCATCACGTTATGGTTATTGTGTTAAAATCGGATGGAACGAACTTGATCCAGACTGACCGGTTTCTTGCCTTTTTATCATAGGGTTTGGTTGTTATTAGCTTTAAATGGTCCAATACCGTAAAATCACAGATAATGGTTGTCAATCGAGCCATTTTTGACCGCGTTTCAAGAAAGTTGAAAATAATGACAAACAAGAAATGACAAAATTCACTTGTTGACCATTTACATAATACGTTCGTGTATGATTGAGTATTTGTGCATTCGAACCCAAATGATAAACAATACCCAAAGGCATAAAGCATGGTTTCGTCCAATCGAGGAAATGTGTTTGGCCGGTTCCAAACAAAATTGTGTACCAACAAAGGTTATTTTTGAACCTAAATAATGCTGAAAGACCTTAAAGCATAAAGGTTTGGTTTTGTGTTTCAAAGAAATGCGTTCGGCGGGTTAATCAGCGAGGGGGTTTTAAATATTTTTTTGGACATCTTTGACACCATGTAATAAATCAATGCTCTAAAACCATTGCAATTAGTTTTTGTCCATACGTTTTATCGTATTCCTAAGAAAATTAAAAAACAAGTTTTTGGGCATTTTTGGTCCCAAATAATCACCATCACCGTAAAACCATAACATTTTCTTTGCCCATCTCTGAAATGTGTTTGATCGCTTTCTCAGCGAAATTGGTGTATAAATTAATTTTTTTGTCGAATTTTGTCTCAAATAATAACTACAGTTTTAAAGCCATAAATGATCGTTCTAATCTATCGAGAAAATCCTTGTGGCAGTTTATCCACCAAAATTAGTGTATAAGTAGAATTGTTGGGCTTTTGACTCCAAATAATGGCGAACGCCTTAACGTCATAACATCTCGTTCTTTACCGTCGAATTAATTTGATGGTTTTTCTTAACTTTGGTTGCATATTCAAACCAAAATGTATAAGAAACAAAATTTTGACGAAATCGGTGTATACATCTAATAATTTAAAGTTGTTATAAGTTTACAGCAACTATATAATCAGTTGTGTTTTTATTTTATAAAAACAAAACTTAAAATGAAAGATAAGCATATGCAAGATTTACTAGCGTTATTTCTATTCGGTTACGTAATTTAAACGTTTAAACGGAGTCATAATTTGAACAGGCGTCCTAGAGACAAAGTCCAATATTTGAAAATTAAATGTGATAGTTCAAAACAAATGCTTATAAACAGTATTTCTTTTTCAATCGTTTCAGATATCCATCCAATTTTTTACTGAGGGAGGTATACGCCATGATTCCTTCAAAATCATCATAAAATGAACCATCATCACATTGTTTAAAAAAATGAATGTAAACACACATTACGTTATTTTGATTCTAATAGAAGTTGAGTATTTAAAATGGCCAATTTAACACAATATAAATTAATTTGAAGCGTAATCATTATTTCATAACATATTATGTGACATTATAACGAACAATGTTATATCTCCGATGGCAGATAACACACGTAACAAATACTCAAAAGCAACAAACTGAACATGTGACTCATATATCTTAAGTATAAGGTTGCATTGCAATGTTGCCGATTTTCGGAGGATAAGCGTAACCCGCTATAGCGAAATCTCAGCTTATATATTCGGAGGCGATTGCGTACCCACGGCATGAGAAGTGCGCGATACTAGAGCCAGGGATATATAGCGGAACTAAAAGACCGATTTGGGGTAATGAAGATACGTTAACACCTCCAGCTGTAACTTCGTTTTAGGATAGTAGAAGTGCAATACCAAAATATTGTCGAACGTTATCACCTCCGAAAGCGGAGGTGCTAACGTTATATATGAGGTGATAGCGATACTAGTATGTATCACTTAGGCGATAAGTATAATATTATATATATATATATATATATATATATATATACATATATATATATATATATATATATATATATATATATATATATAGTTTACAAAAGGTTGGGCTAGCTATACGTTTTTGGATTTTATGGACAATTTTGAAAAAAATCAAGAATAACTTTTTTCGATTTCGGCTTCATTTAGCCGCTAACCGCCATTCTGTATTTTTCTAAATAAAATTGTATCTGTGTTGTTTTTAAGATATTTTCATAAAATTGGTACACGGATGTATCTTACAAAGACACAACATAGTAAAAATATTCATTTACGTAATTTAATTTTTTCAAAATGGCGGCCATGTCAATTTTTAACGTGGAATTACGAAAACCCGTAGCCCAAATGAAAATTTTACAAGAGACTAAATAATTTGTAAATTAATTTATCTTCCTAATGACACCTTGTTTGTTGCAATCGCTTAAGAAATAAGGAAGATTGTAGTTTTCACGTTACGCGTTACTAGTTAATCGCGGTGCGGGAGTAATTCAAACAATAAGTAGGCGGCAGGCTTTGTTCGCACAAGAAAGGACGTGGTCGACAAACAAATAAATATGAAGAAATATGTACCGATTATTCCTCTCAAAACGTTCAGCGACCATCGGTTGTGATAATCATTTGTTCTCAACCAGTGTGGATTGTCGATAGAATAATAAGGCATATTATGTCCATTTACGCTGCTGTCACTTTTAAGTATAGCTTCGTCGGTGAACAATATTTTCTATAAAATGTCTCTTTGTTGGTATATTTCTGTTACACCTATATATATATATATATATATATATATATATATATATATATATATATATATATATATATATATATATATTTACACAATATATATATATATATATATATATATATATATATATATATATATATATATACTACATACTGAAAATCTTTTAAATTGTACAACAAAAGCATATCTACTAGAAATATGAGGATCTAGCCCAATTTACTTTAGTCTTAGACAGTTTCCGAAATACAGGCTATCAAAGTTATTATTTTTAAATATCTGTCTTAATAGTAACAATATTGGCATGAAACTTGGTACCTAGAAGTTTGGTATGATAAGAAATCCAGATTTCATCATAGTTTTGATGTATCCTCTAGATGGCGCCACCAACAGCCTTTTGTTTACATTTAAAGCTCCATAACCTTTTTTCTGCCTCGCTATATCAAAATCTGTAGCCATAAATTCTTTTGCAACTAATGTTTAGTCGTTGCTGTGATGAATTTTAGTACGCAATGAAACATTTAAATTCGATTATTACAGAAACGGCGCTCGAACCGACGCGACATCTACAAGGTATACCTTTGAAGAAAGCACATCAGAGAATAAGAATTTCTGACTAGATATTTGATATACTGATACAGAAAAAAGTTATGGAGCTTTAAATGTAGACAAAGGTCTGCTGGTGGCGCTCTCTGGAAGATACATCAAAATAATGATCAAATCTGGATTTCTCATCATAGAAAACCTCTAGGTACCAAACTTGATGCAAATCCTGTTATTGTTAAAATAGGTATTTAAAAAAGAGCTTCAAAAAATTATAACTTTAACACCCTACATTTCGGAAACTATCAACTTTTGGACTAAACTAAATAGGGCCAAATTCCCATATTTTAGTCTCAGGAAGTTGTCCTAGTGGTTTGTATAGACCTGTTAGAGACAACCTGAATATAGGTGGTGAGTCACTAAGAATGGGCAATCTCTTACTATCTACAGATAGTAAGCAACGAGATATGAAGATTACACCCAACATGCCTTATAAAGATGTTGCTTGTTTATATCTTCTTTGTCTATTGAATGAAAGTTAAAATAAGTTAAACGTCTGAAAACTCGTTCAATTTCACATAAAAAGGTTACTCTTGTTCAATTTGTCTAACTTTGCTCTTAAAAAGATCTGTGTTTTATTTGTAATTTTTTTTTTATTCTAAATTATTAAAGTGAGCGAAGTGGCATTAAAGAAAAGACAGCAATTAACAATGACAATCACTAACAACAAAAAAAGTTTCAAAGTAAATGTTCGAAATGCCCACCGACTACCTCAATACACTTTGCAATAGGCTTTCTTAAAGACCTTTGAATATTAAGCAAAACGTGTCTATTAACTGTAATTGCGGCTTCTTGTATTTTTTGCTGCAACACGTCGATCGAATTATTTTGTTCTTTATAAACTGTTTCTTCATTTGTGACCATTTTAAAAATCGAATGGGTTTAAATCTGGACTCCTAGGGGGCCAAAAAAATTCACTTCCGTGGCCAATCCAACGATGGGGAAAATGTTTATTCAGATATTGCCGCACAGGCAGATAATAATGTAGTGGCGTCGTGCATAAACCACATGTTTCGCCGTACGGTGAGTTTAACATCTTCTAATAGCTCAATCAAGTGTTCTTCGAGAAAGTCGAAATAAATTAGTCAATGTAGATTAGATAGAAGTTCGAAAGCACCAATGAAAAAACCAGGTATCACACCACACCAAATGTTCACCTTAAACTCATGCTGAAAATGTCATTCTCTTACAGCAGTTAGATTCTCAGAATCCCACAAATGATTGTTTTTCCAATTAAAAACCCCACGTTTATGATCGTCCTCTCATGAGTGAAGAGAATATTGCCAAAAAAGTTTTGGTTTCCTCTTAGTTTATATTGTAAAAATTAAGCAAATCTTAAGCGCGCTAGTAAATCTTGAGGTAATAAATTTTGGACAGGTGTATAGTGATATGGATGGAGTTTTCTTTCTTTAAAATTCTACAGATAGACGATAAGCTTGCCCCTGTTGCCGCACTTAACCGACAAGTACTTACATCTGGATTTTATAAAACACGAGTTAAAAGCCCTTCCTTTTCATCGACACTGACTGTTTTTGTCGCGCTATTCTGACTCTTCTAACCAGTTTGCTATTAGGTTGCCTACAATTTGGATACAATTGTAAATATCTTCGGGCGGATGCTGATCCATTATAATTTGACTTAGCAAAAGAACATATCATATCACGCATTTCACCGTTAGAAAATTGTTATGCCGTGGAATTTTTTGATTAGTACCCTCTATTTTCACTCAAAATACCTAATTACTAATTCGCTTCGTTCAGTCGCCAAACATTATCGTCGATCGGTAAACTGTCCTTACTGTTCTTAATATTTAATATACTATTTTTAGGTAAAATTGAACGAGCTTTCATAGTTTTAAGTTATTGTAACCACTCTTCAATGGACAAAGAAGATATGATCTAATTTATAGAAATAACAGGGTGCCACTAGTGCCCTCTATGAGCAGTCACAAAATAAGTTACTAATTCGCATTTCTCATCTCACAAAACCTAAAACTGCCAATTTTTATGTTCATGCTGTTAAAGTTTATACAGTTATTGAGTAATTTTTCTCTTTGAAGAGCCCGAATCTCCTAAACCAGCAACACTTTTATCATGCACTTAATCCTTCATATTTCGGTGTTTATTATCTGCAGTTCAGAGAATGCTATATATATATATATATATATATATATATATATATATATATATATATATATATATATATATATATATATATATATATATGTATATATATAATCAATCATAAAAGTTTTATTAGAACTCATAGCATTAATGAAACAAAAGGAAGGAAAGGAAAGTTTAACATTTGTATAAATTTATTTCGTACTATGGTTAAAGGTAAGAGAATTTCAAACTGTCGGCATTAGTGAACAAATTAAATAGTAAAATATTATAAAAGATAGCTACTCAAATTTAATTTTATTTTAAAAGTTGCAAAATTGTATGTAAGCAAACTAAAATTGTCGGAAAGTAGTAAACAAAGACAGGAAATGATTAATTTCTAACATTTATTAAAATTGACTTAATACTTTAATTTAGTTAATGATAAGAGGTCTTTACGAGTTATACATAAATGAGTCATTTACATAGTAAAAATAATGCAAACTTAATCTTGAAGTTTAATATTTATTGAAAACCACCTAAAATTCATATTTTTAATGATCATACTAAAATGAAAGCAAGTCATGATAAAAAGTAAAGGTTTGATTAAAACTGATAGCGGTAACGAAACAAAAGAAAAGAAGTCAATCACCTTTAATATTTATTTAATACTATCGCTAAAGATAAGATAATTTCAAATTTTATTTTTATACATTATTGAACAAATTAAAAAGTGAAATAACTTAAAGATAACTATTCAAATTTACTGTAAAATTGAATGGATGCAAATTAAAAAAATTAAAAAAGAGTAGGAAATCATTCATTTCTAAGATTTATTGAAACTTACTTAATAATTTTGTTGGTGATAAGATAGTTTTGCCGCCATTAAATTAGTTAGCGTATTTAAATTTAATTTTATTAAAGTCCTCAAATTGTATGCATGCAAATTACAATTACCGAAAATTGAAAAAAATTAGGTTCTTATGTTTATTGCAATTTTAATATTCAATAAGTTATAATACAATGTAAAGGTTTTGTTAAAACTGGTAACAGGTAGAATAAAGAAACGAAATTAATAGTCTCTGATATTTGATATTTTACTGGATTATAAACGTGTTTTGTTGATCAACATCAAATTTTAGAAGTCCACAAATAGGCTAATTAAATAGTAATAGTAAAAACAGCGTTACGTATTAATATAATTTTTTTAATATTTTTAATCGTAAAGGAAGTTGTAATATTTAATAAAATAACGCATTTATTTCCTCTCGTCTAAACTTTTGTCACAAAGGATGTAATTTACAAATTTTTTCAAACGAAAGATATTATCTCCAGTAATAAATGAATACAAAGGGTCGTAAAAGGGCAGACCTGAAATAATCGAAAACTGATTGACCTTGTGACGCACGTGGTTTTAAGTGCATGGTGCGACAACGTAAATGGTGCTACTAAAACCATTCTCTTATACTTTCCAATGGAAGCACCGCCTTCAGATCTACAGCGTCAACTAAAATCGCGATTTTACAGATATACGTTCGTTGAAGCACCCGCACCAAATTTTATATTTAAGTACATGTAGTATGATAGTACCCAAATACGAGGCAAAACGAACTGGCACCAATAAAAGGTGCCACAACGTATATACTGGTGCCATAACGGCATAAGGAAGGTTAATTTCTAATACAATGATACTATGTAAGTCAATATGAGCAACATTTAAAAAATATTTTTAAATGTACAGGGTGCTCCAAAAAAGTGGCATATCAAACTTATGTTTTTTTTTAATGACACAACCCGTACATTATTGCACTTTCGAGTTTTACATAAAAAAAAAGTAGCACTTTCATAAGGTTTCCCTATACCTACATACAGAGTGTTTCAAGTTATATCAATTTTTCTGTAAATGTAGGGTGTTACGAGAATTATATATCTCCTATATATAAAATTAACTCCAGCAAATTTACTGTTGGGTTTAAGTAAAATACTGTTCCCTTAGTCCATTTATTGATTGAATAGTAAGCACCTCTTTACAGGGTATTCATTTTTTTTAAGTTAAATTAGTAGAAGATTCATACTGAAATATTCGGCTAATTTTGAATGGAACATCCTGTATTTTAGACGCTTATAATTTAGCTTACTTAATTACCTTTCAACTTCCATAAGGGTTTCCTATAGCAAATCCAAATTTTCAACTTATTTAATAATTTTGGAATTTGTCTGTTCCTGTATCATTTTTAGATTGAAATATCCTCCCAAAATGCCTATTTTTACTAATGTAGTAGTATTTTTCTTTACCAATGAGTAGAAAGCTCGGTAACAACCTTATGTATACATGATAGATTTTAGATATTTGTAATTTACATATCAACAAATAATGTCAATGTGACTAATCTTGTAAGTTTTGTAGTATGCTGTGGAAATGCCGGTAACGCATTTATTAATGTTAAAATTCTGACATTGGGCGTGACTTTTGTCATTGTGTATTGTTATTTTTTTCGAGTCTGTTGAAAGTTGTTGGAATATTTTCAATTTAATAATGGTTTATTCACAACAAGGAAGAATTGAGATGATTTTAACCATTGGCGAATGCTATGAAAATTGTTCACTTGTTTCAAGAGTGTTCTCAGAAAAATACCCTGAGCGAGTGCATCTCGAGGAAAAGGTTATTGGAAGGTTGCTTCAAATATTTCGTGATATAGGAAGTGTAGCTTACCCACAACAACTAAAAGTGAAGCCTGTTACAAGTGATGAAGGTATAATAAAGTTATTGGTATTAGGTTCCCTTGTTCACAACCAAAATACTAGTACAAGAGTTATTGCAAAAGAAACAGAAATTAGTCAGCCTACTGTGTGGAGGATCTTAAAGAAATATAAATACCATCCTTTTCATATATAAATACATCAAAGGTTTTCAAAAACGTATTGATTATTCCTTATGGGTCTTTGAGGCACAGGTTTTCAAAAAGTATTGATTATTCCTAATGGGTCTTTGATCAAGTTAGTGACAATGAATATTTTTTTGCAAATGTATTATTTACCGACGAGTCAACATTCCATAATAACGGATTAGTGAATCGGCAAGTGTTAATGTGTATGCTGGAATTATTGGCAATCACGTTATTGGCCCGTATTTTTTCGATGGCGATTTAAATGGTCAAAGATTCCTTAGATTTTTAAATAGAGACTTTCTTGGGAACTTTTAAAAAGTATTCCTTTGAAATATTAGACAAAATATGTGATTGCAATTAGATGGAACACCTGCACATTTCTCACGTGCTGTTAGAGAATATTTAAATAAGAATTTTCCTGATAAGTGAATTTGGAGAGGTGGACCAATATATCAAAAATTTTGTTTACAGCACTCCTCCCACCAGTGCAGATGATACGAAAAGAAGAATCAGAAATAATTTTGAGATGGTCACCCTTGATATGTTGCAAAACGTATGACGTTCATTGGAAAAAAGAATAACACTGTGTATTCAAGAAGATGGAAATCATTCGAACATCTTTGGTAATTTTTTTTATTTTTTGAACAAATTATCGTACCACATAAGTAAAATTTTAGTTTCCATTGCGTATATGCTTTCTATCCTTACTCTGTGAAACTGTTGCATTTTTTAAAGTTACACTTTATTTTTTAAAACCGAAGCTTATCTTTGAAAGGTGAGTATTTGTTGTTACGGTTATCGAGACTAACATAAGTGTATAAAAAATCTACTTTTAGTTTAATCTACATAATGTAGAAATAACTTTATAAACGTTTAAATTAAAGTTACATAAGGCATTTTGGGAGGATATTTTATAAAATAAGTGGTGTAAATGGTAATCGTAATCGTATAAATTTTAAATAACAATAATGAAATGGTGAAATAAAGAAATAAGAGTAAAAAGTTTTCCAAACACAAATCGTCGGTAGATTCAAATGGGCCGATTCAAATCTTTTGATTTGCTTAATTACCACAATTTCTGCTGTGTTATTTTCACTTAACATCAATATAAAAAATGCAATGCAACACTAATAAATATGATCTCAGACGCCAAGTTATTTTTTTTACAATACTCGGAATAACTAAACCGAGTTCTACACTAAAAATTTATCAAAATGTAAAACAATAAAAAATATACTATTATTATAAGTTTTTGTTATGAACGAATAAGTTCAAAGGTAAATATGTAATTAAAAATTAAAATTAATTTTTAATATACTATTATGTTCATTAAATATATAAAGTGAAAGGGTTAAATAAAATACATCTTAAAAACTAATTGTAATAACCTTAAGTTACTAAAAAAATCATTAAACATTAAATACCTGTTACTAAATATATCAAATCTTCTTGAAAATCCCTGGTGTTATAAAAAATAATGCAGAAATGCAAACTAAGATGACGCAGTCCTTGTGTAATGTTGTCCAATATATTGCAATAACAATGCTTTTATGTTGACAACCACACCCAACACTGGAATTTTATTTCGTCTTAAATATTTATCTTCATGAATTGGAATAATTCGTTTAATGCATTATCTTGAAATTTTACAATAAAATTCCAATCATAAAATGAAAGCGTACGCAACAGTAAAATTAAATGCATATTTAAAATGTAATCAAAGTAAAAATAAAAGTAACAGTAAAAAAACTGAACTAAAATAAAAGTTCCTGAAAATAGCAAATGTTTTAATTTTTAGTATAATGCGTTAAAATATCTTACCATCAAATTAATGGCACTTTTCACTAAAATTTAGGGGAAAACCCAAAAAATGCTTCCTGCACTCACAGCAGTCATAAGGAAGTGAAAAAAATGGCTGCTTTCAAAGTTCGATGATGTAGTCGTGCGCAAAAAATATAAGCAGGATTAAGTCAATGATGACGTAATGCGCGAATAAA
The DNA here is from genome assembly GCA_036346205.1 of Vesta saturnalis. Taxonomy (NCBI): domain Eukaryota; kingdom Metazoa; phylum Arthropoda; class Insecta; order Coleoptera; family Lampyridae; genus Vesta; species Vesta saturnalis. The sequence continues at coordinate 4,413,869 of JARFJB010001382.1, read as the reverse complement.
ATGATCAGAAAAATAATTTATGAAAGTGATAGTATAAACCTCTAAGAAGTATACACTATAAACCCCTAAAAAGACGTGCAAATTAAGTTGCCTACCACATACCTATATTTCAATAATTAAAATTTTTCTTATATTTACAGCAGAACGAATGATAGACCTTAAATTAAGGTATAATTTAATACAACTCAAAAAGGGTTGTTACAATTTCAATCTACAAATGATACAAGAACAGACAAATTCCAAAAATTATTAAATAGGTTGAAAATTTGTAGGTTTAGGTATAGAAATCCTTATAGAGGCTGAAAGGTAATTAAGTAAGCTAAACGATACGCGTATAAAATACAGGTTGTTCAATTTAAAGCAAGCCGAATATTTCTGTCTGGATGTATATATGTTTATATTTCATTTTTCCTAAAACTACATTTTCAGCAAAACTTGAAACACTCTGTATGTAGGTATAGGGAACCCTTATGAAAGTGCTACTTATTTTTTATGTAAAACTCGAAAGTGCAATAATATACGGGATGTGTTATCAAAAAAACATAACTGTGATATGCCACTTTTTCGGAGCACCCTGTATATTTAAAAATAATTTTAAAATGTTGCTCATATTGACTTACATAATATCAGTGCGTTAGAAATTAACGGTTATGTGCTGCTTCACCGTAGAGCTCCGTGGCATCGGTCGTATTCACCGATATATATATATATATATATATATATATATATATATATATATATATATATATATATATATATACATATAATACGACCGCCACGTGGCACTTTGAATTTCAAGGTCAAAAAGTGAAAGTGGTGCACTACTACTTACATTTTAAAATGTTACAACTTACCTAAACTAAATTGAATAATTCTCATTTATTTAAAATATTCATTAATAAATTCATTATGACGATATAAACAATTAAGTTCTTAAAAGTATCTGCACAATTAACAAACAATTTCGGCATAACTGCATAAAATATTAATATACAATGTATATAAAATTGTTTTACTATCTAATTGCTTACGGTTTATCCCTTAATTCAGAATCTTCGCTTAAATTTTAAATTATATTTTGACATTAAAATTATTATTAATTTTATTAATTAATAATAATTTTAATTATAATTATCTTTGAACTTATTCGTTCATAACAAAACTTATAATAATTTATATTTTGACAAATTGACAATGATTATTTTCAGTTATTTTTGTAACTTTTAACTATCATTGTACACAAAAATAGAATTCCAGTTAAGAAAATTGAAATTCGAAGGTTTTTTTGGTTCTGAAGGGTGTCTTAAATTTCAATTTTACACAAAAAAGCCGAACTTTACTTCACAAAATTGAAAAATAGAAATTTTACAGTTTTTTGTCTTTCAAAAAACTTTGTTACTATAACTGTACACAAAACACTTGGCAGATTTCCTAATCACTGTCATTATAATTCCAATCACCTATATTAGAAGTTTAACGCGGTATCGATGTTCACTTTCTGTGCTTTTGCAAAATGAAGAAGTGGGTATAATATTATATAATATATTGGTAGTTTCAAGAAGTATTTTCGGTAATCAACACGAACTGGTTTACCGTTATAGATACCTACTTTAACGATGGATAATTATATGGTAAATACGGATTTTACTTTGATACTAAATGAGATTCATGTTTTTAGAAATTTTATTGTAATCACTTACATTTCTTATAATTACATTTGGTAGTATTATAGTTTTATTTCTATTGTTATCTCCAATGTTCTGTGATATTGCCTACAGAAACACACATAAAAATTTATTTGGTATCGCCATCTCATGATCATCAGCGTAACTAAGAAACTCTCACCAACAGTGTACATTTGTGATAATAATATAGGATAAGAAAGAATGAATAAAGTTATACAATTAACTATATTAACAATCTATAATTTTTGAAAACCGGTGAGCTTACAACGTAAGTTTGAAAGAAGCCGGTTAATAATAAATTAATGGTACACAATCGAATAATTTTTCAATCATCAGGTGATGATTTTATATACGCTTCGTCTACTTGTTTTAAATAATAAAATTGGTAGTTATTTCCCGGTGCTAACGGTTTTCACATTTTGCAAGTACGTCAACATAATACAGCATGTAAATGCCAACTCATCGAAATATAGACTTTTAGATATTAGAATGCAGCTTGTATAAATTCGCCATCCTGGTGTCTTACTGTCGACTAAGATGGTTGAGCTGTACACTCATACTATACACGAACATGAAACCTGAATTTCGGTAGATGTGTATAAAAATTCCAACTCGTCGATAAATAAACATTTCGAAATTAGAAGGCAGTTCGTATAAATCGCCATCTCGTTGCCTCATTCTCAAATTGATTAAACTTTACGAGCACACACTGTACATGAACATGCAACCTAATTTTTCGACGAATAGACAGGGTGTCTAAGACCCATGGTCTATTAGCAAAGTTGAGCAGAATTAAAATAGGAATCTAAGGTCGGTGAGAAAATGCAATAGTTTCGTCAGGCTATGAGATGCCTATTCGAAAAATACTAAAAATTGTCCATATTTTCAATCGATTACTATTCATGTAATATTTAAAACAAAAAAAGTTTCAAAAACGTGTTTCGTAGATACTTTTAAGCTAAATATGATAAGCTGGTAGAACATTGTTTTGCATCAATTAATATGTTTTGAGCTACGACCCAAACCTTCTTTTTGTTAAATGGCAATCATAGGTGGCTATGGATTCATTCAATTAACTAATTTTTGTTTCCAAAATTGTATGGTTTTGCATATTTTTTTATGTCTCTTTATCTCATATTTTATAAAAAAATCACAATTTTTGTGTAATAAGCAAAAAGCACATGCCATGAAACCTAAACAAAAGTTATCCTACCAATACGTGGAGAAAAACGAATTTAAAATCATTTTTATAATATTAGAATAGACTTTAACAAAATACATAGAAAAATGGTATGATAACAGTAACAAAATACCCTAAAGCCACAAGAGGGCTTCAAAATGTACACCATTGTTCTGTACACATATCTGACAACATTTTAACACTTTTTAATTTACTTCTTTTAAAATGACAATCATAGGTGGCTATGGACTCGTTCTATCAACTATTCTTTTCTGATTTCAACAATGTATGGTTGCCATATTTTGTATTGTATTAAGCAAAATAGGATGTGACATGAAACTATTTTGATTTGTGAATAGCAATATTATTTTTCTAGTTTGTAATAATATGGCTTTACTTATACAATGCTATCACGCGTCGAACAAAAATCCTAATGCTGCCTCCGAACGTATATGGAAAGGAAACAACCAGATGTAAGATTATTTTCTAAAATGAAATCAAATTTAAGAAAAAATGGTGCTTTAATAAACCTAGAAATATGTAAAATAAAATCAATGTGTTTTAGCATATGTTAAATTTAAACCAACTACATATTTTCGTGAAATTGCATATGAGTGTAACACTTCTAAAAATGGAGCTCATGTTACATTCAAACAAAATAATTCTGAACATGTTACGTGCACAAAGGTACAGATGCCCGAAAAGTAAAAGGTGTGCCGTATCTGCTAATAAGGTAACCGGTAGCTCACTCGGTTTAGGTAAGCACTTGGATGCGTAAAAACGTCAAATTTTAAAAAGTACACCTCTCGGTTTGTATACAATGATACTATAAAACTATATTCCAATTAAAATAAAGCGAAGTTATCAGGTAGAGGACTTGTCAGCTTAGGCTTCTGATCCTAAGACGTCGAAGAAAGGAAACACAAATAGTTATTATTCAAAACAACCCAAACCCCAAAGTTTGGCCATAGTAAACCAAAACTACTAATTATTATTAAGTATGAACCCGATAATAAGAAACAGAACTTGTCGCGACCACTACCAAACTAAATGTCTCAGTAGTACGCACCACTTACCTTTTCAGTGTTAAACCGACAAAGTGAAAAAAAAATTATAATTAATTTATTAGAAGCAACTCAAACTATTTCCTCGCTGTTAAACATCCGGTGGTAATCCGGGAAGTTAAAACATAAAACACATAAAACAGAGAAAAAATAAATAGATTCTGGAATCGTGGTTCCTGGAAGAGCTCCCCCTTAAAACTAGTGTACGCTCCTTTTTTTAAACGAAAGTTATTTACTTGCAGTCAATACTCAATCGCAAATTAGCCAGATCACTACCACAATGACAGGAATAATTGAATCAAGCATAACATATAACCCCAAGACTTAATCCTCACCAATGATATATAAGTAACTAACCGAAATGATAAACTGGACGGCCGAAGCCGTACCACTTACAACTAACTAAACATACAATAACCTTCTTGTTACTAACTCGCTCGTTGTTAAGCAAAACTAAATGTAAACATAAAAGTAGGAAGCATAAAATACATATTCCAAATACAACTATGAACAGTTTAACAAGGATTACTCTGTAGATAGCATGAATTTTTCAGAAGCAATGTTCAGGTCACAGTAAGCAGTAACTTCATTGCCATATGCCTTGAAAGCAAACAGCTGTTTATTATGTATTCAATATTTCTATTAAAGTGCATTTCACGAATAATTAGACCTCTATAATATGGCTGCCATTCCACTATGAACAACATCCAATTATAAAATAACTAAAATGCTGTAAGTGTAACATTGTAATGAAAGGGATATTTCAGTTGGCTACTCTGAACCGCATTTTCCATCCTTTCCTACAACATTATAATAGCAAAGACAAATATAATCACAAATACGACCTTCAAACGTCTTAAAATATTATGTGGCAACTCAGTAGCGTATCACGCGGAGAGGTAACTTAGGTTAGTAAAATTGAAAATTTTTCAATTAAATTAATTATTGTAAGAAATAAACATCGTTAAAATAAAAGAATGTTCCAAAGACATATCATTATTGTTAAGAATTTCTGAAAATGTACCATTACTAATTCGTAATTAATGTTAAAACTGCAAATTACTCCGTTAGCATAATGTGAATTAGAAATCATTAATGACCATTTGCTTTGCTTATAAATGTGGAATCAACTTTCCATTTTGCCATTATACTATAAACAATAATTTGTAACGGTTGTGGTGATTGTGTAGTTTTATACTAAAATGGAAGAAAGTTTTATATTAACTGAAGACGAGAACTTTATTGAAAATTTGCCCAGTTATAGTGCAACTTCGGTAAGATTATACAATATTTTCTTAATTGTCATTTTTAACTGTTATTATTATAGCGTAGATCATATATATATATATATATATATATATATATATATATATATATATATATATATATATATATACATCTTGGATTATACTTTTCCAAACACGTGGATTGGTCGAAATGGGCCAGTTGCGTGGCCTCTCGCTCACCAGACCTTACACCATGCGATTTTTTCTGTGGGGTTACATGAAAGCGTTAGTTTTAAAACACCGGTAAACACGCGGGAAGAATTAATTGGCATACAACAGGCAACAGCAACAATTAAAACAAAACGAATTTCGTTATTATGCGTTGTCACCGAAACATCGCTCGCAGCGTTGTGTAGAACAGAATGGTGATAACATTGAACATGTCATTAATAGAAATTGACTGCTTATTCCTTTAAAACGAAATATCTCTTTATTTTGAGTTAATAAAAAATGTTATTTGAAAAAGTTGTTTATTTTAATTAGTTCTATACACAGTTTAAAAAAGCATGTAACAACCTTTTTTGTGGTTGTATTAAAAATACGTTAATCTAAGATCATTAATTTATTTGGCGTAAAATTAGAGGAGTTTTAATTATTTACATGTAAAATTGAGAAAGGCAACTTAAATTGCATTTCCTAGAACATATATTTTGGGTGTAATATTACATAAATAGTTATAGTTCCTTTCTTTTAAAAATTGGACTGATCATTGTATTTCGCGCAATGCGTGACAACTTCTTGAGGGGGCACTTACAGAAACAATTCTGAAAGCCTCTATTTTTTCTTCACTTGCTGCTGAATGTTAAAGCAGAAGACATTGTTATAATGGTTTTACTTAATTTTTATATTTGGTGCCATCAGATTTTGGTGGTAAGTTATTTTTAATTCATTATATTTTAAGCTTAAGCATTTGCTCTTTCCAGGCACTCACGTACACTAATTATAGTACTTATATTATTCCTTATACTCACTTAAGGCACTTATTTACTTACTTACTTACTCATACTTATATTTTACTTACTTTGATATGGTACTTTTATAAGTCACTATATTTTTAATCTCAAATGGCTCTTAAGTTACTTATTTACGCAAGTTTCTCTTCATTCAAATAATATCATCTTAAAATGCAATTTTAATAAAATAAAACATCAAGAATACAATAAGTTTAGTGGATTGAAAATTCCTTCAAATACATAGTTGATCGCGTTGTTACAAGAATACGCAAGGAAGATGTAGAAACGCTTTCATACTGGTTGACCGTTCCGCATCCATAATTAAACACTGGAAGCTGTCTATAAGAAAATCATTATACTGAGGTATTTATGTGGTGATTTTCATTTTTAAGCTTAGTTTTAAAACCTTTTCTTTCCTCTCCTTAACCATCCATATATTGGGTAAATAAACTTAATTGCACATTGTTAATTTTTGATATTTATAGAAAGTTTTATTGTTCATTATTTAGGTTTTGTTATTCCTTGACAAAGATAACATGGCGCTCGAGAATTCATTTAATTATATATTTTTTACATTGTTTTTTATTAATTAGAGAAAGGAAAATAATTAAGCAGGAGAGAACAAGCCGAATTTCATGTGTGTTAACAAGTCAATATAGTAGAATCCTCCTTATATTTAATCTACCGATTGTGGACGAGACGGCGTATAATTAGTGGTGAAAGGTTAGTATTTCAATTTGTTAAATAATTTGGCGTTTAATCAATGTACAAATTACATCACCGTATGAGTTTTATTAAGCTTGAACTTTATTAGACCATTTAAATTTTCTAAAACCAACATCACTAAAATATTGTTATTATAAGCATCAACTTAAAATCACCCTGTATATATATATATATATATATATATATATATATATATATATATATGTATATATGCGTAAAAAGTCTACAGAACAATTTATTTTAAATTTTATAATTCTGCGATTTTAATTACGCAATAATTATAAATAAAAGAATAATTTACTACATACTTGTTCAATTTTTTTAAATTTGTATTAAAATAGTAGCATATAATAACAACACTAGGTGGGGTGGTGATGGCGAATTTATTAATACATTTATTCAAATAAGTTTTTCACTTTTTTGTATGACAAAAGGTACTACGCCAATGAGTGCTCCGCTTTATTTGGTGACAAATTTAAATGGCGGCCATATTGAGAGGTCTAATTACTCGTGAAATGCACTATAGTAATTAACGCATAAAGCGGTAGGGTAACGAAGAATCAAATTGAAAAAATTACTAAAACATGTATCTGGGTGAGTAATATATTCATAAATTTTCTTTGCTTCAAAAATAATAACTAAACTTTTAGGTGCATAACCTTTCTGTTTAATCGAATCAATACATTATGCAGAAGTTTAAATTTTTATCGGCACTAGAAAGTATTTGAAGCAAATTCACAACTTCAGTTTATAAAGCATTAAGTCAGAAATGAGCCACATGTGAAGTACTTATATACGATTTGTTTCTTCCTCCAGAGCTCCGTCATGAAGTATAGTAATATAAAACTCATTAGCAGATTTGTTGTATCAGGAATACTCGAACGTCTTGTTAATTTAACCTCGCTACTTTAGAAAGGAGTCCAGACTAATAGCGAGACCAAACTCCTTGCATTATATTTGAGAAAGGCGCTCGTAACCAAATGTGTAGTAATCCATATTTCGGTAAAAATTACCTGTGCATTCAAAAACCTAGTGCGAGAAGTCTTCAGATACGGTGAAGAATCACTGTCAGCGTAAATCACTGGAGAATCGCAGATAAGCCAAAACGAAGAGGCGGAAAATACTTGAGGAAACCCTGTTTTAGTTACGAGTGAAATACTAATTGTAGAAACATTGTGTATTAAAGCAATAACCTGAAAAGGGGTAACAAATATTGCAGAGTACTCACTTTCTGTCGAGATACGAAGGAAGTATGTAGTTCTTAAGAAAACTAAATTATTACTTTAGCATAATTTTATAAATGTATTTGAGAATTAAATCCAGCGTAATTCTGAATGTAACCTTACACTATAAATTTTTATAAAATTACAGAGAAATTTCTTGAGTACGCAGTTTCTTAAAACGCATGCTACAAAATGACGTTCTTTTAAAAATTACATGATTACCTTTTGCAATCATTCCAATACAAATTTTAAATTTGCGGCGTAAACGCCAATTATTTTGAAAGACGTAGCCACGTCTTCGACTCGTAGGTACATGCAGAATATGTTGCCTGCCAATGAGCGTGAAAGATTCTCAATTTTGAAAGAACGTATGAAAACTAACTTAACACATTACAACCATACCATCCGCATGTGGGAAATACTATTCTATTTGCGGATGAGGTAAAATTAACAACGGATTTTTAATGAAGAAACAGCATTCACTGGGCGCAAGTAAATCTTCACATTAAGAGAAGGGATAAATACGCTGTTTCGGTTAATGATTGGTGCGGGTTCTCGATATCAAAATTCTTGAACCATGTTTTATGAACAGAATCATAATTTGAAAGATTCCTATCCGTTTTACAAAACAAATTGGAAGAAATCTTGAATGACCTTCCATTGAATTTCATTCAAAATCTGAGTTACCTTCAACATAACGGTGCACCAGCGACAACTGATTGTGTCAAACTTTCTGCAAATCGTGTTCATAATTTATTTCGATATAAACTCAACTGATGGTTCCAAATTGTGATAATTAGCCGATTTTGACGTTTTGGTGAATACAACAGTGTTTTAATAAGTATGTTTGTTAAGTAAGGATTATGGCCCATGCTGAGCTAGCTGTACTGGTTGAGCCACTTCTAGTGTACATTTGGCCCAAAAAGGCTATCATAGTCAACTGGACAAACAAAGATAACATTCAATTCGATCCCATTGGGTATAAAGTATGTTGTGTATCGATGTGGATACATTTAGTTACAGATCGGTAACTGTATTATAAAGTTTTATGTACCTTAAAAGTCACGCCATTCTTACGGGTAGGCAAAACCATCTCTGTCCCGTTTATTTAGAAATATACATTGTTTGTGATGTGCTCTTTATTTTAAAACTCCTTAGAGTAAAGTACCGATTCTCGGATAGGTTCTTAATTTCGACACCTGTATTTTTCCAAAAATACACGTTGCGGAAGACGAGACACAGCAAAACATCTTACCTGTGGCATTCTACCTATACTAAATAATCTTATTGTAATCGCTCTTTAGTAGATGTCTCTAAACAAGTTTTAATAATCTGACCGGTGAGAGTGTTTTACTGCGTGTGACTAAAAGTTAGTTTTCGACGTGAAAGAAAAAATTATTTTATACATACATTACCAGCTGATAAGTACATTATTGAAACATATTATGGTATAATATGTACCAAACTATTATTTTTATCTTACAAACTTTATATAACCTCTAAATATATGGGTTGCCTAATTTCGGAGCTTTAAACCTAATTTGGATAGTATCCGAAATTAGAAAACCACATTAAAATAAAAAGTATTTATTTCATCGTTATACTAAGGTGTAATAGTGGATACCTATAAAATATAGATTTGACACTCGTTGAATTTAGTTGAAATGTTAATTTAGGTAAGTACACCAAAAATGGATAGTTATTTTTATTTGCAGAAAAATGCCAAAAATTGAGGTAAAAGTAAACAGTGGGATCCTGAGAGTTTGAGACGTACGGTGAAGTTGTCCGAAGAAAAGAAATGGGTTATCTTAAAGCTTCTAAATCGTTTGGGGTTCCCAGATCAACACTGGAGGGTTACATTAAAGCAAAGGAAACAATAGATGAGCTTCTAACAACAAAGGCTGGAAGAAAACCTGTTTTCGAAAGAAATTGAAGACAATTTGGTGTCTCGTTGTTTAGAAATGGATAGACGATTTTGTGGTTTAAGAATAACTTACATTTCAACTTGCCATAAAAAGTAATTTAGCTCATCCTTTCTCACTAACTAAGTGTCGCTGGAAAAAAATGGTTAAAAGGGTTTTTTAAAGAAACCCTAATTTGTCGTTGAGAAAACCTCAAGTCACTTCTAGAGCTCGAGTAAAAGGGTTTACAAAAGAAAACGTTAAAAAATTCTACAAGTTATTGGAACCTCTCTTACAAAAACTTAAACACAATCCTTCTAGAATATATAACGTCAATGAAACAGGCATAACCATTGTTCAATCGAAAGTATCACGTGTAATTACACTAAAAGTAAAGAAGCGGGTCGGGGCTTTAACATCGGCTGAGAGAGGTGGTCTTACTACAATTGTTACTTGTATGAATGCCGCTGGAGGATTTGTTCCACCGCTTCTAGTTTTCCCCCGAAAAAACATAAAGGCGGAATTCCTGGCTCCACCAGGTGCAATTGGCGATTGTTATCCATCCGGCTGGATTCAACAATACATTTTTACTCGCTGGTTAAAACAATTCGTAGATTTTGTTAAACCATCTGAATGTTATTGATATTGGGTGTCAAAATCATATATCAATCATTTGTCTCCCACCGCATACGTCCCATAAAATGCAACCACTTGATTTGGCTTTCATGGAACCACTTAAGACATATTACAGTCAGCAAATTGGAATGTGGCTCAAAAATCATCCAGGCAGAATTGTAACATCTAATTAAGTTGCCCAATTACTTGGTCCTGCTTATCAGAAATGTGCTACTGCCGAAATATCCGCTGCTGGTTTTAGAAAGTCTGGAATAAGTCCATTTAACCGCTACAGGTTTACAGATTTGGATATTGTCGTAGAACCCCAAAAATAAAGAGTTAAACCAAATGAAAAAGGAAAAGAAAAAGATCAAACTGGTGAAATTAGTACTATTCAAGAACAAAATGAGAATACTCCCCCTCAAAACAGCACAGCAAACTACAAAATAAGGAATGACGGCAATTATAAATAAGCACGCCATACAAAGAAGAACTAGAAAAGAGTATTTTAGAAAAAGAGAACAAGGAAGAATTGAAAAAACAATGGCAATCAGTGAAAAGAGATATTGGTAAAAAAAGGACACTAGGATAAGCAAAGGAAAACGCCGATTCGAAAGTTCAGGATCGACTGATAAAAGACAGAAAAGTAAGGTAAACAAACGTAAAGTGGAAAATTCAGAGTCAAGTGATTCAGGTGAAGACTTGGTACTGAATGATGATTCAGATATGGATGCATAGGAGCTGGAAGACCAAGAAAATAATGACGCGGAGTGTCTGTATTGCAGTGGATTCTACTCTTTAAGATGTTAAGGGTGAAAAATGGATCAGATATACCAAATTTTTTCGCTGGGCACATCAAGAATGTTCCACTTTGGCCCGAAGCAGGAGTTTTGTGTGTGATTTTTGTTTAGACTCTTAAATATTTGTGGAGGAAACGTACTAAAAAAAGGGATCGTAATTTCGAATACCCTATCCTAAATTAGGACCCTTCTTTTTAAACTATGCTTTTGTTTGTAAAACAAACGTTTTTTATTTTTATTAAACTGTTCATTTAAAAAGATTTTTAATAAAAAATTATGAAATAAGGGTGTCTGGCGTGGTAGATGATTGTTTCCTAATTAATTTAAATTGTTTTTTTTTCATAAAAATATGCCTTTACAAAAAAGTATCCGAAATTAGGGTACTTACTCTACCTTTCTTTCTTTTATTATACATTCTACTGCATTCAGACTAGTTGTATGCGGCTTAGCAGGCCCGGCCACCCACATATATCTGCTTTGTTAATCTTGCGTTGTTCGCTCTCTCGATGTGACCAAACCAACGTAATGTACTACTTTTAAACCTATCTATCATCGTCTTTTCATCGCCAAACTCCTTCATTATACACTCATTCTTCATCTTATCTCTTCTCGTTTTACTGCATGCGCTTCTCAGGAATTTCATCTCATCTTTTATATAAAATAAACATTATTCCCAACTGTTACCTAAAAATAAAAGTAGGTGGGCACCTTATTGCTGAATTAGTTTAAATATTCTCTAACGATACGAAAATGAAAATGTTTATGACTAACGTGCTTAAAATACTTATCTTTTTTTATGCGAAAGTCGTGTGTTTAAAAGTTAAATATTTCATTAGGAATTGCCATTATTGCAAATAAATGACCTTAAAAAAATCGACTATTGAATATTACATTATTGGTAAAAATAATTTATAACTGAATACTTAATAATGTATATATTATTAAACCATATTGAAAATGACATTCCAGAACACTTTCCACGTACAAAAGCTAACAAAGAAAACAAATTTAGCAACGATTTGTTTTATGATTATGTGATTCAATCCCTACAATTTCTAATTCTACATCTGGTAATTACATATTTAAGTTCACTTGTAAAAAAATTAAACACCAAGTTCTCATCCGAAATAAATGGACAGATACTTACGCTCACTGAAGAGCCAGACCATAGATTAATTCAGATTTTTCAGTTGTGTCTATAATATAGCTTATAAAAGAGTATGATTAACTGATATAATTCTCGGTCAAATACTTCCGTCTGGATAATTTCGATTCTGGTTCCAGAATGTCCCTTAACTTTATCTAAAGTTCGCGGTTTATACCCGCACGGTCTTCTTTTGAGATAGCCCCAAAGAAAGAGATCAGGTGGTCTTCAGGGCAACTGAAGTTCACTATTACGTGATATCACACAGTGAGGAAATGAAGGATTTCGGAGGCTCGTTCAATTTCGTGCAATAGGACCATGCCAAAATTTCCCATAACAAGTAGTTCCGAAAAATATTACTAGAAATACAACATTTGCCCAATTAAACAGATAAAAGAAAAGCTCGTCAGATAAAATGCAGAAGGCGTTAGAGACGTAAAATAGTAAGGTCTAGAAGTGTATCAAGAACAACAACTCAATAAACCAGAATTTGTTCTTTTAATACTTACATACTAGGCAGACCGGTTACTAGGCAAATCGTGCCCCGGACGATGTAGCATTCCCTATTAACGGTATCGTTCTACTACCGGACAGTTATGTGCCTACCGACCCGACACGTAAGGAAGTAAAAAAAATGAGTCAAGAAAGATATACTTACTCTATGAATATACAACGTGGTCTAGAGCTAGCGTTAAAAATTCTTTTGGGTGATAGAACAACATATGTGACTCGAACACACAGTCCAAAAATTTCATTTCAGACGCCCACTTAAAATAGTATATTACTAGGATTGTCGCACTTGGCGAACGCCTCGTGCGACAATCTCCCACTCGTGTGAAATGGGTCACTTTACATACTAGTAATGTACACTATTTTTCTGACGACCACAAATAATGCACAAAATCCAAAAATAAAAGTAAATATATTTTTTGATTATTTGAATTTTATTGTTGATTGAATAGAATGAAAAATAACGATTGAATAACAAAACTTAAAATAAAAAGTACTTAGAATTGAAAGTTATATTATTATTATTGCAATTCGTAAATTGTAATGGAGTTTGCAATAAAGATTTAGAGATGTTTGTTGTCTCCGTTATTTGTACATATTGTACAGTATCAGCCTCAATATCAGTTTCTGGAGAAGGTGGAGTGAAGGCTTTCAAAGTACTGCACACTTTAAAAATGTCAGTATTTAAAAAAGCGGACAACTACTCTTAGAAATGTCAAAAATAGATTGGCATTTATAAACATTAAAATTAATGGAATTGCAATATTTCATTTTAATTGTGGTTAAACACTTATAAATCATTTTTTTAAGTGTTTTTAAGTTTAAGGTGTGATTAAGTGTTTTATGACATTATGCAGCACAATGGTTAGATAGTGCCAGGTAAAAAGTGGAATACTCTGAGATCAAGGTCAATACATATCACACTAGAGTTATATTTTACTTTTCAATTCTAGAGTGATATTTGTGACTTTCGCAGTAGGTAATCTGTGTGCTATATGTCATTTTCACATGTGGTCGTCGGAAAAAAATATTTTTAATTTTTTCCGAAGAAACTGTACATTTACCCAAAAATCTAGAAATTCTAGGATATTTTGATATATCCCTCGAACTTTAACACTACTATTATATTCTACATTAAATTTCAAGCAAGGATGAATAGCTAATGAAGAGCCTGAATCTACACAACCACTAATTAAATTGATTAGAACTGTCTTTAAAAAAAAAGAAAAAGCTTATAAACACTCAATACTCTAAAAAAAATTACTGAACAATAGCAAATGCTATAAAAACTCCTTCATAATCTAAGCTTTCAGAAGACAGGATATATCATTTTATTCGTCACCATTTAAGTGCAGCTATGGCAGTTTGAATAGTGTAAAATGTGTTTTGAAAAAAATAATAATTCAACTCTATCAGACTTAAAAGACACACATGAACATTTTTATTATTATAGCTATAACATAAGGTTACAATTAATTTTTATAGTCCACCTTATGATGAGATAAGGTATCACACACAGATGTTATGTTTTATTTGGATATAGTTTTTTTAGTGGGTTTGGATAATTTACTCATTGGCAGTGATCTCAAGATGTCGTTTTCAAATCGGGAATATATGGAAATGCATAAAATCTGTGCGGGATACCTTATCTCATCATAAGGTGGGCTATAAGATTTAACTGTAACCTTATGTTATAGCTATAATAATAAAAATGTTCATGTATGTCTTTTGAGTTTGATAGAGTTGAATTATTATTTTGCTCAAAACACGTTTTACACTATTCAAACTGGCATAACTGTACTTAAATGGTGACCAATAAAATGTTGTATCCTGTCCTCTGAAAGCTTAGATTTTGGAGCAGTTTTATAGCATTTGCTACTGTCTAACAATTTTTTTAAAGAAATGTGTGTGTATAAGCTTTCTGTTTTTTTTTAACAGTTCTAATCAATTTAATTAGTGGTTTTGACGATTCAGACACATCATAAGCTATTTATCAAAATTTAATGTAGAATACAATAGTAGTATTAAAGTTCGAGGAATGTATCAGAATATGCCAGAATTTCTAAATTTTTAGGTAAATGTACAGTTTTTTTTGGAACAAATCAAAATAATTTTTCTTTAAGTGGGTGCTGAAATGGAATTTTTTAATTGTGTATTTGAGTCCCAAAAGAAATTTAACGGTAGGTCTAGTGAAAAGGAAATGAAGGATTTCGGAGGCTCGTGCAATTTCGTGCAATAGGACCATGCCAAAATTTCCCATAACAAGTAGTTCCGAAAAATATTACTAGAAATACAACATTTGCCCAATTAAACAGATAAAAGAAAAAGCTAGGGGGCGTCAGATAAAATGCAGAAGGCGTTAGAGACGTAAAATAGTAAGGTCTGGAAGTGTATCAAGAAAACAACAACTCAATAAACCAGAATTTAATGATTATGCTTCGGTGGACCTATGTCCTCAATAATGAACTCAAAATATAACGTATTCTTTAATGTGTGTATTGATCTACAGCAAAGATCAATTAAATATAACCCGTAACTGTTAATCTAAAACAACCCCCTTGAGACAGGAGTACAAATTAATTTATTAATGTCTCTTGTGATGTAAACAAAATTAGCACTTACCTTCAAGTTGGCACACCACCAATTGAAATAGTTTGAATAAGGCCAAAAGATACATAATTAAATAAAAACGTAATTGTCTAGCAGACCAGACCCGAATATTTCTATCTAATCTAGTAGTAATGAAGAGATAAAGATAATTAGCATAATCAAATGTACAATGTTGATACATCGATTTTTCTTAGTAGTAAATAATTTTTATTGTAATTGAGAATAATGAATCCTTGTAAATAAAATATCCACATTGTCAGAAACTACTTAATGAAAGAAACAACTGTAAAGCATTGATTACTGTATTAATAAAGCATATGCACATATAATTCATAACAATAGCATAACTTTCACGTCATTGCCTTGCGGGGTAGGCAAAATAATCCCTGCCTCTTATGTTTGATTCACAATCTTTCTTCCTGTTTTCCTATCTCTGCATTCCTCCCTAGCTTCCACAAGATTCGTTCATTGACTCTGACATGCCCTTTAATTTTAAAAACCCCTTACGTTTCTTTTCTTTATCATACATTCTCCTGCATTCAGCCAAGCTTTACGCGGCCTACCAGGCCCGGCCTTACTTATAACCTCACCCACATACATCTTCGTCGTTAATGTTGCGTTGCTCATTCTCTCAATGTGGCCAAACCAACGTGGTGTACTGCTTTTATACCTATCCATCATCGTCTTTTGCTCGCCCTACTCCTTCATTATGCACTTATTCTTGCCATACGCGCTTCTCAAGAATCTCATGCGCATGGCATTTATCTTTCTTTCGTGCTTTTTTTGACATACCCGCGTCTCACTTCCATACGGCACTTACGGGACAAACACGCCATTATAGATTTCTCGTTTCGCTCATGCTTTCGTTTTTCATTATCGTCCACATACCTTCAATACCTTTCCTTCCAGCATTGACCCTTCGTCCAATCTCGTTATCCATTGTAACATCTGCAGTAACCTTCTACCCAGATTTACCAACTCGTGCACTTGTTACACAATTTCATCTTGCAGGGCAAATACTCTCTTTTTCACGTTCCCGATTGAACACCACAATCTTAGTTTTATTCACGTTTACCTCTAAGTCCATGCTCCCACAAAGTATATGAAACTTCCTCAGAGCAGTTTGTAATTCATCCGCACTGTCACATTAATGACACTATGTCATTTGCAAACTCCAGAATTCGTACATTTACGTCACCCACTATTACACAGTTTGTATCTGTGCATGCTTGCCTAACACATTTATCTATGTATACATTGAACAACCATGTTTCCATCACACAGCCTTGTCGCACTCCTTGCGCGGCTACCGGTATGTAGTGCAATTATTCCGTTCACTAGACCTTTACTTACGTCATATTCATTTAATGTTTCCCACAGCTTCTCCACATTCACTTTCTCATATGCTTTCTCCAGATCTACAAACGCACAGTGCATCTTCCTTTTTAGACTTTTCTATCACCTACTGGAGAACAACCGTCTGATCAACACATCCTCTCCCAGGTATTAAACCACCCTGCACGTTCCAAATCTTAGCTTGTATAGTTATTCGTACTCTATTAGTCAGTACTCTTTCAAATACTTTACAAGGTACACTGAGTAAACTTATTCCTCTATAACTCTTGCAATCACCCTTGTTCCCCATACTCTTATACAGTGGTGCAATGATCGCGCTCTGCCAATCACTCGACACTTTCCACTCTTAAGGCATACACTGTATAATTCACATAATCTTAGTATAGGCTTTACACCACCAAACTTCAGCATTTCACTATTGATTTTATCTTCGCCTGCTCCTTTACCGTTTTTCCACCCTCCTACCGTTTTCTCTACCTCATTTATCCCAACATCCTTCTCAGTTTCCTTCTACGTTCTCCTTATTTAACCCTCCAGTTTTATTTTCCTTACTACTATACAGCTTTCCCAAATGTTCTTACCAGCATTTCCTCACTTCACCAATCATCCTATACTATTTCGCTGCTCGTATTCATCACTCCTGCAGCGTTTTGTTTTAGGCCACGTTTTGTATCATTCTGCTTTTCTCTACTTCAACAGACATCACTTGTTCTTTACTTATTCTCACTACATCAATCGCTTCTTTGTTTCTCAATCTGTACACCTCATACAATCCCTTTTTTTTGTCTGATTTTTTGCAACAATCATTGTGATGTAGACTCCTTTTTCTTACATGTTGCATTTTTCGCAGATTTATTCCACCAAGCACATTTCTTCTGTCTACCTATAGTCGATCTTCCACATATCTGCACGGTACAATTGACAACACAGTCTTTCAAGCTTATCCATGCACTTTCAACGTCATTGTCTTTTATTGGTTCGTTCCACACTGTTTCATTGACGTTCAACTCTTTACTCACAGAATCTGCATACTTCATTCTCGCGCCATTACCTACCAGTTTGTCTACCCTCATTCTGGGCATTCGCACTACGTTTGCTTTCCTTTTTTAGACCTACTCTGGCCCTAAACTCACTCTCGATACAACCAAATAGTGGTGCGATCCACACACCGACCCACGCATTACTTTTGTGTCTCTCACCAGGTTTCTAAGTTGTTCATCATACTCTATCAAGTCAATCATACTTTTAGATTCACTTCTTTGCCACATATACATATGCACATGTCTATGTTTAAACCACATATTGGATAAAAACAGTCATCTCTCCACACACATGTTCACCAGGCATTCACCATTCTCATTGACTCCTTGGTCTCCGAACTTTTCTAGAACGTGTTCCATATGTACTCTCTGTACACCCACCCATTCAATCATATTTTCCAATATCACCACTCTTCCCTTTTGCTTAGATACGTTCAACACGTTCTCTACATCATTCCAGAAATTCTCACACTGTTGGTCTCTTTCTCCATTTACCCGCTCATAACATGCAATGAGAAAAATTCTTCGAAACTTCACTTTCATTCTTATCTACATTACCCAGGCGGGAGTACCAATTCGTACTGTTTAACACATTTTTTCGCTTTTTCATTCACAATCACAGCTCCTTTTGCACCATGCATTTCAGTTTCAACTCCTGAGTGTTAGGCTGCCATCCTCCATCTCCTCAGCATCCTGTCCTTTGCACTTTGTCTCCGATACACACAGAATATCAAGCTGCCTTTCATACATTACGTTCGTAATTTCAAATTCTTTGCCATGCGTACCTCTGACATGCCACGTACTAACTCGCCATTCATTAGTTGCACAGTTGTAAGCAACGGGACATGTCTGTTTCGACCATGACCGCTCCTTGTAGCCAGATCGATCCCACTCCATTGTGTTGTTCTTTTTAATACTTATATACTGGGCAGGCCGGTTACTGGGCAAATCGTGCCCCAGACTATGTAGCATTCCCTACTAACGGTATCGTCCTACTACCGGACAGTTATTTGCCTACCGTCCCGGCACGTAAGGAAGTAAAAAATAGAAATAGAGCCAAGAAATATATACTGACTCTATAAATATACAACGTGGTATAGAGCTAGCGTTGTGTATTTGAGTCCCAAAAAAAAATAATTTCCAATCACATGATATTTAATTTAGGTTGTTACTTATGCGATTCTTGGTTCTCGTGCTACTTACCGGACTTGCTGTTATTTATTTGCGAACAAATGATTTAATTATTTTTAATTTAGATTTCCGAATTAGAGTTAGTTATTTTTTTTTACTTAATTTACATTTTTTATGAATCGCATCCAGCATGTATTAAATTTTTATTCTACTGTTACAAATACGTATTATGATTGTTTTATATACCCCACGTTACCATGTGATAGAACAAGTGACTTCATTAGCTCTACATTTTTATGTTATTGCAAAATGTTTACATGTTTGAGTATTTGCGATTTTAGTTTACTTTACGATTATGTGAGTTTTGACAATCGTTAAAGGAACTATTTTTCGTAGAACTTCAATCCTATAGTAATCCGAAATGCTACTCGCGCGCCTTTTTTTCTATCAGCCACTTTACACGTTATTAAAATTCTACTGGTTCGATTATTACTTGTGTAATATTAATTCAAATTTAGAACTTATTGATTTAGCAATTATTGTAATTACAAAAATGTACGTGTTTGAGTTAAAACCCAGACAAAGTGCTGTTTGAAATACTTTTACGTTTACCTTATGGTTGTATGAGTTTGAACAAACGTACCTGGCATGATTTTGAAAGGGACTGTAATTTCATAGGATTTACATAGAAATGTTTTTGCGCCTTTTTATATGTGTATAGAGCCATTTCACACGTTAAAATTCTACTTAATTAGATTAATCTTATTACTTGTTTATTAATTTCAAACCACTGGGTTATAAATCTGTTCAAAAACGCACCCCTATCGTGCACAAATGGTTGGTTTAGAAATTGTCACTTTTTACGCCCAAGTGTTTCAGTAACCGTAGGTAGAAGTCGGAGGACCCTTAAAACACATCTGTTCACTTTGATGAATAAACGTAGAGTGCATAACTGCATATATATATATATATATATATATATATATATATATATATATGACGTATCTATCAGTACGGCTGACTACTGCTTTAACTGTGTTGTGAACATACAATTCACAACACAGTTAATGCAGTACTCAGCGGAACTTTGACAGAGACATTAAATCTTAAATTATTTAAAGCATTAAAGTTAAACAAAAAGCAGAAGCAAAAGCAGATAAACAATTATACTTAGCTTTGGCTCCACCGAAGCTGAAGAATAGGTTGGACGGTGAATATGTCCATTAGATAAATTCCCGATAAATGTAGGTTACGAAAATATATTTACGGTCATCAAACAGATATAACGTTAACATTTCTATAACGTTTACATATATTAAAAGGGAAAACATTACTATGACTAATTTAAATCAAGATATAACAACCACATTAATGATTTATCGTCAATAACAGTATCGCTAATTTTACACCGTTCTGTTTAACAGAATATTCAAGGAGAAAAGCGTTTTACTCGACCATGTGACCCACTATTCAGCCTTTGTAAATTAAACCAGAAAACGCCAAACGGTGATATGCATTTCAATTAAATATACCATTTTTAATCATTAATAACAACAAAATTTATTTCAATAATATAAAGTAACTTTAAACAGAATTTTAAGAGCAAACTTGTTGCATGCTCTACAATTAAATGATCAGTAACGTAATCTTTCATAGGATGATTAGTTTGCCCTCTTTATAATTAATTTTATTAATTTTCAATGTATCCTGCTTATCTACTTTTTAAACTTTCATACCCCTATGATCCTGCACCCTTGCATTTTTAAGGCTTCTCATGTTTCGTAGTATTAACTGACAGAGTAGAAACACTAATATTTTTAATTTAGTATTGCAGTACATTTCTGTCTATAAATAGTACATATTATCACACAGTAACGTTTATCAGACTTCAACTTATGTATGAATTTAAGCTAATCTGCTTTTCGCAAAATATATAAAACATATTTGCGTTGATTTACCTCCTAACGTGCATCACTTTTAAAAATAAAACAGTAGTAAATGAGTAAAATTAAGTTTAAACTCTAAAATCTCAAACAAATATATCTCTAAATGTTTAAAATCTGAAATAGTCTTGCTTGTTTTTTGTAAACTATTAAAACTGACATATGGCACGTGTTTTTAAACCACATTAAGTAGATTTTTATAGCATTCCAGTTGTGTTGCAAATGGTGCTTAATACCTTAAAAAAATCACCTGGTTTATAGAGTGTTAACTATTCTATTATTAGTATGTTTAGATGACATATACCTAGACAAATGTACTCTGCACGTAAATTAGTCTTGATAAGTAATCTGTATAAAGCTGTGTTGCAAAGTTTATCGCGTACTACATTAAATTTAACATAAGTTTGACTAAGTACATAAAGAGTACACTTGTGGAATATTATTTTACAACGCTTTTTATATGTTACATTTTCGCGTTTCATTGTCAAGTTTTTTAATATGATTCAAAATAAATAAATTCATTTAATTTATTGTAACACACTAACTTTCAATAATTGTAACCATAGTTTATGCTTGGAAAACCTAATTCTCAAAACTACCAAACCTTGTTACTTTCTTCACAAAAGCAGAATTAGAACACTTTGCTAACGATTAAATAAAGAATTTCAAAAGAATAATTGAAACATTGGACACATTTCGTGCAGAGCGATTAATAAGTGATAACAATTATATCAGTATTTGGAATATATAGTTAAAGTGGGTTATTAAAGGAACACTCCGTATCCATAGTGAGAGTTTTTCTCTACTTGTAACTTATCGTTATCTAGAATGGACCGTTGAATTTCCTAATATAAATTGTATTTAACAGCGTAGGGTGTGCAACGGATTGTAATGGCAAAAGACTCTAATCACGTGTGAGAATATTAAATGAACCCTTACACTATCAAATCTGTGCAACAAGTATCAAGACGTAATAAACATTTATCTCCATTTTCATTAGTTAAAGAGTCGGTGTACTTTATTTGTTTATATGGTAAAAGAATACAGAAACAGCAAGTATTTTGTAAGAACGCAGACTTTTATCGTTTTAATGAACTTTAGTTTTGGTTTATTCTATTTTTTGGTTATTATTCTCGTCATTCAAAATTGAATTAAAAAAGTATTAATAAACAATTAAAATTTAATTTATTTTATGATCACAACGTGAGGTTTCGCTATTTTCCTTTCTATATTACTGTTACTTTATGAATTCTTAAACGTAATGTGCTGTCCACTTAGAGAGTATGCTCCTTAGTTTGGACAAAAAAATACATAACTATAGGAGCACACTATCAGAGCAATTCCTTTTACCACTCTACGCTTAGAGCTTTCTTGATCTAGATCCAGGTTTGAATTTTTCTCAATGGTTTCCGTGTGTTGCAGCTAATTTCCGAGATATGGTTTTTTCATGCTTGTCGGCGATTTTAATTAAAATGGTATTCGGAATGTTATGGTGAGGCCTGTTGAGCAGGAAAAGGCATCCAGATTTTTTGAGAAACACTTTAAGTGATTATTTTAATGTATGTAGTCGTGTGCTGTGATAGTGGTGTGTGCTGTGTGTGCTTGTGTGTGCGTGCTGTGTGTGTGTACGTGTGTGCCTATGTCTGTGTGCGTGTGTTGCTCGTGTTGTGTCTACGTGTAGCTGTGTGTGTGTGTGTGTGTGTTGTGTGACGGTGTGTGTGTGTGGTGCGTGGTGTTGCTGTGTCTACGTGTGTGTGTCGTGTGTGTGTGTGTAAATGTGTGTGCTGTGTGTGTGTGTTTTTACAATATTATTTTTGTAAAATTTTTTTAAATTATAAAAAGTAGAAATTACCTTTAATAATTTAAATAAAAAAATTGTGTTTCTCAATGTCTCCTTATTAATTAAGTTAACAAATACATTATCTAACCATGAAATTTTGATTATTCATGAATTGGTGTAGTTTACCAATTTTTCACTATAATAATTATGATGTAATTTGATTTATTAGGAACTTTATACGGACATAACGGATGTGTAAAACTAGTAATGCGATTAGTTTGTGTTAAGTCAAATGTCCATTATGTCAAATATTCTATCAGTTCTGTCACACAAATACCCACTGTAATTTGTATTATTTTGATCTCCTATCTTGTTTTTGGCGAAGCCAGTATCTCTTTCTACTATCCGGGTGTAAGATCATTATAAGAGACTTCCATTGGGTTATACGATAAACCATTCGTTTTGAACTTTTGGTCTAGCTTCGTGTCAAATGTGCTGATGTTACTGCTTGCTGAAGCGTTTGCGAGTGTTTTTGGACAGTTTCACTTGTGTCTGTTCGGAAACTTGAAATAGTATACTAAGTGTATCCTCTTGTACTGCATTAGTATCTTGTAAGAATCTTGCCAAACGTTTTCTTAATTCTGTTGTAATGCGGTAACATCTGAATTTTGGTGTCATGAACACTTGTAACAGAACACCACCTTCTTCATTCATCTAATTTCCGTTTCTTCTGAGATCTCCAAGAAGTTTAAACCCAAAGTTTGGCCAGTCAGCAGTAAAGATCGGCGGAACTTCACGTACAATTAGTTTGGAAGGGACAGTTGGAATATTAGAAGCGTTGATGTTTTTTAGTACAAGCTGTTCTGATTGTGCACACTTGATTACATCCAGCAGAACAGGTGATACTTGATTAACATTTGGCTCTCTTTTGTCCAGGAAAAATCACTACCAAGATAATTCCAAATTGCCTATTGATTTTAACTTGCAGTCAATAACAGATTTCCATTTTTGTTTTGTATCAATAAATTTTTTGGCTAACCATATCCGCATTAGCTTAACTCTAGATGGAATATGCACTAACCCCAGTCCTCCTTGCTTTACAGAAAGGCGTAAGTCCCGTTGGCTAGTCCAATGCTTCCTTTCCGCATAAAATCAATTAGTTTTTGTTGAAGTGCTTTTTGTTGTTGGAGAGATATCGGTTCTACTTGTAATATATGCCATAATCTTGGTGATATGAACTGGTTGATGACTTTTCTACGCCCTAGAAGGGACAGTGATTGTAACTTCCACTTCCATTTAGCATATGATTTATTTAATATGTCACTTAACGTTTTAAAGGCTTCTGTTGAGTCACGTGTCGAACTGTTAAAGAAGGAAATTCCAAGCACCTTAATGCTGTCCGAAGACCAATCGAAGTTCATGGGTGTCTCTGATTTACCTTATTACCTGATTTACCATTCTCCTGCCCAAAAACCTTTGCATATAGTATGATTTAACTGCGATCGAGATTCCGTCGCATAGGTTTTGTAGCATCTTTGCAGATGATCAAAATCTTGCTCTCAACCGGTAAAGACCGAAACGTCATCCGCATATGCACTAACCGTAACTTTTACGGATGCGACAGGATGTGGAACAGTGAATCTGTAACGAATCTATAATTTCCGTTACCGAGCAACCGTGTAAATTGTTAAATAATGATGTATTAACCGTCCGGTATACTTGTGATTTTCATGATAATTCATAAATGCACAAAATTTTAAAATATAAACATTCCCTTTTCATAGAGAAATATTCAGGTTGAAAGACGAGTTTTCTTATCTAATATAAACGCAACATTTTTCGGACTATTCACAAGACTTGAATAAAATTCATTATATATACGAGTTTGGTGAAGTGTGTGTCCTGATCTATTCAAGTGAGTTTGTTGTTTAAGTATACTGATTTAATTTACCTATAATAATTACTGTCGATGTACTGACAAATACCGTCCGCTATTTTTATAAGATACAAGTCTTAAATCTTATATTAGTAGACATAATATTATGAATACATTTAACTAACGTGATTGCACGTGTGCAATTATACGATAAGCGTGTTATTGAGTTTAAAAACACTGCCGTTACCGTCTTATTTAATTCAGTATTTCTATTAACACTCAGTCATTTATCTGTACATTAATGCATTTTTCTTTATATTTAATAGTTGAACATAAAATTGTTTTCAAGTCACAAATCAATTGCACATTAAGTTTGCCTAAATATTTGCAGAAATATATTTTATTGTATGTGACTGCACTTGATAATTAGCATTTGGTTCTCTTGTGTTTAGATCGAAAGTATTGATCCTATATTTAGACAGATAAAATTAGAAATCTTATCATTTAATTTTATTGATTCGAAGTTTCCGTCACCGATTTTGTAATCAGAAATTTTCTTTTATGTTAGTCTTAAAGAATAAATTCTCGATAATTTTGTTTTATCTAGCCGCCTTTAGAGTGCCGAACAAACACATTGTGTTTGTTATATTTTAAATTTAGTTTTGGTTTTCCGTCGCCGTTGGCAGATATATATATATATTTTTTTATTTTAGGAATTTAGGTATTTTTTTTCCGCCACCGTTGGCGAAAAATTAGTTTATACACTATAGTGTGTTTTTTCTTTTCAGCTGCCCGAATAGATTAGAGGCCGAGTCCTTACACCGTGACCACCCAATTTTTTGCGAGTATTGTTTTTACCGAGACATATTAATTTAATTTTTTTTTCACTTACCCGCGATAACAAAATTAATTTCTTTAATGTGACCGAGAGTTTGGTTTATATTTTTTTTTGTTTGGCAAATTGTTCTGTTATTTAATTTCAAACTTATTTAAATTAATTCTTTTATTATTTATCCGACACTGAAAACATTTGCTTCCGACCTCCGTATTAGGAGTTTTATTTTTGTGGTAATTAAATTTATTTTGGAGTCACAATTCCGAGACCGCGCATTTCTGACTCAACAACGACACAAGTTTTAAATACCGGCACCGATCTAAATCTTCCGAAACCCTGGTAGGCCGACGTCTTCACTGACGCTACTTGGACCGCTTTTACCCATTTAATTCTCCGCGAAGAGGAATCTAGGCCTCTATATAACCAGTTACCTAGATTGGCGCTCGAGTAACTCGATTATACCGCGATAGCCCAACCGAAATTCACTGCCCGACACCTCCCAGACAACTTTGTTAACAACTAACCGTCCACCGAAGGTAAAAGCGTTATAAATCCTCCGAGGGATTTCCGGGTTAGGGCTAGGAAAGGCTCAATTGTGAGTGAAAAGAGAGGACCTGTCAGGGGGCATCCTTGTCTAATACCGTTGCGGAAGTTAATAGCTCGCGATAATAATCAACATTTTGTTTACTTGCATTTTATTATTCTTCATACTATTTATGGCTTCTGTGTATACATGGTACTTGCAAAAATTAAGAACATAATTTGAGAGGTTTACTTTTTTTTTCTGCATTGCCTCCTAACCCACACACTATGCTGCTCTGTGTTTAAGTCTTCGAGCATATCCCTTGCACTAAGTTTATTACCAAATCCTAAGTGCTTTTAATTCTAGGACAGTTCACCAACATGTGCCAAACATTTGTATTTATCGCTTGGCAAAAAAACAAGTGTCCGCCCGTCTAATTTTTGTTTTACAAAGGTATATTGGGTCTGCTATCCTGTAGTTGGCGAAGCGCCACGATATCTCTCCTATATATCCGGGTGTAAGATCATTAAAGAGAGACTTCCATTGGGTTGTACCGATAAACCATTCGTTTTGAAGCTTTTGGTCTAGCTTCGTGTCAAATGTTGCTGATGTTACTGATTGCTGCAAGCACAGCGAGTGTTTTTGGACAGTTTTACTTGTGTCTGTTAGGAAACTTGAAATAGTATACTAAGTGTATCCTCTTGTACTGCATTAGTATCTTGTAAGAACATCTTGCCAAACGTTTTCTTAATTCTGTTGTAATGCGGTAACATCTGAATTTTGGTGTGGGGAGAAACTTGTAACAGAACACCTATCTCTTCTTCATTCATCCAATTTCCGTTTCTTCTGAAATCTCCAAGAAGTTTAAACCCAAAGTTTGGCCAGTCAGCAGTAAAGATCGGCGGAACTTCACGTGCAATTAGCTTGGAAGGGACGGTTGGAATATTAGAGGCGTTGATGTTTTCTAGTACAAGCTGTTCTGATTGTGCACACTTGATTACATCCAGCAGAAAAGGTGATACTTGATTAACATTTGCCTCTCTTTTGTCCAGGAAAAATCGCTGCCAAGATAATTCCAAATTGCCTATTGATTTTAACTTGCACTCAATAACAGATTTACATTTTTGTTTTGTATCAATAAATTTTTTGGCTAACCATATCCGCATTAGCTTAACTTTAGATGGAATTTGTTATCTAACCGCCAGTCCTCCTTGTTTTTACAGAAAGGCGTAAGTCCCGTTGGCTAGTCCAATGCTTCCTTTTCCGCATAAAATCAATTAGTTTTTGTTGAAGTGCTTTTTGTTGTTGGAGAGATATCGGTTCTACTTGTAATATATGCCATAATCTTGGTGATATGAACTGGTTGATGACTTTTTACGCCCTAGAAGGACAGTGATTGTAACTTCCACTTCCATTTAGCATATGATTTATTTAATATGTCACTTAACGTTTTAAAGGCTTCTGTTGAGTCACTGTCGAACTGTTAAAGAAGGAAATTCAAGCACCTTAATGCTGTCCGAAGACCAATTGAATTCATGGGTGTTCTGATTTATGATTACCTGATTTACCATTCTCCTGCCCAAAAACCTTTAATAGCATGATTTAACTCGATCGAGGTTCCGTCGCACTAGGTTTTGTAGCATTTTGCAGATGATCAAAATCTTGCTCTCAACCGGTAAAGACCGAAACGTCATCCGCATATGCACTAACCGTAACTTTTACGGATGCGACAGGATGTGGAACAGTGAATCCTCCGAGGGATTTCCGGATTAGGGCTAGGAAAGGCTCAATTGTGAGTGAAAAGAGAGGACCTGTCAGGGGGCATCCTTGTCTAATACCGTTGCGGAAGTTAATAGCTCGCGATAATAATCAACATTTTGTTGATTTGCTAAATAAATTAATTCTCTATGGAGATGCAGCGCATCATATAATGATCTTTTGGGTACAGAATAACTTTGATCAAAATTTACGACCTTTTCTATTACTCTAGATAGTCTTATTGAAAGTACTTTTGCGATAATTTTGTAGTCTGTTGACAACAACGAAATAGGTCGCCAGTTATTGATCTCCAATAGGTCTCCCTTTTTAGGTAACAAGATTACAATTGCTTTGTTTGCCGTTAATGGTAACTGATCGCTCTGTATAGCTGCCGTTGGTAACTTGATTCTAAAAGATCCCAAAATTTTAGGTAAAATGCTGTTGTCAACCCATCCAGGCCTGGGGCACTGCTTTGTTTAGGGTAGTTAATGCGTTAGTAACCTCAGAACTTGTTATTGCCTGGTTTAAAGCGATTTTGTCTTGGTTAGGTAGGCTAGTTGTGTTATCGTATAAAGCACTCTTCTTATTTATTATGAAGCGATTCTGATCATATGTCATCTGGAAGTATTTGTAGACTAGAGAACACACGGTTATTAAATCTTGTACAACTTCGTTGCAGTGTCTTAACGAACATAGGGTTTTAAAGGGGTAGCCTAGTTTTTTAATTAGCGTTGGACGATCTTTATGGACTAGATTCTCGTGCTTTGTTGTAATTAATCGTTTTTCGGTAATTCTCAAGTAAGCGGCTTTAGTGTTCGTCATAAGATTACACGTTCGTTGTATGTTTCCGCTTACGGCTCCCTTCGTGAGGTTTTTAAGAGTTCTTTGAATGGTGTTTAACTCCTCATATCGCTTTAGCTTATTTTTCCGTTGATACAAGATTACTATGTCCTTGATTTTACCTTTCAGTTGTTCCCACAAAGATATTATGTTGTGGTCGTTTATGTCATGCGATAGTTCCGCCGTTAAAAAAGTCCTCATGGTGTTTATGAAACAACTGTCATCCAAGAGAAGGTTGTTAAATTTCCAGTATGGTGGATATGAAACTGGGTTCGCGATTTTCAGAGAAAGGTGATCAGCGAATGACGCATGCAACGATGATGATAATAATGAAGATGTAATATTGTTTGAACAATAAATTCTATCAAGTCTTGATGCTGTTGGAGGGCCAGAGACAGTAAAAAATGTGTAACCACTTCGGTCTCGATTAAAAAAATGCCAATAGTCAATAAGGTTGCTTCTTGCTATGATTTCCTTTAAGTTATTTGATAAACTAACATTCCTTTCTGTTAATCCACATCTGTCCCTTGATGGATTGAGCGTGCAATTGAAGTCTCCCCCAATAATTACACGGTGGTTGCCTTCCTCATTATTCAAGGACAAATTTAGGGTGGTTAAGGTGTCTTCAGCCAACTGAGCATTATTTGGTAAGTATACGTTAATAATATGCCATACAGTATTGCTTAAAGACACGGATACTCGTTGAAAGTATGATCAACTTAGTAATTCGTGCTCTATCACACGTAAGTTTTTTTTTAACTGCAATTAGTGTTCCACTGTAATCAGTAATGTACGGATCTAACAATAAAAAGTGCGTGTTGCAATTCAACGAAATCGGAATCTTATTTATATTTGCTTCCTAAACTAAAAGAATATCCGGTGAATTGACGTTAATGAAGATAACTAGTTCGTTCCATTTGAACTCGGTTCTTAAGCTTTTAGCTTTAAGGGTATAAATATTTAATTTGTCGCACTGCATGACGAAGGATTAATATGTGCTGGAACACTATCTTGAGATGGTAATCTTAAATGGGATCGGGCTGGGGACTTTGAATGTGATCGGGCTGGGGACTCTGAATGTGTTTCTCGATCAAGGTCCCTTTTTATGTGAGCCACTATTCTTTTACACCTTTCTTTAATAGACCGTTGCGAAAAAACGCGAGCGACTTCTTTAACTAACCCTAATAGATCGTCTATGTTGCTTGTATAGTTCCTAGCTACTTCAAGGCTATTATTTACACCTTTAACTTTATTCAGAAAATCGGGGAAGGTTACGAAATTCATAATTAAGTTGTCTTTGTCCTTCCAAAAAAATTGAATTTCGTTATGGTCCTCGATTGTATTTTCGATTTGACGTTTGAAGTTGATTTTAACAGTTTGTGAAAGTTTGGGTTTGAAAAATTCTTTGCTATTATCTAAAAGTGATAGTGCATTTTGTGTAACTTCTTTATCTGGCTCTGATTGAACTTCATCGGCGATTCCTTGAGATAAAATTAGTACAGAGCCTTCGGTAGTTTCTGTATGTGGTCTTTTGTTACTTTCATTAGCTGAAACATTAGATGTTATGACATTAATTTGAGGGCATTTAGATGCAATGTGGCCAAGCTCGTTGCACTTGAAGCACTTAATCTTCTCGTCCGAGAGAAAAAACCTGTATTCATCGGTTTCAAATTCTAATACAATTGAAGAAGGGATATTGGCGACTGCTTCCTCTTATAAAAACTTGTCTTTTAAAACTATAGACATGAAGGTATTCTTCTAGTCCAATACCAGCACCGATAAAGGATAAAGGAGACACTAAATATAAATTATTTCTCTTTAATTCATCCTCAATCACGTCGTGCGGTATGCAAGGAGGAACATTAGATATAATGATGCGTTTCGCAGGTAAAATTAGTTTTCGCGCGGGTATAAATAAGTCATTTATATTTACACCACCATGATTTTCAGTAAAAGTATTCACTAGATCTTTTGAAGATAAATACAAGCATATACGGTTATTGCTCATTAGTGAGGCAAACAAAATATTTTTTGGACCAATAATTTTTCCTGTAGAAATAACATAATCTTTTACATTTAAACCTTCTATTGAAGGATATATAATGGCTTGTCCTTTCTTAGGAATGTTGGATCTTGCCACAACATTTGAAAACGATTTGTTGCTTTTATTTTTGGATGCGTTAACTGATGATAGCTGTAGTACTTCCGTGACACCCCTGTAGTCAGAAGTGTCAGGAGAAATGGAGAGAAGAGACATAATAATTAATTTATTATTACGAATTAAGGGGAAAGACATACAATTATGGTATATAGTTAGGGTGACCATACGTACTTATTTTAGTAGGACAGTACTTTCTTTTCTGCCAGTGTCCTAAGGTCCTTAATAGAAGTATGAAGTACACTAAAATGTACTTTCTTTTTTTTCTTGAAGATGCAAATATCGCAAATAGGTATACCAAAATATTTATTTTTTATTTAAAAAGAATGCTTATCGGTGATTCACTGATCATGATGCAATAACGACGTTAAGAAGTTGTTGAGAATGTTCGCGTAGTTTGTTTCCCGAACGTTCCAGTCCGCCCTCGATTATCCTAGACGCACAGCCCAGAATGCTCCGCGACCCGCGACTGGAACGTGCGAGAATCGAAGCGAAGTTTAGTGAGCCGCATATAAATGCGACAGCGCTCGGACTAAGACTAAACAAGTTCAATTCTACACGAGTTCTACCATTCGACAGCAAGCGAACATATTATTTGTTAATTGTTTTTGTTGAATGCAGTCTGGTTTTCTGTGCTGGTTTCGCTTACTAAAAGCAACGTCGTTTGATTTCAGTTACCTACTTGTGCATTATTTGCGTAAACATGGCACCGCCTCGAAGAAAGTGTCATTTTAATTTGGAGTTACAGAAAGAATATCCGTTTATGAAAATAAAAAATAAATTGAGTCCGCATATTGTGTACTGTGAAATTTGTAGAAGTGATGTTGATATTTCCAACAGTGATCGCAGCAATATTAAGGCTCATCTAACCAAGAAAAAGCATACATTAGCTGCAAATACGAAGTCTAAAAGCGCTACACTAAACACTTTTTTCAAAAGTGAAAACTTCAGCTCTGAAAATATGTTAATTGCAACCAAGGAAGATACTTTCGCGTATCATACGATCAAGCATCAGCAGAGTTTTAGATCTTTGGATTGCACATCAAAGCTAATAGCGAACATGTTTGAGCCCAAATTTATGGCAGCTCGAACCAAAACTGAAACCATTGTAAAAAATGTTTTTGCTAAAGAATCTCAGTTGCGATTGGAACTTGATCTACACAAAGCACATTTTGTTAGCATCATGATCGATTCGTCCAACCACAAAGAAATTAAAATAGTACCTTTGTTGGTGAGATACTTTAATTGTGAAAAAGGTATTCAAGTGAAATTACTTCAGTTGCAAGACTTACCTGGTGAAACATCAGAACAGTTAAATAGTTATGTGTTTAATACTTTGAAAACCCACAATTTAGTGGACAAGTGTATTGGATTAGCTGCTGATAATACCAATACAAATTTTGGGAATGAAAAGAAAGGGAGTGAACAACCTATTTGCAAAATTGAATGCTTCTCGTGGCAAACCTCTGGTTGGCATTGGTTGTGTTGCACACATTTTGAACAATTGCGTACAAAATGCTACGGACGTCTTACCAATTGACGTTGAGGTTATTGTTGTTAAGTTATTTAAGCATTTCTATATTTATACAGTGAGAGTAAATCAACTTAAACAATTCTGCGACTTTGTTAATGTTGAATACAAAAGATGTTATCATTTTCTAAAAGAAGATTTTTAAGTCTGATGCCCGCAATTGAACGAATTCTACAAATGTACGAACCGTTGAAAGCATACTTTTGTCTATTGAAAATTGTCCAATGATTTTGAAGCAATTTTTGAGTGTCGCACCAGCGAAATTTGGATGTGGTTTGTACACAACATTGCTTCTATGTTTCACAAAGTCATATTAAAGGTAGAGGGTGACAAAATATGCGCAACAGAGGCCGCTCTAGAGTATTTCTATCTTCAAAATAAGCTTGAAAATCGTTTGAATGAATTATTTTTGCCGCTTAAAGTAAGAGAATCCCTTTTACAAC
Organism: Vesta saturnalis; assembly: GCA_036346205.1. Classification (NCBI taxonomy): domain Eukaryota; kingdom Metazoa; phylum Arthropoda; class Insecta; order Coleoptera; family Lampyridae; genus Vesta; species Vesta saturnalis. The sequence goes on along the minus strand of JARFJB010001382.1, from coordinate 4,380,958 downwards.
TTGACAATTGGGAAGGTAGTTTAAACTATCGAGATGACTTCATCTCACAGGTTAGATTATTTTATTCAAATTGTGTGAGTTACTTGAAGAATTGGAGTACAAATTTAAATGAATTAAGGCTCTTTGAATGGATACATTTGAGAAACCAAGTTTCATGGAATCAAATTTTGTGTTCATGTGCTGCTTTTAAAGACTACTTGGGTTCGACACTGAATGAGGACGAACTCTTCGATGAAGTTAGTCTATTACAAGCTAAACTGTCAGAAGATAAAATTGCCGAGTGGAACTCGAAAAATATAGCTACCGAAGATCGATGGGTTGAAGTTTTTAAATGGAATCAAGGGTCTGGATCAAGTGAAGATTTCAAAATTGTGAGATTTTATGTCAGTTTATTTTTGTCTTCCTGGAACAAGTGCGTCAATTGAGCGACTATTCTCTAATATTAATAACTACTGGAGTGCAGAAAAATCGCAAATGAAAATATCGACACTAGAAGCTGTGATGCAAGTGTACACAAACTTCGATGAGACTTGCAGTGAAATGTTCCAGTTTTGAAGACCAGAAAGCAAATTTTGGAATCTATCCTAAGCTCTCAAAAATACGATTGGCACAAAGGTGATCCCACTGATGGCGTTGCAGGCACGTCAAAATAATTAATAACATTACACATTTCTGCCAGAGTATTTTATGTGTTTGTATTTTTTCTAATATAGGAATATAGGTACATATATTATGTATATGCATGTGTCATTAAAAATTATTTTATTTTTTATTCTCATTTTGATGCTTGGCTATGTCACTCTACATTTAGTTCTTTGATTTGTCCGTTTTTATCTATTCCTAATACAACTTTTTGTTACTTTTTATTTCTGTACTTATTTTTCTGAAAATAAATATGGTCACCCAATATATAGTTGCATTTGTATATATGGATTGAAAGTAAAGGTAGAAATAACATAATCTTTTACATTTAAACCTTCTATTGAAGGATATATAATGGCTTGTCCTTTCTTACGAATGTTGGATCTTGCCACAACATTTGAAAACGATTTGTTGCTTTTATTTTTGGATGCGTTAGCTGATGATAGCTGTAGTACTTCCGTGACACCCGTGTAGTCAGAAGTGTCAGGAGAAATGGAGAGAAGAGACATAATAATTAATTTATTATTACGAATTAATGGGAAAGACATACAATTATGGTATATAGTTGCATTTGTATATATGGATTGAAAGTAAAAGGTGAGAGGCCACGAGAGATAGTTAATATCACTTTTATGTTATATGAATGAAATGTAATAAACACGTTTATTTACCTATTACGTTATATATACGAAGGAGTTTAACATGAAGTTATAGCACACGCACACGTACACACACTAGTAATTACACTAGCAATTTACTAAAATTTCCATAGCTCAAACAGTAAAATGAATTCTTGTATTTATTGCTCTGACTACGCTTATTTCACGAAACAAAAAACTGACAATAAATCAGTATGCCCATGACATTTTCCTAAAGGCTCCGATTTTCGGCAGGGTAATACCGGGATATCAACAATGAATGACCGAAAAAAAACTGCTTTTTACAGAATTTTTATCAAAAGTTTATTCCAAGTTACTAGTGAAATTAGGCACAAATATTTATTTCATCTTCGATTGACATTTCATAAACGTACATAGATTTTTCCTTTTTCAATTATTCCTTTATCTACATTTGTATTACAATAAAATAGTTTTTTTCAAAACTCATTAATAAATTAACAAGGACTTTCAAGGTAAATCTATTCGTGTATTTTATGCCTTTTTCGTAAATAAATTTTTTTAGGCTATAATGCCTGTGGAACAAGACAAGTTTATTTTGGAAGCTTATTTCCGAAACGGCGAAAAAGATGTAGATGGAAACTGGAAGTATTCAGTACGATTATGTGTTGAAGAATATCAACATCACTTTCAGAACATCGAATTAGATGATGATGTTTTATTTCGACACATTCGAAGAATTGTTAGTCGTTTTCATGAGCATGGTAGTGTTTGCAAGGGAAAATCTACGGGTCGCACAACTGTACTTACAGTACGCACACATTTGGAAAGAAGTCCGACAAAACCTTTAAGACAATTGGCCCAGCTAACAGGTAATTTTGCATTATACAAAACATGGTTGACATGAATGTGTAAGCAATAAAATAAAAAGAATCTTAAAAACCAAAACATTACATAAGTAAAGTTAGATTGACAACATTGTACATATTTCAATATAAGCAATTGTTACAGGTCTTTCTTATGGTACATGCCATAAAGCAGTCAAAATTCAACTACATTTTCATGCTTACAAAATAACGGTTGTGTAAGAATTACTACCTTTAGATTTTCAAAAGCGTTTAGAATATTGCCGATGGTTCAACAACAACTTGAGAGATGACGAAATACTAAACTTAAGTTTCTTTACGGATGAAGCTTGGTTCCATTTATCTGGTTATGTGAATTCGCAGAATTACCGTATGTGGTCAGCAGAAAATCCATACGTTTTTGAAGAAACTACTTTACATCCTGTGAAAATAGGTGTTTGGGCTGCTGTCACGAAGAAGAATTGTAGGTCCCATTTTCTTTGAAGATACAGTAACTGCGGCTCGATACAAAACGATTTTGGAACCTTCCATTGATCAACTGCACGATGACGAGCTCTAACATGGATATTTTCAGCATGATAACACAACAGCTCATACAGCTAATCAAGCACTGACTTTTTTACGTGAACATTTTGATGAAGGAGTTATAAGTGCGGGAGTTTGGCCCCTAACATCACCTGACCTTACTCCACTGGACTATTTTCTATTTGGACATTTAAAAAATAAAATCTACAAGACACGCCTTCATACAGTTGATGAATTAAAAAATGCAATAACTGACGCAATTCAAAATATTACAAAAGCTCAATTAATAAATGTATTTGAAAATATGAAACGAAGAGTAGATGCCTGTAATGCAAACAATGGTGGTCACTTTGAAATTGTTTTATAGATAATTGCCAAGTTTAATTTTATTTTTCTATTTTTAACTGTAATATAAACATATAAAAGACCATTCATTCCAACGGGTAGTGAGGTGTGCGTCGGGATATCGTTATATTTGTATGTAAATAATATATGCACTAATTGAAAATCTTTACTCATTATTTATTATACTTTAGCTGAATTGATCTCATTTACATGCACGTTTGAGATCTAAAAAAACAATGCATTATTAGTTCATTATTTGCTGTGCTTTAGATCAATATATACAGATTTGAGTTATCTTAAAAAACAATAGGTACATCATGAAGTAGACATGGTGAATAGTTCCATATGAGAAGGACTAAATCAGTGGTATATAATCTGAAATAAGTTTTTGTTCAGAAATTAGAATGCAATGCAAAAGTGATATCTAGCATTAAGTTAAATAAGTTCTTTTTTTCCATTATAATGTATTTGTGATGTTCACCAGTGTACATTCAAAGGTGGTCAGCAAAAATGGTGCACCTGACTTGTGCTGAATATGTTGAATGTATGCATTTATAATAAACTAACCAGTCATACATGTAATTTGTTTTCACTAATATTATTTAACAAATATATCATACATTGATTTCTGATTAATGACAAATTCATTTAAATGTTTTAATGTCATTGTAAAGGTAACATCATCCAATATCACTCCTTTTTTTAAATATTCACTCTCCACATATTCACACACTTTCTTCGAGTTCTCAGATGTATTTTTTTTCAATTCTTCATTGCCAATTGCTTAATATCTTCCATTTGAAATGTTAAATTCCTCACTGCTATCCGATTTTTCAATGGGATTTAATTTAGAGTGGTACAAAGGGAGACGAAGGACAGCATGAACATTTTCAACTAGTGGCTTGTCTAGAACGGTTTCTTCAGCAACACATTCTTGTAATTGGGATAATGGCATTGTCATCGTTCCTTCTTTTTCCTTTTTCATAAATTGGTACACATTGTAGATAATTTGCCGCCCTAGGCTATGAATTACCTTTCGATTATTCATTTTCAACCTGACAACAAAATTCATACATTATTGCCTATTTCAAACCACTCATGTCAATATAAACAAAAAGATCATTAAACGCTCATCTAAACAGTTTTTACTCTCTAAACTGTACATTATTCTCGTAACCAAATTGAGGTTAAAAAGCAAAATTTGTTTCAAACATTACTTTTAGTGCATAAAAGCACTTACAAAACTTGAATTTGACGAGTAAATACCATGTATTGGTTTAATACACCAGAAATACGCCTTAGAAATCCAGAAAATCTGTAATATCAATTAAAAATAATAAATGATAATTTTTAACCAAACTTTTACATACCTTATAACAATTTCCCTTTAGTCTTAAGAAAGACTAAATCACAATTATTGAAGTTTTTGTACGTCTACATAATACGCAATTCGTCATTCACCAAAGTTTTTGTCATTTATGGTAGTATTTATGTTAATATCTGCATTTACGTCACTGGGTATAGCACAATTTTCATTTTAAGGATGCGGAACAATAGTACTGTTCTAAGAGCAGCACGGTCAAACAATGATGATCGCACTGTATATTTCAAATACTATAACCGTGCGATGGAAAGGTTATGTGCGTTGTGCGTATATTGACTTATTACCCCTTCACCACAGCTAATGCGCATAGGAGTTGCCAACTCAGCAATGAAGGGATTAAAAATAATACTTTAGATCATAGCCTACCGTGGTATGCTTGATACTCCACTTTTCAAACACACCCTGTATATTAGTATATCATAAACTTTATATAAATTTAGGAATAACAACTTTTTTTAATAAACCTATGCTTTGTCATCAACTTATCAATTACATACATTCAATTTTCAAGCTAGCTATAAAAAGGTTTGCAAATAAAGAAAGAATAACAAAAGTAATATTGAAAATTGAGAAATGCTGCTTTAAAGAAGTATGGAAAGCTTAAGCGTTTTCGAACATTTATGAGATTTTATATGAGATATTCTTGATATAATATGAATAACTTATATTGATGTGAGTGACAGTTTGTACTGAACTAGATAAAATATGATCTTTAAAGTTAAGGTATATATTTCATAACATATTTATATAGAGCAATATTACAATTCTGTTTATCAATTTCGAATGAAAGCAATACGTAGAAATATATTAATGGGAGAACAAAAACTGTACCCAAGATGTGTCCATTTCTGAATCTTATTCATTGTCTAGCGTTGTAGATTATTATAGTAATACATAAAAATAACGTTCTTCTCGTGACAAACGCTATGGACAAATCGAAAGAAAAGGGTTTAATCACTAATGTTATGCAGGGTTCATACACTTACAAGTTTCTGCAATTCTTGTATCTGTTGCTAATATTTTTGTTTCTCATTAGTCAAATAATTTAGATCGAAAAATCACCGACAAACTTCTACAGGACCAAGTTACGACATTTTTCCCTTCTTTAAACTTTATCCCAAAATGCACCACTAAAAAGTTATACCCTCTCAAAGTTCAATTTAAAATGAAGAAAAATCACTTTATCTCCGTGCATTATGAACATTTTTTATCGAATTTTTGTACAGTCGATCTATCTTTAATAAGTCAAAATTTGATAGAAATGTCAAAAAATTGGGCACTAGAAGTACCCGTTCAGCAGTGGGGTCAACCTTCAACCCTTAAAATAAATTATTTTTGCAAAATAAATTAAAATTTGTCTGCTTTATTTTGGTAATACATTTTAAAATAAAGAAATTTTTTCTCTTAAATTTTTCTTCTGAAATCAACGGTTCCTAAAAAAATTTGAAAAATAAGTTTGTATTCTGCAACTAACTGATTTGTGCTTATTTGATAATTGCCTTCTTTTAATAATACATTTTAAAATAAAGAATTAAAATAAGAATTTAAAAAAATAAAACACTAATTTTATAATAATTGCTCAAATTTACGTGAATAATCGAAATATCCCTGGCATTTGCCTAATTTTCTCGGATGCTTCAACAATACGATTCCAGAAATCGTCTCCAGTCGTTGATGGAAATAAATAAACCTTTACTTTAACTGCACCCCAAACAAATAAATGTAAGGGATTGTGATCCGGTAATCTAGGCGGCCAGGCTATAAGAGCATCATTACCTCGTCCGATCCACCGGTTATCGGAGGAAAATGTGGTGGGACACCATCATGCATAAAGATTGTCTCAGCTCTGACATCTAATGGCACATCTAGAAATTCCCACAAGCTATTCTGTAAAAACTCCAAATACGCAGCGCTGTCCAGTCGGTTGGGTAGCATAAAGAAACCGATAATAAATTCTTCAACTGTTCCTCCCAGACATTTGTACTGAATTTATGTTGAAAGCGACCTTCTAGAGCATTCATCTTCCCAATTGTGGAAATTATGGCAATTGAAGATGCCATCTCTGGTAAAATAGGCTTGGTCTTTAAAAAGAATTCGAGCAACAATCTGAGGATCTTCAATGAAATTGTTTATCAATCTCTCACAATATTTTCGTCTATGTGGTAGATCTATCGGTAAAAGTTCTTGAAATTTTTGGATGTGGTACGGTTTTAACAATTGTTCAGTAAGTGTTCGGTGAACAGCATTTTTAGAAATATTCAATTGAAAAGCGACGCGGTCTAGTGCTTGTACTTGGATTATCCGTGATAATTTGCGCTCATCTCCTTGAGCTGGCCTAATGTGACGCTAACGTCCAGAATTTGGTTCCTTTGCAAAAACTACCTGCTTGAGAAAAACGACGGTTAATGGAAGCAAAAGTCGTATAGTTCGGTTGACGCCTATTTGGAAATCTTACTAATTATCTTCTTGCTGCAGTAGTCTACTACTAAATGAATTATCAAATAAGCACGCATCAGTTGTTGCAGAATACAAACTATTTTTCAAATTTTCTCAAGAACCGAAAAATTTAAGAGACAAAATCCCTTTATTGTAAAATGTAGTACCAAACAAATCAGAAAATGTTTAAATTACTTTGAAATAATAAAAATTAATTAATTGTTCATAATTTACGGAGTGATTGTTCTAACTTTTAAATCGAACTGTGAGAGCGTATAACATTTAAAGAGGGAAAAACGTCTTAATTTTGTTCTGGGAACTGACTTTGTCAGTGATTTTCCGGAACACCCTGTCTTTTACTCATTACGATCTTTTCTTTACCAACAATATTACCTAGAACAAGCCACATTTCATTTAAACTCAATTCGTACGTACTTTTATTACTAGTTACGACCCGTACGAATTTTTATGTATTAATGGTGCAAAAAGTAGTATTGCTATCCTAATTTTGTCCCACATTACGATGTTGCCAGATTTTCGGTTAAGATTTCAAGGTCAGATACCTAAATACGTAGTGAAGATTTATTAAATATTAAATGCCAAAAATAGAACCAATTCGTAGCTTTAAAAATGAGCCCAAGGTTAATTAGAGATCGAGACTATTTAAAGATAGCACCAAACTCCTCTAAAGGAGTTCAAGGTTATATAAAAATAAACTGCAAGTTGTAACCTGATGAGTAGGGTAGTACCATTTGCGACGTTGTAGAAAGAAACATATTGTTAGTTATTGAATTGTTGTCTTTGCTAATAAGTGTATTGAATCGATTTACGGATTGGTGACATAATATTCCGGGATTTGACGTTTTATATTTTCATTTTGGTTGAATGTGTTTAGTGTATATATATATATATATATATATATATATATATATATATAATATATACATATATATATATATATATATATATATATATATATATATATATATATATATATATTTATACTGATAATCGATATTAAATTACATTATTGAAATTATTTTTAGCAAAATGAACACGCCTATGGCTCAATTTCACTTAATAAACGAATTGAATATTAAATAACGGAATATTAATAATTTAAAAACTACCCGCTACCAGCTAAACGATTTGATTACATTAAGGAAAAGAAACCTTTTTTCAATTAAAATATTCTTATATACGAACAACTTACATTAAGGGACAGAATTAAATATGTTACGATCTGTTGTATCTTCTTAGCCGGTGGTTTCGCGGTTACGAACAACACCTTACTTTTCTTGGTAGGCTGCAATATTGTTTTCTAGGTTCTGCATTGCTGTCTGCGCAGCTAAAGCTCTTTTGTCTGGTCGGGCCATCGCCAATCTATACACCTTTTCCAGAAAGGAACGCAATTAATTGTACTCGACACCATTACATTAATGTAGTTTCTATCAGTTACACAATGCACCCACGTGTTATTTAAATACGATTATAGCTTAAAAATGTATTACAAATATACAAATTATACTTTTTTACGTGTAAACAAGGTATGACGTCTTGAATCCACGCGTGGTTACTACAGGAGCTGAAACCCGCTCTTGCTTCACCTTGCTACGACACAGGTATATCGTATGGACGATTTTCACGTTTTTCACTTCCTATTTCCCCGATATTTTATTTCTAACTAATTTATGTACACTACTCAGGTATTTTTATAACTTAAATGTAGTTCAACACTGCTATATTTTTATAGTTTAAGAGAGGAGTAGTGTCACCCTAAGATATCGAGAACAACTGACTTAGTCCCTTTTCTTCCATATAAACATTCCGTTCAAAGTGGTTTGCTACCTCGGTATTATTTTTAATATCATTTTTAAAACTTACGATTTTATTAACAACCCTTAATACAGTGTATTTTGTTGTTAGTTAATTCAGTTTATTTTTTATTGAAATCACTTAATATTAGGACTTGTTACATTCGTTACCTACGCTGCACGATTTAATCAATTTTTCGACCTGCAAAAATTAACTGTTTTACTAGTATTTGCTTAAATATATTATTCTTCTAAAAGTACTGCATTGATATAATTTCGTGTCTGTATTTTCTTGAATATATTTGCGTTTTCTCAAAGTAAATACATTTCTGTACTATTTTGGTACAAATTATTTACGGTCACTCATACGTTACATTCAACTTTATTGTTTTGGAGTCACTGGTATATATTTGACATCTCGACTTTACACTTCCTCTTTCGGTCTGGCTATCGACGAAGAATAGCCGTTTTGTTATTTTTCTAAAGAAAAATGAAAGTTTCCTGACTTTATTTAGCCCATTGATGGTAAATCGGTTGTAGTTTCGTTTTCTACATATGTACGAATAGCTATAAATATTTAGTACATTCGATCTTGTTCGGATTTATAAGAAAATACAAATACAGGTGAGCTTCGCAACACGCTCTGTTCTTTTACTCCAGTCCTTACTAATTGGCTTTTGAAACAGTTATCAGCAGTTCTCGAACTTATACTTGATTGAATTCATTTCTTAACGTTACTGTTAATACTCTTTGATTAACTACCGCGTTCTTCATTCTTTTATTATTACTGTTTGAAAAGTATTTGATAGAATAAATAAAATATTTGGTTTTTATTTCATTCAAAGTCATGGCTACTGATAAAAAACTAAAAAAATTTATATTTTAAAATTGTGAAGAAATAAAAAAAATGTAGAAACAGTTTTGTATGTAACATTTAATTCTGAACAACTTTATACTCCAGTTTTTTTCGTAAAATGCATAGGAGAGCAGGAAATCGCAAGTTAAATTCTAATGTACGCACCTGACCGTCAACACCCTATATATATATATATATATATATATATATATATATATATATATATATATATATATATATATATATATATATATATATATATATATATATTATCTGTGAGTGTGTCTGTTTGAAATTTCTGCGTGTGTTATTTGTATTTCCATTTTCTCCGGGTCCATATCGTGATCCATGATTCGTTGAACCGACGACGTTTCAGCAAACGTGTCATTTGCCATCTTCAGGTCATTAATAATCTTGTTCTGCTTCGCGTTATTAGGAATTGAACTAATGTCTGCTGTCTTAATTATACCTTCACTTGTGACGTCTTTTGCGTGTTGTTGGCTGACCAATTTCTAGGTTTTAGGCAATCTCGGGTATTAAAGCAATTTGTGCGTTTTTTTACAGCTTTTCTTATTACTCTCTTGCATAGAAATTCTACTAATGCTATTCTTCTGAATCATCGAATACAAACATGGAAGAAGACACAGCGGAAACAATCCGCCAAGAGGCGATTAGAGTACTGAGTAACGCCCAACCACCAAAAAGTAACTTAACTGGAAAACAAACCAAAGCATTAAAAACTCTGAGGGAAAACCTAGACATCCTAACAGTGCCCACAGACAAACGAAATGCGCAGTCGCCATGGATGTCAATGACTACAATAATAAGATAAACGGTTTTCTTTGAGACCTATCATACCAAAAGATCACGACGGATGCAAAGACTCAACAAAGCTTATACCACGTGAAAAGTCATTGAAACGCCCGAAATTCTGTGGATTACGCCGAAATTTGAGACACTTCAAAACCTAATTAAAAAAAACTCAATAAAGGCGATCTATTAGTGTGACTCGATGTTGCGTCAATATTAACGTACGTGCCGATCAAGGCAACAATCTACATAACCAAAACATCGTCAGAATAACGGAATACTGCGTAAAAACACTTACTTAATCCATGTAAGCCAGAGGCATAGACAAATACAAGCGCAATTACGATAAAAAATGTGTACACATTCTGTTCTTCCTAAAAAAATGCCTTATTTTATTTCTTTTAAGTTCCACTTTATGGCTTGGGAGGTAGTATGTTGTTCTATACCAGATATCTTGTTATCCGAAATCCTTCATTATAACTGCAAAGTTAGTAATCTGTTAATGTTCAAAAGGGCAATTGAAATAATCCAAATCATGTTCATGCAGTGTAACTGAAACACACTTAACGTGGTTTTGCAATTGTCACAAACCGTCCAGTCAATCAAAATTTAAAACCAAATCTGTGATGATTACTCGGAATCTAATTGCAACCAAACTTATGAAGAACATATATAAAAAAAAGCAACAATTAATGCCGCAATGGGGGCATTAGAAATTCGAATTTGGCACTGTTATATGACATTACATGGTTGTTGGTTATTTGTGTGTAGATTGAATTAATATTAAGATAAAAAGCTTGAGTTTGTTTCGACGAGTATTTACATATTAAATTGGAAAACTTTTAAATAAACGCGGCAATTTGCGAGCCATGACTGTTTTGTAAAAGGGAGCAAAAAGAGACGCTATCATAATGACGTGTACTTGTTAATCGGTCGCTTTAAGTAAGCGATCAGAGTTGGTTGAAAGTAACCAAACGGTTAGAAAGTGATTGCTGCAAATTAAGTTATATTGCAGCTAAAATTGTGAAATTATAACGAAAATTCAGTTACTATTGTGTTAAAAGAATATAAGTGATAGTTTTCTTATTAATGTGAGAAAAAAACTAAAGCAAATTAAAGTGTAAGTATTCTTAAGTTGGTGATAATAAAAAAGATTGCGCAATAAGTTAAAATCGCGTTTTATGTACATATTGAAAGTGCTCCAAGTTAGTGTTTCGATAGCGAGTGATAAATGTAAAATAAGTCAATCGATCTAGTATAATAGATCGATCTAGAAAATACAATAACCAAAAAAAATTATACAATTAAACGCATGTCCGTTCGTAGCTAGCTTGCATTTTGTCGCGCACGCCGTTTGTACTTAAAACTGAACAATTAAGTAAAAATTGGATAGTGTAAATATATCAAGCAACCATTTACAAAGATCATTAAACTGTGGGAAAGAAAATTAGAGTCGTATTCATCTATAGAAAGAGATTCAGAGAACAAAGGAGAATGGTTCCAGCTTGGCGACAGAGAACGTCAGCAATCTATACGATGTCTAAAATGTTCAGAGGAAGGGCAAGAATTACGTCACCAGTTCGAACGAAGTGATAAACAAGTAAGATTACTTGTAGTGTAAATAAAAGAAGCTTTGTGCGTTTTATTTATTTCTGAATTTATGTTTAAATACCAATGTTGAACGAAAATATATGTCGCCCATCATTGATAAAGCATTGTTTTTGTATATTACTATTAAGAAGTACTAACTTAGAATTATAATCATTTTTACATAGTACTCTAAACAAAACTGTCAGCGTTTAGAATTTGGCTTAATTAAATATTATCAGTTTGGATTCATGTTTATTATTGACTGTTACAAATCTTAAAAAGCTTATACAAACACTGAATATCCAAATACTGAAGAAAGCAAGTTCAATTAATTACAAAATACAGGTAATTAATAACATCAGATTGAAGATAATTTTAATAAATGTTAACAATAACCATTTATTATATTATTGAGCTAGCTGGAGCGTCCCGATAAAAGGAAAAAGGAATTTGTTAAGCAATTATTAAAGTTCATTTACTCAAACAGAAACGTGATAACAATAAAAGTAAAGTTTAGTTAATAAACGTCACCTTTATAAATTAAAACCACTTAGTTAAAATTGAAAGGTAATCATTTCACATTTCATAAGAAGATTTTGAAATTACAAAAGATTGAAAAGAATCGAAATATTATTCTTTGTAGCCAGGTGTATGCAAGCAAAGTAATAGTCGCAGGTAATACACCCGTTACAAAACGATCTCCAACAGCAGGGCGGACAAAAATACCGTTACAAAATGGTGCCCAACGTGAGAACCGTCAGAATGCTTTGTCTAAATAGTGGACAGAAAAAACGTGGTTACTGCAAAGGCTGTGTAGTCCCGAAATTACGAATAAAAAGCAATAATGAAATAAGTTGGGTTACTGAATGGTCTAAATCGTTAAACAATTTTAATACTGTGAGTTGGGCGGATAGTAGACAAATTAAAATCACATTCGAAATAGTACGCTAAAAAGTTCTATTAATAGCTATTTATGTAATTAGTTAAGAAATGGCCAATTTTGTGTAACGCGTGAGATTTTTGCGGAACGAGCGCAGTGAGTTACATTCTCACTCACATACGTAATACAAAAGTCAATACATTTTACTATGTATTTAAGTATGTCAACTGTTATGATCGTTTTCTGGTCAATATACCTAATACTATACAAGGTGTACATTTATTACACCATGAAGAATTAAAATAAAAATCCTAAAATTGTAAATATTTCAAAAACCGTAGTAGGTAGGTAAAATTTGTTTATTACAAAAAATGTAGATCTTTCAATTTTCTTTCGAATAATGTACTAATATACAGCGTGTTGTATTTAAGGTAAGGTAATTATTTACATTTAAAACAAAAAAAAAAACTATAAATTTGTCTGGTACACCCTGTAAAAGTTAAATGTCAATATTTCTTAAAAGAACAATGTCTACACTAAGTACACTCAAAACAAATGTATGAACTACGACGAAAAATAATTATTTTTCTAAAAGTACAAATATTTCAAAAACGGTTAAGTTTAGCTATACGACATGTTTAATAGAAAGAGATTGTTTTTTATAGTAGCAACGAAATCCGCAGTGAAAACTATACAATTCCATTTAAAATAAAAAAGATTGGTTATGTACAGCTGTTATGGAGCACTCTCTATATGCGAAAATATTTTTAGGTTATATCGTGCTTGAATTCAAGCAACTTTTGTATAAAACAGTTTTATCTACTGTGCACAGTTTACCCGCAAATTCACTTTGACGCATTAATAAGTAACCCTGTATAAGATAGTATTACTAAAGCAATCGATATAGTACAGTTGTTGAGATAATACAGTAAATACGAACATACATGTTTAATATATCTCTTATAAAACCATGTTCGTACTACATGACTTCATTTTATTCCGTTAAACACAATTTTAATTTTACTCCTGAAATAATAAATCTAATGTTTGAAAATACTTAAACATATATTTCTATTCAATTTAAACATCAGCAAATGCAGATATAATAAACTAGATGTGTTTAAAGGTTTTCTTATAGTGGAGCTTCTAGATCACATTTTAAAAAATAAAATATAAAAGTATTTCTGTTCACCGACTTTTATTGCATCGAGTAATCCAAAACAAGTACTTCTGTTCAGCAGCAATGTAAATAATACGGTGAACATTATATTTATTTCCGTTTCCAATTATTCACACAAATAAATAGTTATAGTTAAATTAAATTAAAGCTATGTTATTTACATTTTGATACGAATAGTTAATTAAACAACAAATTGATGATTAAAAAGCATTCATTTTAATAGTAGTTAATTAAAAAAATAAATTACTATGACGTTTTGTTTGTCAATACAACGTTAAAGGGCGCGATTAAAAAATGCACATTTTCTCGGTTTGGTGGAGAGCAACAAATAGAAATTAACATTTAATAGGACAAAAGTTTAAGAAACGTAAGTATTCTTCACGTAATGCTTTTCAACCAGGAACACTTTAAAACAAACACGTCAGTTTGTATACAGGGTCCTTCATTTCAGCTCCCGTCTTTTGTAGCTTAGATATATTATTTAACTTAAAATTTTAATATTTTGCACACATTATCTGTGACCTAGGGAGCATTTTATAAAAATATGATTGATTATACAGAGTGGTCCAAAAAAGTGTGACGTCATAATGGCATATTTTTTTAAATTACATACCTTATATTTTTTGCAGATTTAATTGATTTCCATGATTATCTACATATCCATAGAAGTGTATAGAAATCGGTTGGATAACATCGACGAAAAAAAATAAAATGTTAAAAAAATCAGCTTTACTTCACTGGTTTTAAAAATGGTTAAAAATTTAAATAGTGGCTCATTTCCAGATAATAAGCCAGGAACACATTAGGTAAGGTTTAATAATCAAGATGACCAAATTTGAGAAATCTAAATTATACTGTCAAACTCTTGAGAATTTAAAGATCTTTTTCTTCCTTATTTTAAATATAACACCCTGTATAATTTGACGGCATTCGTTGCGGAATTAAAAAACAAAACTTTTTTTTAATATTTCCCTATCAAAATTCCTAACCCTTTAGATTTGCAATTTTAATAAAACAAAAAACTAATGTTGACATGTATTGAGTGACTTTTGTTACTATTGTAAGCTCTCGTTTAAAGTAGTTTGCTTCTAATTGTGCCTTTTATGATGAATTACAGCAGGGAAGAGTAGGTATAGGTAAATTTCGCTACATAAAGAGTATCAGTAAAATTTGCTATTCGATATTTTTTATCAAACAATATATATTAGCAAACAAATCTAAAAACAATTTAACCAATGTAACCATCAACAATTTAAAAAAATTACAACAAACAACTAACACTAACAATGTGAATAGTGTCGTCATTTTAAAAACAACATTCCAGTCTCTGGCGGGTGAATAAGACGCAAGTTTCCATTTCTGCCGCTGGAATGCTTTATATTGCATTCAGTATCCTTGCGATCATGCCAGCCCTTGTAGATCTGTTGGCAAAAACAAGTTCTTTTAATTGCCCCCACAAATAAATATCTAAACACGTCAGGTCTGAAATAAACTTCCACGTTCTATCCATCTGTCAGGATATGTATGATTTAAAAAATTCCGAACATCCCTAGAGTAATGTGCCAGGCACCCATCATGTTGGAAAAACATATCGCGACGAATTTCCAGTCGTACATCTTCTAAAAGAAGTGGCAATTCGTTTGTTAAAAAATCTAAATATCTTTCCCCATTAAGACTTTCATTAAAAAAATATGGTCCAACTATTTGTCTATCTAGAATGCCGCTCCACACGGTTACAGACCAACGACCCTGATGTTGGACCTCTTGCATCCAATGGAGATTTGTTTCTGACCAATTGTACATGTTACGGCGGTTTACACTACCATCACTCCGAAATGTTGTTTCATCTGACCATATAATATGTGAAGTACTTCAGGATTTTCTCCTATCATATTTAATAGCCAGTTACAATAATCCAGTTTGTTATTTAAATCTCCAGTTTTTAAACCTTGGTGTAAGACGATGTGATATGGTGCAATCTAAACTAAAAATATTTCGTTGTTAACAAGCGAAAAAAGTCTTCAAGTGCTTTAACCCGTGTGGTGCTTATACGAAAATTTTTCGCCTGGCCTCTCATTATTTTATATTTTTATTTGATACCAATAATACAATTTTGTTACCAGTTATGTATGATACAAATAAACGTGACCTTTCATTTTATGAGTGGTGAATATTGCTGAACGAGCGTAGCGTTACAAGTAATGTTATAGTGGATTTTCTAAGTAAAATTTATTTTTTAACTAATTACTAAACTGAACTTATTTGATGTTTCATTACTATAGCTCAACAAAAAATGACAGACCACATTAAACACTCAATAAACTAAACATTTTATTACAAATTAATTACGGCATAATGACATTTACTTGGATATAATTGAAAAATTAGAAATATGGAAATTATGGGTATAGTAGTGCCGGGAAGAGGTGTCTCATGGCGTACTCGAGAATGGGGATGTAATTAATTATTACTGTGAAATGCATTTGTTTTCCTTTATCTTAGTGCGAAGTTCCCACTTAAAGAAAGACGGGGTTATAATATACGTCTGCTATATATTTTAAATGCAGAACTTAAAAACTTATGTCGATTCTAAAGTCAAAGTGCATGACGCTGTCAGATGTCTTCTTGGCTATTTAACCTCAAATTATTCTTCGTATTTCGTTTCGTATAATCGCATCGTGTTTTGTAGTTATAATAATTTATCTTTCGCTTCGTAATTTATTAGTTTCCATTGCATTTTTTTTTTAACTATTATTATTAGTATTCACTATTACGAGGTAAGTTTATAATGCAAAATGTATTTCCAATTGATTGAATGCATTTATTTATTTTGCACCAAATAATGATATCATTAAAAGGTAAATCTCTGAAAAGCCAAACTCAAGTAATGTTAATGAATATACTGCATTATTTCGAGATGGAACGCGATAACGGGGGGGGGGCAAGTTTACCTTTAACTTCCATTATCCAGGTACGCCAATAAACAATAAACAACACTACATTTTGTGAACGGAACATAATATATCTACTTCTCACTCATATCATTATTCCATTTCTTTTTAATGCAATATTCGGTTTCTGCGCAGGTGTCTTCGTATTTGGCGTTTGCTCTAGAATTTATTTCGTACGATCGTCAAATTCCGAATTTATCCGACGCGCGGTGTTCTTTAGTCATTGAATGAAGTCTACTGGCTTTTAAAGATTGCGCACGCCAAACATATTAATAAAAGTTAATAAAATTTGTAGAACGGGGGTTTGATTTATTCCCAAGTCTCTGGCTATATCTCGTGCGCTTATATGAGGGTTGCAATTTACATATGCCAAAACATTTGTTATATTTTCCTCCACTCTACCTCTACCACGTCTTCGATACACGGGAAGATGAACACTTCCTGTAGTACGCAAAACGTTGAGCGATTCAAAGAAATACTCTGTTGCTGTGATGTCTTCTGTTTGGGTACTGCAGCGCATAAACTCTGGAAGCAATAGTTTCATTTCTCAAGCTTTCGAAATAAACAACCACCATGTCAAAAGCTTTTTCATTTTTAAGAATCATATTTTTCTAATTATGATATCGAAAATGATTACCTGGATGAATCAATAACTGCAACAATTAATTTTTGACGTATGTGACATTCAAGTATTAATCATAGCCTACTTGATTTCACCTGATAATTTATTTAATATATTAACTACAGTGTAACTGTAAGAGTGTTAAAATATACCTAATATGGTTATTCTTGAGCAATTTTCATAATATGTGATACACAAATCATATTTTCAAAATTTGTTTGCTAATATACATTGTTTCATAAAAGTTATCGAATAGCAAATTTTACTGATACTTCAATTTTTATGTAGCGAAATTTTTGCCTAATTGAAGTTTGACGAAAAGTGTTCACCGTTTACACCTTTCTTAAGACATCTCGGGATAGAAACAAGGTATCAACATGCGGTTTTCGCCATTTTGTTGCTAATTTGGTCTACTTTCATAATCCATTGTTAAAATTGCATACTTCCATTTCATATTTTCTAAATAGAACTAGATCTATAAAAAATAATAAATACCACCCTCTAATCTGCACGTTACTTATTAAGTTGCGTTGAGTGTATAACACTTACATTGGTACAAAGAGCTCTTTTCAACAAGAGTAAGTTTGCGATCAATTACGCAAAAGCTTACAGGCGTTTTTTCGTAACTAGGTTCTCACTCTCCCCCACCTCTTATGTAAAAGAAACTCAATTAATAAAGTTTTCCGTAGAACCTGATTATCGTATTTATAATGCCATTTAATTAGGCAAATTTTGTAAAATTTGGCCTTTTAAAATTTTGGTATTCAATTACGCCCTCTAGCGGTGGACCTACAGTTCTATAAATAAATTCCAGGTGTTCCTCAAGGCCACTTTGTGTTATAATATTTTTTCCCAACTCTGTACTATAATCCGATCTGAAGATATGGCCGACGGCCGTTCTTATTTGCTCACCTGGTACATTAAGCAACTCAATGTGTAAGCGCAATCTGAATTGATATTGTAAGATATGTTGATGGCTGAGAAAGTGACATTTGCGATCTTTCGTTTTGTAAACGTAGAAAAACACAAATAAATTTTAATAGTTGGAATTGGCATTGATTACTAATATTAGGAAACTTAAATGGTAGGTTTAACATATTTACTAGAAGACCCGGTACTCGAAAAACTATTTTTAAAACAAATTCAGTATAATTGGTAAATTTGCCAAATGCTGACACATTATTCCCGAGTGAACAAGTAATTGGATGGTAATTAAATCAGTAAAAAAACGAGTCAACTTTTTGAAACTTCCATACCGCAAACAGAATTCCGATATGTGCTTCGGTTTCTGAGCTACAGATCAAAAATGGAAGTTTCGAGTTGTCGACAAATATCAATCGTCGTGCGTGTGCATTAAATGTTTAATAAGTGTTTTCAATGAATAATAATAATGAAAATTATGAAAAAATTTAGATATTGAGATTAATGGAAACCGCTCATTTGTAGGTTTATTTTACTTTTCAAAGTATCCAGAACGGCGGAAACCTAATAATAGGATATTATTTTATTTAGCTTGGAAGTGGTACTTTTTGTAGCGAATCTGTTTGTTTGATTGCCGAACGCTTGGTAAAGTTCAACGTAAATTTAGTACGTAGTCTAAACTTGAATTTTTTTTTAATTCTGCAAAACCGCTAAGCTAACTGCAATGAAAATGAGCAGCATCGATATGCGGCGTAAAATGGTTTAATCACAGGTGAATATTGAGTCTGTTCTGGGAATTATGCGTAAAAGCTAATGTTTGATAAGAACAGCTGATCCACAAAAGTTACTTACTTTAATTGAATGACTTAAAATTGTGTAAATTGTGTAAAAGTGTAGTTTGATGTGAATGAGTTTATGAAAGGGGATTGGAATTTATATATTGGGCGAAGGTGTTTATAAATACAGAGGAAGGATATATGCCGTTTAGGTATGGATATTTTGGTTATTTATAATTAAATTTGGTAAATGGGCGAAGGTGTAGCAAATGTAGGTAACATAGTATACATAGATCTTTCTGAATTGAGATTCTGATTAGGATTTCGTGTAACGGTAGAGTCGTGGAGTCGTAACTGCCGGCGAAGGTATTAGAGTTGGTATCGCTAAGGGCGACGTATTAGTAGCAGAGGAAGCTAAGTCTTTGGGGCGTAACCACCGGCAAATTAACCACGTCCTTCAACAATCCTTAAGTACTCTTCTAGAGGCGTATGACCTCCAATAAGACTGTACTAATGACCGAGCTTTACTACTTTGTGATAGGGGTTCTTGTAGCGATAAGGAATCATTCCGAGTTTAGAAGTGTTCAGCTCTTCGGGGCGTAACCACCGTCAAACTAAAGACATCTTACCAGGATCACTTCTATGCACCTTTCTTAGGACGTATCTACTCCAAGAAGTTTGTACAAAAATCGTGCGGGGATAAATAAATGATGCTGACCAGGTTAGGTTAATAATACTGGCTAAGGGATACTGGTCAGGGGGTACTGGTCAGGCTGGAATAATAAGTCAGGTAAAAGTGAAGTTAAGTCTAAGAAGTCTAAGAGTGGGTAATGCGGGTAATTTGGTATATATAGGTAATTTGGAAAGAATGGGAAAGAAGTATACTACTTATACTATTTATAAATAATGATAAAACAGTTATGGAAGTAAATAGGAAGTATGTTTTGATAGGAATTATTTACTAGGATAGGAAAATTTATAGTAAGGAATTTCAGGATCATTACAATTGTACGCTAAGGTCCTTAATTTCGCAATTACAATACCTCTAACTAAAATATAAACAGTATTCTAAATTATAATTTATATTTTGATATCATGCAATAAATATTTTTTTGGTAGTTTGCTACGTTTAGAAAGCTGAAAAACTCCTTAGATACATAAATAAAGAAAAAGGCGCGGAAACATGATTGTTGCATTTCTATGCAAATCCTAGAAAATTACGGTTCCTTTCAAACCCATATCAGGTACGTTAGTTAAAACTCATATAATCATAAGGGAAACATCAAAGCACAAAGACTACTCCTTTTTGGTCTAAGTTAAAACTCTTTATCGTCGTAATGTAAACTAAAAGCGCAAATACTCAAATACGTAAACATTTCACAATAACAAAAATATAGAGAACTGATGAATTCGCATATTCTATCCCACGGTAGCGCGCGGTATATAAAACAATATAAATACGTTTTTGTAACAGTAGTACAAAAATGCAAAACATGCCGTATGTGATTCAAAAAACAAAAAATGTACAGCTTAATATTGAAGTGAGCGGTCAGTTTCTACTTAATTTTATGTAAATGCTACAAATTCCCTTTCTATAACAACGCATACATAACCATTGTCATAAGAATTCGTTTCAGTACCTTTAACGAAAAAAAAATTAATTACTAGATCAAATCCGTATAAAAAAAATAAATATTGAATTAAACTGAATAACTAATTCGGAAATGTAAATTAAAAATAATTAAACCCTTTGGTCACAAATAAGTAACAGCAAGTCCGGTAGGTAGCACGAGAACCAAGAATCGCGTAGGGAACAATCCAATTTAAATATAATATGATCGAAAATTATGCAAGTAAAAAAAAATATATATATATATATATATATATATATATATATATATATATATATATACACACTACGTGTAGGTGCAGTGGACAAATAACTGTCCGGTAGTAGGTCGATGCCGCTGGTAGGGAATGTTACATTGTCCGGGGCATAATTTGGCTAGTAACTAGTCTGCTCGCTATTGTATTGCTCAAAAAGAGAACAATACAGTTGCCTCGGACCGACCTCGCTACAAGGGGCGGTCAAGGTCGAAACAGACAGAGCTCGTTGCAGACGGCTGTTCAAGGAATGAATTGCGAGTCGGTACGTGAAATGTTAGATGAAGGCAAGAGTTTGAAATTGCGAATGCAATGTATGAAAGGCAGATTGATATTTTGTGTGTATCAGAGACAAAGCGCAAAGAAAAGGATGCTGTGGAGATGGAGGATGGCAGCCTAGCAGTATGGTTAAGAGTTGAGACTGAAGTGCATGGCGCGAAAGGAGTTGGAGTTATCGTAAGTGAAGTAGCGGAAAGGTGTGCTAAACAGTACGAATTGGTATCCCCCCGAGTAATGTGGGTTAGAATGGAAGTGGAGTTTCGAAAAATTTTTCTTATTGTATGCTGTGCACCAGTGGATGGAGAAAGAGACCAATAGTGTGAGAATTACTGGAATGGTGTAAAAAAAGGTGTTGAACGTATGTAAGCCAAATGAAAGAGTGATAATATTGGGAGATTTGAATGAATGGGTGGGTGTACTGAGAGAACATACAGTGCGCGTTCTAGTAAAGTTCGGAGACCAAAGAGTCAATGAGAATAAAGAACGCCTGGTGATCATATGTGTGGAGAGAAGCCTGTTTGTACCTAATATGGGGCTTAACGTAAAAATGTGCATGTGTCTACATGACAAAGAGGCGAATCTAAAAGTGTGAATGACTAGATAGTGTATGATGAACGACTGAGAGACCTAGTGAGAGACGCAAAAGAATTCGCGGATCGGAGTGAGGATCGGACCCCTTATTGGTGTGTAGGGCAAAAGTGGGTATATAGAAGGAAAGCAAGCAGTGCGAACGTCCATAATTAGGGAACCAGTAGATAATGGTGCGATAATGATACGCAGATGCTGTGATGAAAGAGTTGAATGTCAATGAAACGGTGTGGAATGAACAAATAAAAGACACTGATGTTGAAGGTGCATGGATAATCCTGAAAAACTGTGTTGTCAATTGTGCCGAGCAGATATGTGGACGTGCGGCTGTAGGTAGACAGAAAAAATCTCCTTGGTGGTATAAATCTGTAAAAAAGGCAGAAAAAAAGATGAGTACATGGCAATGATTGCTCAAAAAAATGAGACTGAGAAAAGGCGATTGTGTGAGGTGTACCGATTCAGAAACAAGGAAGCGAAGGAGGCAGTGAGAACAAGTAAAGAGGGAGTGATGGCTGTGGAAGGAGAGAAAATTCAGAATGATTTTGAGCAGGCGTAGATGAAATCACTGGTGAAATGCTAAAGTGATTGGAAGAGCGCGATCATTGTACCACTATAAAAGGGTAAGGGGAACAGAAATGATTGCAAGAACTACAGAGAAATAGGTTTGCTCGGTGTACCTTGTAAAGTGCTTGGAAGAATAATGATTGACAGAGTACGAGAAACTACACAAACTAAGATTTGGGATGTGTAGGGTGGATTCATCCCAGGGAAAGGATGTGTTGATCAGATGGTTGCTTTTCATCAGGTGATCGATAAGTGTTTAAGTGTAAAAAGGAAGATGTACTGTGCGTTTGTAGATCTGGAGAAAGCATATGACAGAGTGAATAGGGAGAAGCTGTGCGAAATATTAAATGAATATGGAGTAATAAAAGGTCTAATAAACCGAATAAGAGTACTATACAACGGTAGCCGGGCATATGCTATGGTGAGAGAAGGTGTGAGTGAATACTTTAATTAATGAGCAAGGAGTGCGACAAGGCTATGTGATGACACCGTGGTTGTTCAATGTATGCATAGATAAATGTGTTAGGCAAGCATGTACCGTCACAAATGGTGTAATGGTTGGTGACGTAAATGTATAAATTCTGGTGTATTTAGATGACTGCTCTGCGGAAGTTTGATACAGTCTGTGACAGTATGAACCTTAAGGTGAACGTGAACAAAATTAAAATTGTGGTGTTCAATCGGAAAATGTAAAATGAGATTGTGGAACAAGTGGACGAGTTAGTATATCTGGGTAGAATGTTTGCTGCAGGTGGTACAATAGACGAAGGGTCAATGCTGGAAGGAAAGTGATTGGAAGTATGTGGACGATAATGAGAAAATAAATCATAAGCCTAGCTGCGAAACGAACAATCTATAGTAGCGTTTTTATCCCGTCAGTACTGCTTGGAAATAAGACATGGATATTTCCAAAAAAGCATACCGTGGGTATGAGATTCCTGAGAAGCACATGTGGTAAAACTAGAAGGGATAAGATAAAGAATGAGTGTATAATGAAGCAGTGTGGCGAGGAAGGGGCGATGATGGATAGGTATAAAGGTAGTATACTACGTTGGTTTGGTCACGTTGAGAGAACGAACAACGCAAGATTAACGGAGCAAATATATGTGGGTCGGCCGCGTAAAACTTGGCTGAATGTATGATAAATGAAAACAATATAAGGAGCTTTAAAAATAAAAGGATATGTCAGAGACAGTGTATGAATCTTGCGGAAGCTAGGGAGGTATGCAGAAATAGGAAAGCATGGAAAAAGATTATGAATGAAAAATAAATAAGAGACAGGGATTGTTTTGCCTGCCCCGCAAGGGAATGACGTGATGGTTATGTTATGTTAGAAAGCTGAAAAATCGTATAACATATAAAGAAACAGAAACGTACATTATCTTAAAGAAATAAATGAACAGTTTAGAAAATATAAGATGTGTAGGGTTTTTCCCGTAAATACAAATGAGTTGCGCCAAAGAGCGAAATACAAACTGCACTCCTCTCTTTCGCTTCACTTTTTGTATTGAGTTCAATTGTTTCCATAAATTTAATCCTGCAGCTTAAAAATGAACCAAAATACAAACTAGTATAACGTTTTAGTAAAATAGTAAAATATTTTTTCTTGTAGTCCGTCTTAAACCCATAGAACCCTTATAACCCACATGCAGGATCGATAAACCAACTGTTCACAAATAAAACGCAATGTAGTACTTAAATAACAAACAAAAAAAGTTAATTTTAAAAACTAAATATAACCATTAATAGTTATGTAAGTAAAAGAAATTATGCAGGGCAAACATTGTTTTTATATAAAGAATCTAAAACATCATCATTTTCAGATAAGCTTTATTACGATCAACACATATCGCTATCGATCTTGCCATCACGTCAGTAATGTTATCTAATTCCTACATCTTAGTTTTTTCCTTTGTAACACTTTTAATGCACTTTTCCCATTGCTCCTGAGTCACGTATGTTAGGCGTTTCTCTAATAATTGTGTCATTTAAGTTCAAACTTGTTGTCAGTCTTTGCCTATATCATTTCAAATGATACGGTTCAACCTAGTTTTCTTACGTATTTAAAAATTAGAAATAGTATATTTTATAATGAGGTAATGGCTAAATCAAATATTATTTTACAAAGTGTGTTAGTACATTATCTAACACATTTACATTAAGAAATCGAATTAATGAGCGTAAATAAAAAGATTTAAAGTTCAAATGTGACAACTAACCTACGTTAGTAAGAATGTCCTTTTCTCTTCAAAGTAAACGTAAAGTTAGCATTTTTATTTCTATTAAGCACTAACGTGAAGGTAGTACGAGATACAACAATTATAATAAATTTAGGTTGAAGTTTTTAAAAAGGTGAGGGAGAATATTGTGAACAAGAAACGATTCCAACAAGATGAAAACGAGCGTTTACATTTATTACAAAGCTGCTATATGCAAAGTTATTATTATCGTCTTTCCTGAATTTACGAACGACCTAACTTCATTAACAAGTTTTCGTATAAATCGACAAAACCTACAGGGAGTGTCATATTTATAATAATAACACTCCGAAGTGTGTTAGTTAAACATGGAAGCCCATTGTGTTATGCAAATCAATTAAGAAATTATTCCTTAATTTTGTTATTTCGTGACCTATTAATTAAAACCACTTAGGATACACTTAATTCTTAAGAGATATGAGAAAGTAGTGGTATAAAAATTAAATAGTATTTTTGGCGTGTTTCCAAATGATAGCGTCCCAATTATAAGCCTGGACTGGATATTGTCATTTTTTTCTCACTGTTGATTGCATCTCCAAAACATTTATTAAATGTTTCTTTACTACAGAATTTAGTTGATCAATCAATATTGAACAATAGAAAACGTAATTACATCAAAATAATACTGTTCGCTGAAAAGGTTTATTAAATATTGAAGTGGTTTTCAAATCAAAAATCTTGATAGTCTTATAATGGATATCATAAAGTTTGAAGAGTTAATACTCCAAAGCCGTACTGTGGAATAACAATTACTAACGAATTTGACAGAAAAAATTAACACGATAAAATTGAATGTTTTTCACCGACACAGTTCAATTTAAAATTAATTATAAATTCAATTAAATACTCCTAGTATATTTCCAATTCATTTTCTTCAAATTTTGTAAAACAGTTACCTATTTAAGCGACAACAATGCACATTAAAATGTAATTAGGGTTTTAAAGAATTGAGATGTTATGCAAATTTACTTTTTTTTCACTTTTTGTTATGAAAGAATGCTTCCAATTGCAATTAATACGGACTTTTCGAAATAACGCACTCTTGCGTATAACTTCTAAGTACTAAATACATATAAAAAAAAACTTACAATTACAGCAAGACATTAATAGAGTATCCAAAAAAATTTGCCATGAAAACTTCATGATTAGAAAAATGTAGTCAAGTGTAGTAAATCCACATTTTACAAACTATCACTAATTAAATTTTGTGTTCGTGATGTTTTCGTATGTGTAATGAACGTATAAAGATACTTTAGACTTAAACGCGCGTCGCGACGAGAATGAAACCAAATACTGAAAACGCAACCTTCGCCGCGCTTGCGTTTGCTTTTAACAATTTCACATCCCTATTTCGAAATTATAATGATAAAATAAAAAAAAAACATATATAAACTATTGTTAATGGCATAATTATAAATCAGAAGACAATGAATGTTTCCATCTGTTTTATGTGAAAATTTATGTTTCAATAGAAGAAAGTTTTTATTTTGTAAACTTTGAAAGTTTCTGTTGTATGTTTAATTTTTATTGTTATGGAGTTTGGTTTGGAAACATCCTACGCCAAATCAATAAAAAAAGTTTAAGCATTTGTTTTAATCTTTTGAAACTTTCTTGTGTTCTGCTTTATATTGATAACGAAATTCGATGCATCAAAATTAAATTTTTATTTCTTAGTAAACATTATGCATAAGGCGTTTTAATAGTATTACTTATAAAATATATACCGCAAAAAAATGTTAAATAAAGCTTTATCAAATGTCACAGTTTCCATTAGGTTTTTTCGAATATCATCTAATGTTTTTTCATTTACCTTTAAAGGAAAGCAATGCAGATAATGAAAGACAAATAAAGTCTCTTAAAACATTGATACACCAATAAAATGATTTACTTAAACCCAACACGATCACCCATGATCCATAAACGCAAATATTCAACTGTAGCATCGATTACATGGTACTTTATCTCCGGCAGACAATATTACTTAATAATGATAATGGAAGAATAGATCACACAACCAAGCATAACCTTTTTGGGGTTCCCGTTTATTTAATTTGCGAGTTGTACGACAGTTATACGACATTAAGTAAAAGTAAGGTATAAACCTGAATGTGTATATGATATAGGATGCCTATTAATTCATTTTTCGTAGCTGTTCTAAATTTATGGGCACTAAAGAGGGAAAGTGCACACAATTACAGGATTGGGTAAATAACATTATCTGCTTACATAAATTGTCGATATCTGAAACAGGAACATAGCACTGTACCTATATACAATAAAAAATGGTGCGCAAAGAAACCTTTTGTGTTGTTTCTTTGTTAGATTTCGTAAACAATGAGATCTCCAAATTTCTTTAAGAAGTTTTTCAATGCAATACAAAACAGTTTCTTAAGAAATCTTTTCTAAATAATTATGTCGTAAGTTATTATTTTAAATAAATCAACAAGATCAACAAATGAGACTTCTAGTAAGGCGTTTAAATATTTAAGATAAAGTGTTACCAATTTATAGAAATACTTCATGATACGACAAAGGTAGTAATTTATTCTAAAACAAGAAAACACCTAACATTAAAATGCAAATTGAGTAATAACAACAAACGCATTTCAGAATGGATTACTTTCATACGAAACGTGATGAATGATAAAAAATCGAAACAAGTCTACCTATTAACACCATAAACCTACTTTTTTAAATTATGGTCGGTACACATAATGTGATGTTAATATGCATCCAGATTTTGGTTTTCGTTACCAATCCTTCCAAATTAATTATTTCCATTCATACCATATGAAACAACGATTGTTTGTCCATAATAATTTGACTTCGTAATGTCACAAACAGGTTCAACAAGTCAAAGATATTAATCCTCAGCATAAGTGTTTTAATCTGTTGAAACTTTCTGGTGTTCTGCTTTATATTGATAACGAAATTCGATGCATCAATATTTTTATTTCTTAGGGTAATTATACATAAGGCGTTATAATAGTATTACTAAAATATACACCACAAAGATGTTAACTAAAGCTTTATCAAATGTTGTCACAGTTTCCACCAGGTTTTTTTTTCGAATAGCATCTAAAGCATTTTTATTTACCTTTTTAACTGAAAGGAAAGTAGTGCGGATAATGAAAGACAAATAAAGTAAAGATTTACTTAAACCCAACATAATGGTTTTCATGATCAATAAACGCAAATTTTCAAGTGCAGCATCGATTTCATGGTATATTAGTAGTACTGAGACACTTGCGCCGCCATCTAGTATTTTGACGTCACAAGACCGCCCACGTGGGAGATCATATTTTCCACCCTTCTTCCCTTCTTCTTCCCTAATTATTTTTTATTAGCTTACGTGTAGGACGTATTTTTTTACCCCTATTTTTAATATGCCCACGTGGGCGACGCGTTTTTTCACCCTTATTTTTTTATGGTTTCTTTTCGGAGGCCTTTTTCAACCCTACTTTTTACACACCCACGTATGAAACCGTATTTTCAACCCTTTTTTATCCCTAATTATTTTTTACACACCCACGTGTAGGACGTATTTTTTCGCCCCTATTTTATGACAGCTCACGTATAGGATGCGTATTTTCTACCCTATAGTTTCTTTTTGAGGGTCAACCCTAATTAGAGCCTTTCTGTACTTGCTCACGTGAGGAGCTGGGGCTGGTCTTGGTGATGGGGGCAGGACCTGGAGCTAGATCTTGGACTTGGAGTTGGTCTTAGGGTTATTTTTGATGGTCATCTAATTAAGGTTCTTTTGGCTATATTAAGAGCAGTGCCCCTGGAGGTTAGGCAAACTCACACGCATACAATGTTGGAAATTGCATAATTAATAAGATATTATTATTATTATTATTAAAATTATCGGTCCTACTGTTTAAAATGGTCATATGCTATGGGATGATCTTTTACCTATACGAGAAAATGTTGCATTTCTAATAAGGAGGTTCTTGTGCGACACGTGTAGGGCTTAGCAACTTGTTCTCAGGCCTTAGCCCCATAGCCGGAGATGGTGTGGGAATCCTAACCTTATAAGATAAGTGTAGAGCCTAACCCCTATCGTGGCCCCCTGGTGCAATTGTATGAGGGTTCTAACTTAATCTGTAGGCCTTAGCCCAGTTATACAAAATTGTATTCTAATAAGGAGGTTCTTGTAAGGCAGGACTTGCATCAGGATCTGCGCCCTGGCCCCTCTGAGTTAAAATTGACTTTAGCGCCATATAGTGGCGTATAGACTAATGAACATTTTCTATAATAGAAGCTGATAATGCACACCTCTCACTTGCTTTATCTTGTTTCTCCCTGCCCCTCTCTCTTTCTGACACACACACACACACACACACACACACACACACACACACTCACACACACACACACACACAAACAAATCAATTAATTAATCAATCTCAAACAAATCACGCTCAATCACGCTCGATCACCAGATCCATCTCAATCAATCAACCGAAACGATCAATCAACGGAAACCAGATTACAGTTCAAACTGAATACATTAAAGTCTAATTAAATATGACGTGAAATAATAAATAATTTCGACCCTAATGCAATGGTGCTGTATGTATAGGCAGATTCTCTAAACAATCACCACCTATACATTCGGAACATCATATCTGATTTATTTGCATGTTCAATTACATACACACAAAATTGTTTCATTGTAACGTGTTCATTAACAGCTTGCTACATGTCTAACCTGCATGTAAACATTTTTTTGGAAAGTGCACTCGACTAAACTCCTGCGTACGGTCGTTTGACCGCAGAGCACTTGGATGCGTGGGGTTTTGGAGGTTAGCTACGATGTTGTGGACGTGGTTAGATAGCCACTAAAGGATAGGCGCCACAGGTTTTAGTCAGGAAAGGGGAGAAAAGGAAAGAAAAGGAAAAGAGGAGTAGAGTAGGCAGGCCCTGTAAAACCTGAAACAGGTAGTGCTCCAAAAAAAAAAAAGGAACAATTTAAAAGAGAGACAAACTTTTACCCGAACAACCACACAGTAATCGTTTATTTAATTTAATTTAAACTCAAATTAATACTTGTCGAATAAATATCGAACGTAAACAAATATGATACTATACTAGTTTTTCCCCAAAGTATTCATAACAATCTTAACTTACAACATAATTATAATTCAGCCCTGACGATGGCAAGTGGTGAGCCGTCGCAGATGCCCACGAAGAATAAAAAAACTAAATGTATTTAGTTCGTTAATCGAATCCTAAATGTAAAAGAAAAGTTTCGTTAATTGTGCCGCTTCCGACGGTTGTAAGTACTTACAAATCGCAGCCGAGAGGGCGAAAGTAACCCATAAAGTGCGATCTAAAATAGATCCACAATGAAAATAGTAGTGTTAATTTTGAAACGGCTTGCCTACGTTTCACAAAATAGAATTTAAATCCCCAATGATTTTAATTTCGGTTTCTTGAATTTTATTAAGACCCTTAAGAAGTGGTATTAAATAGAAATATCTGGATAGTCTGTTCAGTGCAAGGCATAGAATGGCAGCACGGCATTCAATAGTACAGAAATTTTTATTACAGCAAAACCTGCTCTGAACAAAATTATCCGTAATGACAAATAATTAATATTAAGGAAAGACAAAGTACAGAAAAGTTACAGAAATTCTAAATTTGAATATAAATATATATACAGTTTCAAACAATGACTGTAATTCATACGACCTCGATATCGGTTCCACCCTGTATATAATGTATTTTACAAACAGGAGCTTCAACGCGCAACTACCGTGTGAAAGTAGCGAACTAAGTAGGTCAACGTCACAGTGAATAATAGGTGTGGTTTTTTTTCTTCTTTTTGTATGCAGAAAGAAATTACAAATTGAACAAATCAAACTCTAAATTATTCAACCACTTTAGCCTCCAGTAAAAGCATGTTATGATAAATGATAAATTTTTGTTACAGGTAAGTAATATAAGGTTAAACCCCCAAATGTAACCTAACTCTGTTGTACTAATTTTAGCAATACACTGTTCATTACATAAATCCTGTGTATATTGAATAATAAAGAATTCTGACCTTTGATGAAGAATTACCAAACTGTAAATGCCCTTCGTGATTCGAAGGTGGTAGTTACTTTGTGGAACCAAGACAGCTAGTCAGTAGTTAAGAGCCAGCATTCCAGTAGGAATAGGTACGGAGGTGATCGGTAGTGCATTCCAATTTGCTAATTATGTATATAAATAAAGAATAGCTGTTTATTTCGCCGGTATCAAGGCGCTGAAAGTGATACAAGTAAATACGTTGCTAATTACCTTATACAAGCATACCTCTTTTTAGATGTTTAGAGCCGATAGCGATGATTTCGCTTCAACAGACTTATGTTATTAATTTAATTAATCTTGCGAAAGTACCTAAATGAAAGAAACGATTTACTAAAGGTTGTCGAACATGTGTTACACTTACTCGAGGATATGAAGATTGAAAATTGCAATAAGATCCGCTTGTAAAGCATCAGTAAAGTTTTATACCAAAAAAACATTACATTATATGAAAAATTTTCCAAAGAAACGGTGCTTAAACATCTTATAAACGGAAGGAAAAATTTTTCTTGCAGATCAAACTTCTCATCGGAAAATGGCGTGTTAAGAAAAGAAAGATTAGGAACAACGCCCTAACAAAAGCAATATTGCCAAACTATTAAAATTATTCAAACTAGATAAGAATGTTAAAACCAAATTTTGATAAATAAATATTTACAGATATCTAATAGTTGTCTTTTAAAAACAAGATTTCTTTTCAAACTCTAGTAAATGACCATAAATTTTAGAGATGGCGCAACTTATATCTATAAAGGAATAAAAAAAAAGATGTGTACGTTAAATAAATTAGTTTAACTGTAGAGATGCGAAAAATAATTTTTGAGGTACGCAATTAAAAACATTCCACCAACGAATAAGGAAATATTAATATTTAGATCTAACTAATTAGTTCATTCATTAGATAAAGTAAAGGAAATTATCGAAAATACACGTTATTCGCGATAAACACGTAACAAGCTCTAAAAACCCCATTAAAAAAAAAGACTGGAAAGTAATAATTAGTTATATAAAATAGAGTTGAATTAAATTAACATGTTTTTAAGAATATCAAACTGATTTAACGGAAATAAAAGGCAAAAGGTTTTAATGGTTTTATTATTATACGTGAATTTACAATAACTACAAGTTTAAAATCCACGAATACGTGCGTACCTATTTTGTAGAGCTGATCTTATGACGTCATTCTATAAACGTAATAATACATTTTAAAAATCTTTATCGACATTTTTGTTAGCAACATCAGGTAAAAAACATATATTAAAATAATACGCTTACCTTTAGAAGTGTTTTTTCCTTGAGCTGTACCATACGTTGAACTGAAATATTTTTTATACAAAGTGTCTCACTAAAATACGATTTGTGAATGGCTGAATATAAACAGATTATTACATGCCGAACATTAACTATTTTAGAAAGTAATACACAAAAAACCCGAATACCGCTACTGGTATTTAACAATCATGTTGTACTTATAAAAATTTACATTCAAAACACTTACAAATATTTTAAAAATTTTGCTAACGTAGAAATTACTTTAGATAATTGAATCATTAGATGACATAAAACTATTGTATACTCAATTACGTTCACACGCACACGCACACGCACACGCACACGCACACGCACACGCACACGCACACGCACTAGCACACGCACACGCACACGCACGCACAAAGACACACACGCACACGCACACGCACACCCACGAATACACCCACAAACACCCACACACAAACACACACACACTCACATTTAACACTCACACTCACACTCACAGTACACTATACACACACATACTTACATTTACATTATACACTCAATTATATCATTTTTATCATATTACACAAACACGCACACCACACACGCACACACACACACCACACACGCACACACACGCAAACACGCACACGCCACACACGAACACGCAAAACGCACACGCACACGCCACGACGCACACGCACACCAACCACGCTTATTAAACGCACACCACAACGCAACACCACACCATTATTTGAAAACACGCCACGACCAAAACTTTCATTTTATATTATACACCACACCACCACAATCACCAAACACTCAACAACACAAACACGCCCACCACGCACGCACGCACGAAAAACACGCACTGCAGCAACAACGCACACGCACCGCACAACACAACCAACACTCACACTCACACTACACTACATTCTTTCACACTCACACACACACACTCACACCACATAAACACGCACGCACACCACGCACACACGCACACACGCACACGCACACGCACCACCCACACGCACACGCACGCACACGCACACGCAACGCACACCACCACCCACCACACGCACAACACGCAAACACGCACGCACGCACCACCACATTTAAACCACACCACGCACCACCAAACACACGCACAACGCACCACCCCACGCACACGCCACCACCGCACACGCAAACCGCACAACGCACACCACACAAACACCACAAAAAAACACACACCACACAATCAAATCCAAACACCACATCACACACACCACACACAACCACACCCACACACACCACACCACACCACAACCACACCCACCACATCAACCAATCACCCTCACATACAACCACAGACACACTACACATACCTACCACAACGAAAAACACACAACAAACGATCACCTACCACGCACACGACAGCACACACCCACAAAACGCACAACGCACACAAGCACAAACATGACAAAAAAAAACGCAACTTACTGTATTAAATTCTGCACAAATTTATACAATCAAAAAAAAAAGCATTGAATCACACGACCAACACGCACACGCACACACACAACGACACACAATAACAAAGACGCAGAGCACGCAGCTGGAAACCCAACCGCACACATACACACACACCCACACACGCACACCTCAATACGGACACAGACTACACAAAAGCAGACACTCACAATCGTTTTATAAAAATTTCTAATTTGAAATAAGAATGACGTAATCTAATTTTATTTGAAATTTCATGACATCATCATCATCGAGATTTTGAGATACAATCACCTCATCGTCTTCACCTTAAACAATGATATTGTAACAAACTATAAAGCAGCTAATAACCCTAACAGTTTTATCAGACATTATTATTACATGGACAAGAAGTTATCCCTAAATTAGCTCGTTTCAACACGGCTCTGGAAATGCTGCACACTCTTCAAATCTTTCAGCTCCTTCTCAGAACCTGTACCGTATTCATTTCCTCCAATTTTATCTGCAGTCTGTTTCGAGACCGTAGTAGGTTTTTCTAATACATAAACAGAATCTTCAATACTGTGATGCGTATAGCATCAGCAAAAACACGTTAGCTAGCTAGTTTCACCTCTATATTATTTTACATGCAAGCCTGACCTTATCATAAATACATCTGTCAAAAAAGCTAATTAAACATAACTCCACGGACTGGACATAGCAAGCAGCGTTTCCAATTACAGCTTTTAGTCAACACAATAGTGCCTACAACTACATACAACAGACTAGCGCTGCTTTAGCTCGAGGATCAATCGAAAACACGCACGCACGCACGCACGCGAGCTCGCACGCAAGCTCGCACGCACGCACACACATACGCACACACGTACGTACGCTCGCACGTACGTACGCACGCACGCATGCAAGCTCGAACGCACGCACGTACGTAGTTAATTTAGGGATAACCTCGTGTCCATGTAATAATAATGTCTGATAAAACTGTTAGCTGCTTTATAGTTTGTTACAATATAATCCTTTAAGGTGAGGAAGATGTGATTGTATCTCAAAATCTCGATGATGATGATGCTCTCTATGAAATTTCAAATAAATTGATACGTCGCTTTTATTTCAGATTAGAAATTTTTTATAACGTGAATCACATGTGTGTGTGTGTGTGTGTGTGTGTGTGTGTGTGTGTGTGTGTGTGTGTGTGTGTGTGTGTGTGTGTGTGTGTGTGTGAACGTAGTAGAGTTTATAATAGTTTTATGTAATCTGAAAATTCAATTATTTAAAGTAATTTCTACGTTAGTAAAATTTTTAAAATATTTGCGTTTTGAATGTAAATTTTTGTAAGTACAACATGATTGTTAAATACCAGTAGCGGTATTCGGGTTTTTTGTGTATTACTTTCTAAAATAGTTAATGTTCGGCATGTAATAATCTGTTTATATCCAGCCATTCACAAATCGTATTTTAGTAAGACACGTTGTATAAAAAATATTTCAGTTCAACGTATGGTACAGCTAAAGGAAAAAAACACTTCTAAAGGTAAGCGTATTATTTTAATATATGTTTTTTACCTGATATTGCTAACAAAAATGTCGATAAAGATTTTTAAAATGTATTATTACGTTTATAGGATGACGTCATAAGATCAGCTCTACAAAATAGGTACGCACGTATTCGTGGATTTTAAACTTGTAGTTATTGTTAATTCACGTATAATAATAGAACCATTAAAACCTTTTGCCTTTTATTTCCGTTAAATCAGTTTGATATTCTTAAAAACATGTTAATTTAATTTAACTCTATGTTATATAAGTAATTATTACTTTCCAGTCTTTTTTTTAATGGGGTTT
Organism: Vesta saturnalis; assembly: GCA_036346205.1. Classification (NCBI taxonomy): domain Eukaryota; kingdom Metazoa; phylum Arthropoda; class Insecta; order Coleoptera; family Lampyridae; genus Vesta; species Vesta saturnalis. Next base: position 4,345,509 of record JARFJB010001382.1, on the reverse strand, counting down.
TTACAGCTGTTAATGAACACGTTACAATGAAACAATTTTATGTGTATGTAATTGAACATGCAAATAAATCAGATATGTTCCGAATGTATAGGTGGTGACTGTTTAGAGAATCTGCCTATACATAAAGCATCATTGCATTAGGGGGCCAGGGCGCAGATTCTGATACAAGTCCTGCCTTACAAGAACCTCCTTATTAGAATACAATTTTGTATGACTGGGCTAAGGCCTACAGATTAAGTTAGAACCCTCATACAGGGGGCCACGATAGGGGTTAAGCTCTACACTTATCTTATAAGGTTAGGATTCCCACACCATCTCCGGCCATTGGGCTAAGGTTTTGGGAACAAGTTGCTAAACCCTACACGTGTCGTACAAGAACCTCCTTATTAGAACAATGGATCTCTCAATTTCTTTAAGAAGTTTTTAATGCAACACAAAACAGTTTTTCTAAATAATTATGTGATAAGTTATTATTTTAACTAAATAGTTAATCATTTTATCAAGGTTGTTGCAAAATGTTTTTGAAAACAAAGAAAGCATGGAATAAATGAGAGAAAGTACCAAATATATTTTCCGACAATGTAATTTTAAATAATATAATATAATATAATAATTATAATTATAATATTGTATAATAATTTTTTTTCGCGTCGTATCAAGTAATTGCATAGAACATAATTAATCGATATGTTTAAGGTCTATATATACGTATTTTTACGAGTATGTCTTTTAAATATGCAGCTGTTATAGAAAACTTTGATAAGAAGCAGAAATTGCCCATAATAAACCCCCTCTCCGCCGCTAGATGTCTCCCAAAATGTAATCAGCTCCAAGTCTAACGACAGCAAGCTTAAGTACAAAATTTTAAATACGTATTTGTTGTCTTTCTGGATTTATCGTGGATAGTAACATACATCCACACACGCGAACACACGCACGCGCCCAAACCCACACCCACAGGCACACGCACGCACACACACACGCACACGCACGCACGCCAACGACGCACACGCACACGCACACGCACACGCACACGCACACGCACTACAGCACGCACCACACGCACACCACACACGCACGCACACGCACGCACACGCATGCAAACGCACAACACGCACGCACTCACACGCACGCACTAACACACATATGCAGACATCATGTCCGATCTTGGCGAAACTTGGCCAAATGTTGTAAAATGAGGCAATAAGTCGATCTAGCGATAGTGAAAACAACATTCGATTGCATAACCTTCTATACGTTATCGTGGATACTAACACGCACACGCACACGCACACGCACACGCACACGCACACGCACACACACGCACACGCACACGCACACGCACACGCACACGCACACACACGCACACGCACACGCTCACCCACACGCACTCACACACACACCCCCTCCCAACACACACATATGCAGACATCATGTCCGATCTTGGCGAAACTTGGCCAAATGTTGTAAAATGAGGCAATAAGTCGATCTAGCGATAGTGAAAACAAAATTCGATTGCATAACCTTCTATACCCATTATGTAGGTTTGAAGATAAAAATAATTAGTGATATAAATTCCTACTTGCTTTTAGAAATAAGTGAATCCCCCGTGTTCATAAATATGAAAACACAAGACAGTTGAAATAATTGCTATATTGGTAGTTCCAATAGAAAGAATTATAATTCTAAACGTTTATTACTGTAACCTCAAAGAAATATCATGTTCATATAGTAAACATCACATGAAATATAAATACTGCTGCTTTAGGTAATGTCAGAATACAGCACAAGCGTGTTATGTAAACTCTGCCATTAGGGTAATTTATAGATTCACTTGCTCTTGAAACTTGACACTTGAACAGAGCAGAGAAATTATATGACAGCTCTGAACTAGTTAATAAACTAGTAAACTAAGCCTTCTAAACCCTAAGTTGTGGCTACAGTGAAAAATAATTGGAATAGTCTGACCTTACAATTACTATTCAAAGATAGGGTGTTTGGTTAACTGTCGTGGTATTACTTAACAGAAAAGCAGGCTTACGTAGCAATTTACAGTTTATGAGAGATGGAAGTTATAATGCTCCCCTACTTTTGGGTGCTATACTTATATTGCGCCCTTCTGGTTTGGTAACCCAACGCGGTTTTACTTTGCCTCGGCTTTGCTCAATCGGGTTTATTTTATAAACGGGTGTGGTTCGTAAGTACTGGATGGGCTTAACACTGTAACCTTAAATAAAAACCGTAAAGCATTTTTAAAATGTATATTAAAGAAATATCAACAATAAATAAAATAAAAAGGTAATTAACAAAATGTATGGGGAACTTTTGTCCGGGTCTGGCGGCTGGTTCTCCTGGTTGGCGTCACTGTGCGAAGTCGCTTCTGTGAACAAAGATAGTCTTTTAATCTATTCCTTACCTAAGAGGTAAAATTTAGATTACGGTCCTGCATGTACAGTAGCGAGAGTTACCCTTGATACCGTTGTTGGTCGGGGCGCCAGCGCAATGAACTCGAGTCGTGTATTGAGAAAATCGATATCGTACTTAGACTTTAGTAACTCTGGAGCGCTGAAGCAAGGATGTCCTCCTCTCGGAAATAATACACGCGAAAGGCGCGTAGCAAACGCGAGATCTCGGGCCGGTCTTTCTCTAATTATAACCGGTTTAATGTAGGTAATTAGATTATTTATCTAACTAAATTAATTACTGATCTCTATACTAAGTTTAATTATTTATAATTAATCAAGGGATCAAAACTACTTAATATTAAAACTACTCTAATCGGTTTACGTAAAGATAGAAAAATCTACGTACTCTAATTTATTTACAAACGTTCGTGCACCAGGTATTTACGATGGTTCGGTGGACGACAAATTTATTATACTATAGGTTATGGAGGTACTCTTCTGCGATTCACAGACACGTGTATGGTTATTGTGTTTGTCTGTAGGTAGTGTATGAGTTTCGAGCGGATTTCAGTAATGCCCAGAAGACGTAGGCGACGGCCTGTCTTTACTGGATATACTAAGAGAAAGGTCGTAGGTCTTTACAGCCCTGTAACAACCCTTCACCCTCAAGTCTTTGCGAGATACGGGGGCTACCCTGCGTGACTCTAGGTGTTTGTAGTGGCGAGTGACGACGGATCTACCCTGCGTGCTACTCTAGGTGCTAGTGTACTTTGTATCTGCGAGTTACGTCGGGATCTACCCTGCGTGACTCTAGGTGTATTTGGTATAACTCCTGGAAGCTCAGCCCGGAATTATTTACGGTCTGTAGTGTTTGAGTGTAAATTGTTAGATTGTATAACTTTACAACTTACGTGTCTATCAATAGCAGTACAGAATTGAACTTTAGGTTGCCCGGTGCGTCGTGGTGCGCGTTATCGCCAGATCGCGAAGGACTCTTCGTCGGTGAACAACAGGTCGGTGCTTACACTAAGCAAACGGAGCGGCTGCGGCTACTGGTTTCTGGGACGGCTTGACTTGAATCTACGGAGATTCATTCATTCTTATGCGCGTCGTGAGTTTATAAAGGTGCATCTGTGGGCGGCTTCGCGGCTACCGTGCGGGGAAGGCCGTTATGTGATTGGTTAAAATCGTTCTGACGTGCAGAAACTTACGGGTTGCTTAGAAATACACGTCAGCGGTGATGAATAAATTATTCGTTGTGCAATATCGCGTAAACTTATGAAATCTTACATACAGGATGGTCCGCACCTAATTTGTTCTAAAACACATACGTACAGGACGCTGGTTCTTTACAAAGTTGCACATGACTTTGAAGTACAAGCTATCGTTACCATTCGACATGTTTTTTGAACCAAGAATGCTGGTGGTTAGCAACCAAAAAAAAAGCTGATGGTCGGTTTTATGAGTGTTACATGTGTGAATCAATCCGGGGGCTGTCCGTCTTACAATTTAAGTATCAAGTAATTATTTTACCAGTACCCCATTAAATTGTTTAATTATAGGTAAAGCAGGAAACTTGGTACGAGTCAAAAACCCAGAAAATGTGCTTTTAGCCTTCACACACGTACCTTATAAACATTAACAGGAAATGCCAAGAAAATTATTTTGCAGTTGATGAAACCACACTTTCTAGTTTCATTTAGTTGCGCCACGAAAAAGGATTTTTAAATTAGAAGTAAATGTAAATACATTGAAGTTGGCTAATGTAAAATTGTAAAAAATAAAAATGGGGGTCACGTGTAAAGTGTATTGTCTATCTATAAGTGTATAATTTTAACTACATAGCATTTAATATTTAAGTATGTGACATTTAGACGTTGCAAGCGTGCATATTGTACAATAAAGTAAAGCGATTCTCGACACCATGCCGTTGAGAAAGCTCTGAAAAAAGACGATATTGACTACAAATACTTAGGTATTGGCGAAAAACCTTCATGTTAGCCCGGCGGCGGTAGGGTGTTCAAGATCGCTCTAACTTTATTAGGATTCAGACGGAAGCCAAGAAAGTCAATGTTGCAGCTCAAGTGTTTTAATTATACCTGACGGAAGTGACATTTGTTTCGATTCATCACGAGCTAGCAGTGCGCAAACGATCAACGTAAACTATGACAGATGACTAAAATTCAGCGCCTAGAATGTTATTCTCATCCAGATTGCAGGTACGTTGGTCAAACCAAATTTCACGCAACGAAGGTCCTCGCCGCGGAACTGTAAACACAGTATAATTCCGTAAAGCACTCTATTCTGTCAGTACGTAGGGGCATAATGCAACGGATATGCATCTTTAACGGTTTCCGAATCCAGTTTTCAATTATCCATGCAAAAGAGAAATGTGATTTTTTAGGAATCGTGCAAACACTTCAAGCCCATCCGCTTTTAAACGGCTCGATGGCGCTTTGAGTCAATCTCGTCATTATCTAATTTCTGATTAATAGGTATCACGTCACTAGGCACCACATAATGGTCCCTAAGAGTATTTGAAGGAATTGCTCAAATATGTTATCAAAAATACATTTAAACCCAGTTGTTGAGAAGGAATGAGAACCCAGAATACCACAGTTCGGATAGAAGAGAAATTTCAAGCATCCCTTGTAACATTTGGAGCAATTCCCATTCGATCCCAGATATCAACTCATTTCATGGCCTACTATTTACATAAAGGCAGCTCGTACACCGGATCTGGCAAAGTAGGATCGGATTTTTCCAGGTGGAATGGTAATAACATTCAACGAAAATAGAATGGGACCAGCATGGGTAGTGACGTCATTACTTATTAAAAGTGGTGGGAGGAGAGTGGGGTTAGTAGTGAGGTTAAAGGTGGGGTAGGGTACTTTTCGGTGGCGTTTGTCAACCACTTGGTAGGGTTTTAGCCCCTAATTAATGTCCTTTTCGCCATATTAAGAGCCTTTTTGGCGGTCTAACCCCTGGTTACGGGTGTTGCATACCCCTAGGTGTAGTCTAGCGGCCATTTTGGCTGGGTTAAGAGGAGGGGTTAAGACCAGATAAGGTCCTGATGGTTTCATTACTCTGGGTTTAAGGCTAGGCAACACCCACTCTCTTTACCTGGTTGGTTGTACGTATATTAAGGCATGGCTAAGGCTAGACCACGCCCATTCCTTTTACCTGATTGGTTGAGCCAGCCCCTCTAGTTTCTGGATGGTCCTTAGCCCCACTACTCAGCATCTGTGCTCTGATTGGAGGACTAAGTCTCCGCATTCTGATTGGTTATCGCGGGAAATTTGAATTTGTATTCTAATAACGGCGACATTGTTTTTAATTATGAGTTATAAACCATCAATTATTTGAATTATAAGAAATAATTAAATTGCATCATCATAACCCTTTTAATTAAGCGTCATGATCAAGACCCTCTGCCATTTTGATTTGCCGGGAAATTGTATACTAATAAGATGGCCTTAATGTTAATTTGTAAGACAGGTGTAAGGCTGCGCAACTTGCTCTCTGGGCTTAGTCCCCTTGTCCAACAAGTTGCTTTCGGGGCTTCGCCCACTGGCCCCTCTTGAGGGAAATTTGAATTTGTTTTTAAATCTTTACATTCTGATCGTTTATTGCGAAAAATTTGAACTTGTTTTCTAATAAGGGGGACTAACGCTAACTTACAAGACAGGTATAGGGCTTCGTAACTTGCTTTCGGGGCTTCGCACCCTTGGCGGGAAATTTGAATTTGTGTCTAAGTTTCTACATTCTGATTGTTTACTTGTATTCTATTAGGACTATTCAGACAGGTATAGGGCTTCGCAACATGCCCTTGCCCCAAAATTTAAATTTATTTGTGACGCCATCTAGTAGTGTATGGACTAATGATTGTTTTCGGTTTGCTTAAGTCGCGGAATTTGAGTTTATATTGTAATAAGAGACCCTAATTCTAACTTGTAAGACAGATATAGATCTTCGCAACTTACTTTCGGGTCTTAGCCAGTTGTCATGGCCCCTTGCCCAAAAATTTTAATTTGTCTGTGGCGCCATCTACTTGTGTATATACCAATAAATGTTTTCTGTAATAGAGGTGTCTAGCTGTATATTTCAAAACTACATACTGATCAGTGTAATGGTTATCGGGGGAAATTTTAAATAAGAGGCCTTAGTTCTAACTTGTGAGGTAGGCATAAGACGTCCACACCCGTTTCTAGGTCTTAGTCTACTGCTACGCGCAATATATTTTGCTTTTAATTATGAGTCATAATTAAATCTATAAATAAAAAGGTAAAGGGTTTTAATCATTTAATATAAGTAATACTGGTTTGAGTTTTAAAACTAATGAATGTTTTCTGTAATAAGGGCTGGGGTTATTGTAAATGGAAAATGCTAATTAAAAATATTTTACATGCAAGATCTGCCTTAGAGGAAACACCTCAGTAGTAATAGTAGGCCGATCCTGGACCAGTTCAAGGTCACCCGTGTAAATCTTATGGGGACTTATATCAAGGTCGAGTGAGTTTTCTCGTTATGCCAGAACGCGCTCCACGTCTCAAGCATGTTTTTGGCGGGGGATTTAAATTTTTGGAGTCACTCGCCCTCTGGTGGTGAAATCGAAGCTTTTGGAGCTCTTTCAAGGTCAAACTTTAAGCGGGAGATTTAAAATGTAGTTGGTCAAGGTCAAAGCTAAAAATAGAAGTTGCAAGGTAATCATAAATCAAAAATAGTTTTGAAGGTCAAAGGTTATTGACCTACGCTGGGGTCATATTTCTTAGAAATATAAAAAGGTCAAGGTGAAAAGCTAAAAATAGCAATTGCAAGGTAATCATAAATCTAAGAATATAATTTTCAAGGTCAAACTTTTTAGCGGGAAATATAAATTTTTGGAGCTGATCATCATCATCATATTATATTTCTAGTCAAGGTCAAAAGTAGGTATTTAACAAGTTTAAGCATGTTGTAATATGTAGTCAAGGACGCATATTTCTTATATAAATTGCAGTGAGCTGTTTGTTGAGATCAGTCTGCAGCACGTAATTGTTAAATATAGAATTAACAGGGTTAAATCAAAGCACCTATTGCAAACCCTTTAAAAATGCGTACGAGCTCGATATATCGAGAAAGTATAAAGTAACGAATATGGATATAATTAATACTAAGTATGGTGAACGTATAGTGATAGAAACGGGTGATTTTAAATGTGTATTGCCGGAACGCTTTTATGTGTATTTCAAAAAAGAAGAAACACGAATTGAAGAATTTAAAACACTCCTAAACACGAAGGATGTGTTTATAAGTAGTTTGGGTGCAGCTGGCAAAACAACAAACATAACATTTTCTTTTAATAGTAGCACCCTACCATATGTAAAATTGAAATACTAGAATTATTTTCTTAAACAGTGTTTAGTCATAGTGAAATTGTGAGCAAGTAAAGTCATGCAAGTAGCAATAAAATCATTTCTGGAACGATCGAAACTCAGAAGTTCACCGTTATATATGGATACCCACATCATTGCAGTAACAATCTGAATAATAATTTAACATTTTGTTGTTGGTGCTGTCAAAATAGTGATGGTGGTAGTAGTAAAAATGAAGAGAAACATGATGAAGGTTATTCTTCTGCTAAGACTGACTGGACATCATCATTTCAATATAAGGATGAAGTGTATAAACAAGCAGCTAAGGAATACTTAATCGATTGTACTTATTATAAACTATCGAACGATACTCATCATGCAAAACATCTGAAATTGATACAGTACACACCTCAACCTTGCACCAGTGGTGCGTATTGGGTGTAATGTGATCAAAGCAATAATGTGGTGTTGGATATGAAGGAATGGAATGAGCTTCTAAGATGGCATTCGTATGTAGAATTACGATTTTTCCGATCCCAAGAAATTGAAAATGGTAAATTGATTGGTCAAATGTAAACGAAGAAGAAGATATAATCTATGATCAACATTATGAATCTCTATCTAGTAATCTTGGTATTTATTACAATTGGGAATTAATTAAAGGATATGACAGAATTTTGAAAACTGTTATGATAGAAAACTACAAGTGCTGTTCTTGCACATTCAACTCACATAGTATAGAAGAACTATTCAATTTAAAGGATATAGTAAGCTATAGATTGGAATTTCTTGAATCTTACAATCTGGTGTGTTTTTATGAAAAGTTCATACAAAGTTGTTGACTACCGTCGTTTTCGTGAGAAAGAATTCGGTGGTGGTGATGATGACATTTATAAAGATATTGATGATGTTATAAATGCTAAGTATAATATTAATTCACATAACACTGTATGTTTAATGGAAATTTTGTATTATCGTCCTGCTTATCTAATGTATAGCATTTACTGAATAAGGAAATAACTATGATTTGTTTTTCTCAATTTAGGTATACCCCTTTCTATCCATCCATGTAAACAATGCTAGTTAAGAAGCGAAAGAGTGTAGGTGGTGGGGGTTTGGTGAATGGTCTAATCAATAAACTTCCGTTTGAATTGCATTTACCTGGTTACCAGTATTGCGGTCCTGGTACAAAGTTAGAAAAACGACTCGCACGCGGTGACCTCGGTGTTAATCAATTAGATGCTCAGTGCAAACTTCATGATATCAGTTACAGAGATTACCAAGATTTAGAAAGTAGACATTATATATATATATATATATATATATATATATATATATATATATATATTCGCCTTATATATATACCAAAACGGATTTAATAAACAGGTACCCGTTTACCATGAACAGGTAGCTGTTGCGACAAACAGGTACCGGTTCACCTTGAACAGGTAGCTGTTTACACTAAACAGATCAGTTAAGATGGATACATTGAAAACCGAACAACAGATTTTTAAACAATAATAATATTCATGGATCGATGATGATAATGTAGTTTATAAGCATATTTAAATCATTAGACGCAACGCTAGGTGAACGAACTGCAGCTTTAGCAGTCAGTACCATCATGAAAGCAAGAAAATTGGGGATGGGGTGTAAACGTCGATCTAATATGAAGAAGAAGAATGAAAAGTTTAAGCAATATCTGGTTGAGAATGACGCATTACCAGCACCGGAACTGTAGGAAAGATGACTAATTTAACATTTCTGTAAAAAAAAAAAATAACATATATATCTATGTATAATTGTTTGGAAATAAATTATATATTTTTTGTTGCAAAAAAAGAAAAAGTCTTCTATTTTTGATTAAATGAAGGGTATATCATAATGAGGAGAGCTGCTATTGATGAGACTAAAAAAAAATGTAGCGTATAATAATATGGTGTCTGCAGCTATATTGGCTAAGCTCTTCAAGGTTAAAATTTATTGGTATCATATTACAATTCATACCAACCAATCTTCAAGGTTAAATTTTATTGACAAGGTATTGAGAAGGTATCATATTACAGTTCTTATGTTAGACTCTTCAAGGTTCTTAGGAATGGCAAAATAAGCATTCTTAACCAATCACATATGTAACTGACTTTGTGCATGCTCGGTATTGCTCGGTATCCTCGTTGAGTCCACCCTTCTATATAAGTTTAAATTTATAATCACATATCATTCGCATCATGTTTTTCTAAAAAGTATATATGTTAAAGCATTGTTTTGCACATTAAAATCGCTTACGTATTTACTATTGTAATAGTGTGTGTAAACCAGAAAATCAGTTCTATTTGTTTAAATGTAGCATGTAGAAATACTGCACGATTGCATTAGCGCATATACAACACGCTAACGAAGACAACCAGACAAATATAGAAAAGTAATGATTGTTATAATTGATGTGCAAGGATTCAAAACAGCAAGAAATATATTTACACCTAAGGAACTAGCGATATATAATGGAGAGCAAATTGCTCATTACGTATTCAAGCCTCCATTTCCATGGCACACCTTGTATAGTGAATTTCAAAAGCAAGCTAATTGGTTAATTCACAACCACCACTTTATCAAGTGGAATATGGATATACTTCTCACGTCTATCTCGTATACTTAGTGATTGCATATCAACAACAGATGAGGTGTACGTTAAAGGACGAGAAAGCTGATTTTATTCAAAATTTTAAAACAAAGCATTACGGTGTTTGAAGAACAACATACTTTACCCAAACTTCATCCATGCTGTTTTTCATACACAAAACACTTGTCACTGTGCGTTGGCTCACGTATATCATTTATATGAAAAAATTGTAGTGAAATTCTAATAAAAGATTTATTAACTAACATATCTTATTCGCATGTATTACCTCAACGCTTTTATGAGTATTTGAAAGAAGAAGAAGAAGAAGAACTAGATAATTTAAAATGTTATCTAAGAATAAACATTTGGATAATGAGAACCTAAACTGCTTTCGGTCTAACGGAAACAGATACGCTTCAAAACAGCTACCTGTTTTTGAGAAACAGCTACCTGTTTTTTGAGAAACGGGGGTACCGGTTTTACGTCTGTTTTTGAGCTGTTTTCGGAAACCGGGGAAAGCTGTTTTGAGTTGTTTCTGCCTGTTGTTAGAAAATAGGGATCTGTGTTTTGAGCTGACTGCATCAAAGTTTATGCTATTCACATTTTCGGTGTTTACAAAATTTAAAAGAATATTTGATAAAGGTTATATACCAAATTGGTCTAGTGAACTTTTCAAGATTGTTAAAGTACGTGTAAGGAATCCGGTCACGTACTTACTACAAGACAGGGACACCTATTTATAGACAGGAACTGCAAAAGGTTAAATATCCGGATGTGTATTTGGTGGAAAAGGTCATTTGACGTAAAAAGAATAAAGTGTACGTAAAGTGGTTGGGATTAAAATAATATTCATGGATCGATGATGATAATGTAGTTTATAAGCATATTATTGTAAGGCAATAATCTCATTTATAATTCAATGATGTCGGTAAGAACAACAAGCACTTTGGAACACTTAAATTACTGTAGAAAGCATCACTATTGGTTTAATAACGGATATAAATGTCCTGCTTGTATAGGTACCGACTGGTATGAATATAACTTATTGTAATATAGTGTGTACTTAAGGAACTAACGTAGAATGTAATTTCTGTAAGAATAATAATAAAAGACCAATTGTAATTTGTATTATTTATTAATAATAAAACATACTGATACATAAATATTAGACCTAAAGTGTTATAGTCCTCAAATTAAACTGATGGCATTGAGTCAGGTCCGCTTGTTCAATCTAACTTGCCTTGAAATGACCTTTTTCAGCGTTTTTAGAATCAGTTATATATTGTGAAATGTTCATAATTTTCCCAATTCATTGTGTAGTAAATTTTTTGGATAATGAGAACCTAAACTGCTTTCAGTCTACAGGAAACAGATAGCTTCTGAGAAACAGCTACCTGTTTTGAGAAACGGTACCGGTTTAGGTCTGTTTTGAGCTGTTTGAAACCGAGAAAGCTGTTTTGAGCTGTTTCTGCCTGTTGCTAGAAAAAATAGGTATCTGTTTTTGAGCTGACTGCATCAAAGTTTATGCTATTAAACGGGACAGAATTTGTCAAAAATAAATGGATCTATCTGCATTGAACGGTAGCACTTTCTGTAAATCCTTCACGAACGTAAAAGACTTGGAGGTGTGTGCAAAATATAAAGTGATTATATGAATACCATCAACACAAAGTATGGTAAACATGTTATCATTGAAACCCAGAACTTTCAAGTCCATACTTCCCTTACAATTTTATGAATACTTCAAAAAGAAGATCGCATTGAAAAGTTTAAACAATATCTGTCTGAGAATGACATGTAGATTACCAGCTCAGGAAAGGCAACTAATTTAACATTTCTGTAAAAAATTATAATAACATATGTCTATGTATAATTGTTTGAAATAAACTATGTATTTTTATTACAAAAATATAAATGTCTTCTATTTTTGATTAAATGAAGAGTAGGTACATCATAATGAAGAGTTGCTTGGGTAAAGGACTACCGAGTTATGATTTATTAATGGAAGCAATTGACAACGTTTACGTACATATAATTGTGCCATTGGCAAGATACAATTTTTCATGCACAACTTTTGTATTTTCAAGAGACACCATCGTTCCTCGAGACTAGCGTGATTAGAGAAATTACACCTCAAGTGAAGAAGAAGACTAGATTAGAAATTACACCTCAAGTAAGAAGCGACTACGACCGATTCTATTGTACAATACTGCCGATGAGAATTTCCGAACAATATGATCCATTACCACGGATATACGAGCGCATGCTGGTGATGCATCTAATGCAATTGATATCACTTAGGAGTCCTTACGGCATTTCAGCGATAAGTGGTCATTGTAGACACCGGTAAATACAGATGGAAAGGATTTGGTTATTAAGTTCATAATGGCGCGAGCTCTCTATGATCTAATAATATGAATGAACCAGATAAACGTCTAATAACTAGCGAAGACAGGCGAACTATACGCCAATCTTAATTGCAACTAATGTAGCTCGTTGTGATAACAACCCGGATGAACAATTGAAAGGTACACGTATCAAAAATATACAGGATAATTAAACCCTTATTTTGAAAGGATGCATGTTTATAATAAAAGGCTTCTGGGATTGCATTATTCAGTAAACTTTTTATTGCTAGAATGGTGAAAGTAATAAGAATGATAAGAAGAGAAAAAGAATTATTAAGTATTGACGAGGAAGAAAAGACTGAGGTGTTAATCAAGGAAATAAAAAATTGAGGATAGATTTAGAGCTGTATGAGGTAAAAAAAATGATGCAACTTCAGTGAATGTGCCATGAAATAAAGGTGCATTGTAATTTGAACGAAAGACGCTTTAAAAGTAAATAAGTAATTTGGTATGATAGTAAAGATAGTTATATGTAAATATATGGTTTTAATTGTTAATAAATCACAACTCGATAATTCTTTACCCAAATTCTGAATTTTCGAATAGGTCCAATAAATAAAAGCGCCAATGATAGCAGTTTCAAATTTGAAAAAAAAATTTGATAAAAATTTGGTTTACGAATTAGAGTAATCGAAATTGAACGTTGTTAATTGTTAATAAATCACAACTCGATAATCCTTTAAAATTCTGAAATTTCATACAGATCCAATAAATAAGAGCGCCAATGATAGCAGTTTCAAAAATTTCCCAAAACAAAAAATGTGTGTGTGTGTGTGTGTGTGCAAAATTGAATTTTGGGTAAAGGATTATCGAGTTGTGATTTATTAAGCGATTAACAACGTTCAGTTTCGTTTTACTTTAATTGGTAAAACAAATTTTTTATCACATTTTTTTGTTTTGGGAAATTTTGAAACTGCTATCATTGGCGCTCTTATTTATTGGATCTGTATACGAAATTTCAGAATTTTTGGGTAAAGGATTATCGAGTTGTGATTTATTAAGCAATTAACAACGTTCAATTTCGTATTACTCTAATTCGTAAACCAAATTTTTTTATCAAATTTTTTTTTTTTGGCAAATTTTGAAACTGCTATCATTGGCGCTTTTATTTATTGGACCTATATACGAAAATTCAGAATTTGTGGGTAAAGAATTATCGAGTTGTGATTTATTAAGCAATTAAAACCATATATTTACATATAACTATCTTTACTATCACTACCACAATTACTTATTTACTTTTTAAAGCGTCTTTCGTTCAAATTACAATGCACCTTTATTTCATGGCACATTCACTGAAGTTGCATCATTTTCTTTTTTACCTCATACAGCTCTAAATCTATCCTCAATTTTTTTATTTCCTTGATTAACACCTCGAGTCTTTTCTTCCTCTCGTCAATACTTAATAATTCTTTTTCTCTTCTTATCATTCTTATTACTTTCACCATTTCTAGCAATAAAAAGTTTACTGAATATGCAATCCCGGAGAAGCCTTTTTATTATAAACATGCATCCTTTCAAAATAAGGGTTTAATTATCCCTGTATATTTTTGATACGTGTACCTTTCAATTGTTCATCCGGTTGTTATCACAACGAGCTACATTAGTTGCAATTAAGATTGGAGCGTATAGTTCGCCTCGTCTTCGCTAGTTATTAGACGTTTATCTGGTTCATTCATTATTATTAGATCATAGAGACGCTCGCGCCATTATACCGAACCCCTTAATAACCAAATCCTTTCCATCTGTATTTACCGGTGTCTTACCAATTGACCACTTATCGCTTGAAATGCCGTAAAGGACTCCATAAGTGATATCAATTGCATTAGATGCATCACTCAGCATGCGCTCTATGTATATCCGTGGTAATGGATCATATTGTTCCAGAAATTCTCTCGATGCGGCAGTATTGAGTACAATAGAATCGGTCGTAGTCGCTTCTTCTTCCACTTGAGGTGTAATTTCTCTAATCACGCTAGTCTTCTTCTTCCACTTGAGGTGTAATTTCTCTAATCACGCTAGTCTCGAGGAACGATGGTGTCTCTTGAAAATACAAAAGTTGTGCATGAAAAAATTGTATCTTGCCAATGGCACAATTATATGTACGTAAACGTTGTCAATTGCTTCCATTAATAAATCATTACTCGGTAGTCCTTTACCCAAGCAACTCTTCATTATGATGTACCTACTCTTCATTTAATCAAAAAATAGAAGACATTTTATTTTTTGTAATAAAAAATACATAGTTTATTTCCAAACAATTATACATAGACATATGTTATTATAATTTTTTTTTACAGAAATGTTAAATTAGTTGCCTTTCCTGAGCTGGTAATCTACATGTCATTCTCAGACAGATATTGTTTAAACTTTTCAATGCGATCTTCTTTTTGAAGTATTCATAAAATTGTAAGGGAAGTATGGACTTGAAAGTTCTGGGTTTCAATGATAATATGTTTACCATACTTTGTGTTGATGGTATTCATATAATCACTTTATATTTTGCACACACCTCCAAGTCTTTTACGTTCGTGAAGGATTTACAGAAAGTGCTACCGTTCAATGCAGATAGATCCCTTTATTTTTGACAAATTCTGTCCTGTTTAATAGCATAAACTTTGATGCAGTCAGCTCAAAACAGATACCTATTTTTCTAGCAACAGGCAGAAATAGCTCAAAACAGCTTTCCCGGTTTCCGAAAACAGCTCAAAACAGACCTAAAACCGGTACCCGTTTCTCAAAATAGGTAGCTGTTTCTCAGAAGCGGTATCTGTTTCTGTAGACTGAAAGCAGTTTAGGTTCTCATTATCCAAAAAAATTTACTACAGCAATGAATTGGGAAAATTATGAACATTTCACAATATATAACTGGATTCTAGAAAACGCTGAAAAGGTCGGATTTCAAGGAACGGTTAGATTGAACAAGCGGACCTGACTCAAGTGGCCATCAGTTTAATTTGAGGACTACATAAACACTTTAGGTCTAATAACAATCTTGAAAAGTTCACTAGACCAATTTGGTATATAACCTTTATCAAATATTCTTTTAAATTTTGTAAACACCGAAAATGTGAATAGCATAAACTTTGATGCAGTCAGCTCAAAACACAGATCCCTATTTTCTAGCAACAGGCAGAAACAACTCAAAACAGCTTTCCCCGGTTTCCGAAAACAGCTCAAAAACAGACCTAAAACCGGTACCCCCGTTTCTCAAAAAACAGGTAGCTGTTTCTCAAAAACAGGTAGCTGTTTCTCAGAAGCGGTATCTGTTTCCGTTAGACCGAAAGCAGTTTAGGTTCTCATTATCCAAATGTTTATTCTTAGATAACATTTTAAATTATCTAGTTCTTCTTCTTCTTCTTTCAAATACTCATAAAAGCGTTGAGGTAATACATGCGAATAAGATATGTTAGTTAATAAATCTTTTTATTAGAATTTCACTACAATTTTTTCATATAAATGATATACGTGAGCCAACGCACAGTGACAAGTGTTTTGTGTATGAAAAAAACAGCATGGATGAAGTTTGGTTAAAGTATGTTGTTCTTCAAACACCGTAATGCTTTGTTTTAAAAATTTTTGAATAAAATCAGCTTTCTCTCGTCCTTTAATGTACACCTCATCTGTTGTTGATATGCAATCACTAAGTATACGAGGGAGTAGACGTGGAGAAGTATATCCATATTCCCACTTGATAAAGTGGTGGTTGTGAATTAACCAATTAGCTTGCTTTTGAAATTCACTATCCAAGGTGTGCCATGGAAATGGAGGCTTGAATACGTAATGAGCAATTTGCTCTCCATTATATATCGCTAGTTCCTTAGGTGTAAATATATTTCTTGCTGTTTTGAATCCTTGCACATCAATTATAACAATCATTACTTTTCTATATTTGTCTGGTTGTCTTCGTTAGCGTGTTGTATATGCGCTAATGCAATCGTGCAGTATTTCTACATGCTACATTTAAACAAATAGAACTGATTTTCTGGTTTACACACACTATTACAATAGTAAATACGTAAGCGATTTTAATGTGCAAAAACAGTGCTTTAACATATATACTTTTAGAAAAACATGATGCGAATGATATGTGATTATAAAATTTAAACTTATATAGAAGGGTGGACTCCACGAGGATACCCGAGCAATACCGAGCATGCACAAAGTCAGTTACATATGTGATTGGTTAAGAATGCTTATTTTGCTATTCCTAAGAACCTTGAAGAGTCTAACATAAGAACTGTAATATGATACCTTCTCAATACCTTGTCAATAAAATTTAACCTTGAAGATTAGTTGGTATGAATTGTAATATGATACCAATAAATTTTAACCTTGAAGAGCTTAGCCAATATAGCTGCAGACACCATATTATTATACGCTACATTTTTTTTTTAGTCTCATCAATAGCAGCTCTCTTCATTATGATATACCCTTCATTTAATCAAAAATAGAAGACTTTTTTCTTTTTTTTGCAACAAAAAATATATAATTTATTTCCAAACAATTATACATAGATATATATGTTATTTTTTTTTTAAAGAAATGTTAAATTAGTCATCTTTCCTACAGTTCCGGCGCTGGTAATGCGTCATTCTCAACCAGATATTGCTTAAACTTTTCATTCTTCTTCTTCATATTAGATCGACGTTTACACCCCATCCCCAATTTTCTCTTTGCTTTCATGATGGTACTGACTGCTAAAGCTGCAGTTCGTTCACCTAGCGTTGCGTCTAATGATTTAAATATGCTTATAAACTACATTATCATCATCGATCCATGAATATTATTATTGTTTAAAAAGCGGTTGTTCGGTTTTTCAATGTATCCATCTTAACTGATCTGTTTAGTGTAAACAGCTACCTGTTCAAGGTGAACCGGTACCTGTTTGTCGCAACAGCTACCTGTTCATGGTAAACGGGTACCTGTTTATTAAATCAGTTTTTGTATATATATATATATATATATATATATATATATATATATATATATATATATATATATATATATATATATATATATATAATGTCTACTTTCTAAATCTTGGTAATCTCTGTAACTGATATCATGAAGTTTGCACTGAGCATCTAATTGATTAATACCGAGGTCACCGCGTGCGAGTCGTTTTTCTAACTTTGTACCAGGACCGCAATACTGGTAACCAGGTAAATGCAATTCAAACGGAAGTTTATTGATTAGACCATTCACCAAACCACCACCACCTACACTCTTTCGCTTCTTAACTAGCATTGTTTACATGGATGGATAGAAAGGGTATACCTAAATTGAGAAAACAAATCATAGTTATTTCTTTATTCAGTAAATGCTATACATTAGATAAGCAGGACGATAATACAAAATTTCCATTAAACATACAGTGTTATGTGAATTAATATTATACTTAGCATTTATAACATCATCAATATCTTTATAAATGTCATCATCATCACCACCACCGAATTCTTTCTCACGAAAACGACGGTAGTCAACAACTTGCTGTATGAACTTTTCATAAAAACACACCAGATTGTAAGATTCAAGAAATTCCAATCTATAGCTTACTATATCCTTTAAATTGAATAGTTCTTCTATACTATGTGAGTTGAATGTGCAAGAACAGCACTTGTAGTTTTCTATCATAACAGTTTTCAAAATTCTGTCATATCCTTTAATTAATTCCCAATTGTAATAAATACCAAGATTACTAGATAGAGATTCATAATGTTGATCATAGATTATATCTTCTTCTTCGTTTACATTTGACCAATCAATTTCATTTTCAATTTCTTGGGATCGGAAAAATTGTAATTCTACATACGAATGCCATCTTAGAAGCTCATTCCATTCCTTCATATCCAACACCACATTATTGCTTTGATCACAATTACCCACCAATACGCACCACTGGTGCAAGGTTGAGGTGTGTACTGTATCCAATTTCCAGATGTTTTGCATGATGAGTATCGTTCGATAGTTTATAATAAGTACAATCGATTAAGTATTCCTTAGCTGCTTGTTTATACACTTCATCCTTATATTGAAATGATGATGTCCAGTCAGTCTTAGCAGAAGAATAACCTTCATCATGTTTCTCTTCATTTTGACTACTACCACCATCACTATTTTGACAGCACCAACAACAAAATGTTAAATTATTATTCAGATTGTTACTGCAATGATGTGGGGTATCCATATATAACGGTGAACTTCTGAGTTTCGATCGTTCCAGAAATGATTTTATTGCTACTTGCATGACTTTACTTGCTCACAATTTCACTATGACTAAACACTGTTTAAGAAAATAATTCTAGTATTTCAATTTTACATATGGTAGGGTGCTACTATTAAAAGAAAATGTTATGTTTGTTGTTTTGCCAGCTGCACCCAAACTACTTATAAACACATCCTTCGTGTTTAGGAGTGTTTTAAATTCTTCAATTCGTGTTTCTTCTTTTTTGAAATACACATAAAAGCGTTCCGGCAATACACATTTAAAATCACCCGTTTCTATCACTATACGTTCAACATACTTAGTATTAATTATATCCATATTCGTTACTTTATACTTTCTCGATATATCGAGCTCGTACGCATTTTTAAAGGGTTTGCAATAGGTGCTTTGATTTAACCCTGTTAATTCCATATTTAACAATTACGTGCTGCAGACTGATCTCAACAAACAGCTCACTGCAATTTATATAAGAAATATGCGTCCTTGACTACATATTACAACATGCTTAAACTTGTTAAATACCTACTTTTGACCTTGACTAGAAATATAATATGATGATGATGATCAGCTCCAAAATTTATATTTCCCCAAAAGTTTGACCTTGAAAATTATATTCTTAGATTTATGATTACCTTGCAATTGCTATTTTTAGCTTTTCACCTTGACCTTTTTATATTTCTAAGAAATATGACCCCAGCGTAGGTCAATAACCTTTGACCTTGAAAACTATTTTTAGATTTATGATTACCTTGCAACTTCTATTTTTAGCTTTTCACCTTGACCTTATATTTCTAAGAAATATGACACCACCGTAAGTCAATAACCTTTGACCTTCAAAACTATTTTTGATTTATGATTACCTTGCAACTTCTATTTTTAGCTTTGACCTTGACCAACTACATTTTAAATCTCCCGCTTAAAGTTTGACCTTGAAAGAGCTCCAAAAGCTTCCGATTTCACCACCAGAGGACGAGTGACTCCAAAAATTTAAATCCCCCGCCAAAAACATGCTTGAGACGTGGAGCGCATTCTGGCATAACGAGAAAGCTCACTCGACCTTGAAATAAATCCCCATAAGATTTACAAGGGTGACCTTGAACTGGTCCAGGATCGGCCTACTATTACTACTCACCTCTGTCAAAATGGACCTTATAAGCAAGCCTGAACGTCCTAAATCGTTATTAATCTGCTTTTAATTATTAGGATTGATTAAATTTTAACAGCCATTTTGTTTTGGCGCGAAATTTGAAATCGTCCATTGTCACAAGACAGAAATTAATCAAACCAATCAATCGATCAATAAAATCAGCCGAAGCATATCAAACCAAATCAATCAACCTCAATCAAATCAAACAAATCAATTAAGCAAATCAATCTCAAACAAAGCACTCTCGATCAAATCAAATCAAACAATCAGATCAATCACAGTCAATCAATCAAAGCAATTAACCAAATGAGTCGTATCAATCAACCTCAATCAAATGAAACAAGAAGCTGAGCTAACATTTCTTCATAACCTTCAGGTAACGATTCTCTCACTGTATATACCTAGCTGCTATGAACGACACTCAGAGCTGGTACTCTCCCTAACCGCGAGGGCACCAGCGTAGGAAAACAGTCGATCATCAGCAAATCAATCTCAATCCGTTCTATCTCAATCAAGCAAATCATAACTTAAAGCTTGCAAAAATCAGTTTACAACTAAAAAATACTGGTGTGGCTTAACTTATAACTTGCAGAAACCAATCACAATTCAAAAATATATGAGATAGCCTTCGTCATTACTGTCAATATACGAGCATCGAATTAGCTTGTAACACTGTTGCCGGTTTTTGCATACAGAGTCACCATGTGGGTAAATTTTAAGGGCCCACCCTGTAGGTAAGTTGGTTTTGCTCAATTTTTTTTAATTTCGAGTTAAGAGAGTGTAAATTTTGCGAGTTTTCATTTGATTGCCTTTTCTTTGGTTTGGAGATATTTATGAATATAAATTTTTATTTTTAGAATCACGTTTCATTCACAGGTGACAATTAGAGTATTGTTAGATTAGTTTTTGGTAGAAGAAATGTTCTCGTTACTTTTATATGAGTGTATTTGTAAATTTTGTAGAAATAAATTTCGTATTGTAATTTGATTAAATGAAGTTGGGATTTCGCATAAAAAGAATTTAATTAAATAACGTATTCAGATATTACATTGTAAAGTACATCTTTTGCTAAAGTTCTAGTTAGCCGCCAGGTAGGCACCTTTCCGATTGATAAGAGTTTAAATATCAAATTTCTCAGAAAAGATTTGGGGTAGAAACAGGTTTGCTGATCCTTGGCAATTCTTCCGTGGCTTTTCGATTTATACTTCGTGTATACGCGGAGTGGTATATTTAAGTTTTTTGGGCAAATTATAGTGGAGGTGGTTGAAAAAACAACGTAGTGGATAATTAATGAATAATTATGGTCAGCCTAGTTAGGAATGTAGTACTAGACTCACGTGTTGTTTGTTTGCGGTCAGCGCAATATCCGCAAAAGGGGTAGTTAAGTGGAGATTGGATGGTGTTACGCAGACTTGATCGAGTTATCGTGGAGAAAATGATCTCCGTTTCCAGTAAAAGGTATAATATATTGGCTCACCACATCATAAGTTATTCTTTTGGTCATATATCGTTTGTCGTAGTGACACATTTGGACGTAGAAGTGGTTTTCGTGTTTCTTACCTTTCTTATCGTTTGGATATATTGCCGACGTCAAATAAACTGCAAACTACTATAAATAAAATCTTTTCGTTTTTCGTTATTTTAAAATGAATAAGTGATAATTAGTACTTGTACATAGCGTAATCGAAGTTTTATGGAAGTTTTAAGTATTAACGCAATTGCAAACAATTGTAATGTCAATCAAATGTATGGAAACGAAGATTCACGATTTAATTTATGCTGGAAGAAGCTAGTGTAGTATCAATCCCGATCACATTTCTGTCGTCGTCGAGGCCATCTCTAGGTGCCAAAGGTGTTTGTCTAACAAATTTAAGGTAAATCCTTTTGTGCATTTTGTTTTGCTGTGTATGACAAATTTTAATGAATTCTGGTGTTTTTTCTGTTATATGTAAACGGCTGAATGCGCTGCCTTTTTGCAATTGATGCATGCGTACTCATTCTTTTTATGATTTTAAATTTATCTGAGTGTTTTTTTTTAATTATGATCTTGACGAACTGTATCAAAATTACATGTTATGCACTACAAGAGAACGCCGCTTATTGGTTATAATTCTTTGTTATTTTGTTTTTTTTTTATTTCAAACTTACAATAATTTTAGTAAGGCCATACTGACACCAGCTGGTTTCGCAAATTTTTAAGTAAACTAGATTTCATTTATATAAAGGATTTGATTTGTGTAACAATTGTGTGACCTTTTGATGATGGTGCTGTTTTTATTAATATTCAATGTATGTATTTTTAGGTTAGTGTGCTTATTGTGTTTTGTATTTTTTTAAAGTATAAACGCATAACTTGTTGTACAGCATCATATTTCGCGTAAAGTGTTTGTTTTTTAATATGCGAAATAAAACCTAAAACTCACTAAATATGTCGATAAACCTACGCCAATAATTATTAGCTTAACTGTCCCAAAAATAACTTATCGAACGGTAATCTAATTCTACAAATTAACACGAAAAATATATCACCACAAAACAAAACAAACGCGATCAAAAAAACCTATGAAGTCCTAAAATTTATCAAACGTCGATATCGGGATGTAATACCTAAATTCGTCGAAAAATGCAGCTAGTCTTCAAACGATTAACAAACTGCTTACCTTTTGGCAAATTAGGCATCAGCAAAGATGTCTACAATCGGTAGGTCGATACCTATGAAAATGCTTCACAAGAGGGCGGCTTATCGCACTACCCTCGTATGCACAAAAATACAAACAGCTGGTCGGTCAAGAACAGACTCAATACATACATTTACGTTACTTTTAATTTAAAATCTCTTAATAAATCTGCACTTCAATATAATTATTCTCCAGGAAAATCACTAATTATTTTACAACCATTTGCAATTATCTCACTCCAGGTTCAATATTGCATTGAACCTTTAAAGTTACGTTAAAATTTCAATAATCAATTATATCTTTCATATGTTATCCCTTTAATTCCAATAAACATAACAAATTGACGTTAATTTTTCAACTTTACGATGATGCTGTACAACAAATTATGGGTTTACACTTTAAAAAACACAATAAATACACTAACCTAAAAATACATATATTGAATATTAGTTAAAACAACACCATCTTCGAAAGGTCACACAATTGTTACCTGAATCGAATCCTATATATAAATGAAATGTAGTATACTTAAACATTTGCAAAACCAGCTGGTGTCAGTATGGCCCTCCTAAAATTATAGTAAGCTTGAAATAAAAAAAAAAGCAAACTAGCAAACATTATAACCAATAAATTTGTAATGCATAACAACATGTAATTTTTATACAGTTCATCAAGATCGAATGAGTGCGCATGCATTAATAGCAAAAAGGCAGCGCATCCAAACGTTCACATATAACGCAATAAAAACAAGAGAATTCATCAAAATTTGCCATACACAGCAAAAAAAATTCACAAAAGAATTTACCATAATTTTGTTATACAAACATCTTTGGTACCTAAAGATGGTCTCGACGACGACGGAAATGTGATCGGGATTGATACTACACTAGCTTCTTCCAGCACTTAAGTCGTGAATCTTCCTTTCCATGCGTTTGATTGATATTACAACGGGTTGCAATTGCACTAATACTTAAAACTTCCATAAAACTTCGATTACGCTACTGTGTACAAGTACTAACTATAACTGATTAATTTTGAAATAACGAAAAACTAAAAGCTTTTATTTACAGCAGTTTGTAGATTGTTTGACGTCGGCAATATACCCAAAAGTTACCATTTTAAACAGGAACTTGTTATTAAAACTATTATTAATTTTATTACATACATAAATAAAAAGTTTACCTCGAGTAGGATTTGAACCTACGACCTGTACTTTGCTAGAGTACTGCGTTATCGAAGTACAAGCCCCAATCGATGTAAATTTTGTCTTTATGTATGTAGAACTGATGTAAATTCTAAATTTAAGGAACTTGTTACTTTATCCGCATAGAAACACAAATTGCGAAACAGCAGGTCCCTAGAGCAAGGCTAAGCAGTTCATAAGAAACACAAAAACCACTTCTACGTCCAAATGTGTCACTACGACAAATGATATATAACCAAAAGAATAACTTAGAATATGGTGAGCCAATATATTATCCCTTTTGTTGGAAACGGAGGTCATTTTCTCCAAGATAACTCGATAGAACCCCAAGTCTGCGTAACTCCTTCCAACCTCCACTTAACAACCTCTTTTGTGGATATTGCGCTGACCGCAAACAAATAACATGTGAGTCTAGTGCTACATTCCTAACTAGACTGACCATAATTATCCATTATCCTCCACGTTGGTTTTTCAACCACCTCCACTCTAATTTGCCCAAAAAACTTAAGTATACCACTCCGCGTATACCTGAAGGCTAACTCGAAAATCAACGGAAAGATTGCCTTATCAGCAATCTTGTTTCTACTCGAAATCTTATCTGAGAAATTTGATATTTAAACTCTTATCAATCGTAACGGTGCCTATCTGGCGGCTAACTAGAACTTTTGCAAAAGATGTAATATCTGAATACGTTATTTAATTAAATACTTTATATGACGCAATCGCAACTTGATTTAACCAAATTAAAATACGAAATTATTTCTACAAAACTATCCCTATTTACAAATACACTAATATAAAACATGAGAACATTTATTCTACCAGAAACTAATCTAACAATACTCTAATCGTCACCTGTAAATCAAACGTGATTCTAAAAATAAAAGTTTCCATTCATAAATATCTCCAAACCCAAAAAAAAGGTAATAAAATAAAAACTCAAAAATTTACACCCTTTTAACTCGAAATAAAAAAAAATGTAACATGTAACCATGTGGGTAAAATTTACCCACATGGTGACAAAAAAATACGTTTTACATTTAAATTAGTTAAAACTCCTAAACAATAGTAAATATATAACCAAACTCGAAATGGAGGGCAGCTTGTTTATTTGTTCACGGGCATTTGACCATTTTCAAAAACGGAATAGTCCGTTCAACCTAGAGTCCTTTGTCAGAGGTATTTCTGGCAAGCCATTCCTTGTATGTAACATAATATAGTTGCCTGATTTCTTCTTTGACTATGTATTTGTTGGTGAATAGACATTTTAACTAATGTAACTGCTAAACGTTTTTGTAACCCTGTATGAAAAAACCGCAACAGTGTTACAAGCTAATTCGATGCTCCTATATTGACAGTAATGACGAAGGCTATCTCATGTATTTTTGAATTGTGGTTGGTTTTTGCAAGTTATGTGTTAAGCGAAACCAGTATTTTTGAATTATAAATTGACTTTTGCAAGCGGTAAGTTATAATTTGATTGATTGAAATTGAATTGATTGAGATTCATTTGCTGATGATCGACTGTTTTGCCAAGCCGGCGCCCTCGCGTTTAGGGAGAGTGCCAGCTCTGAGTGTTGGTTAGCCGTATCTACAAAGTAAGCGGTCCTTCATAGGTGCGATGTATCGCAGAGAATCGTTACCTGAAGATTATGAAGAACGGTTAGCTCAGCTTCTTATTTTATTTGATTGAAGTTGATTGATTTGACTGATTTGGTTAATTGCTTTGGTTCATTGATTGTGATTGATCTGATTGTTTGATTTGATTTGATCGAAAGTGCTTTGTTTGAGATTGATTTCCCTTATTGATTTGTTTGTTTTGATCGAAGTTGATTGATTTGGTTTGATAAACTTTGGCTGATTTTATTGGTCGATCGATTGATTAGATTAGTATCTGTGTTTTGACAAGGGCGGATTTCAAATTTCCCGCCAAAACAAAATGGCTTTAAAAATTTAATTAAATGCAGATTAATAACGACTTAGGACGTTCAGGTTTGCTTATAAATCTAAGGCTTATTTTGACAGAGGTGTTCCAGTAAAATCTTGCATGTAAAATATTTTAATTAGCATTTTTCTATCTCCAATAATGCCAGCCCCTGTTACAGAGAAAATTATTAGTTTTAAAACTCAAAATAGTATTACTTGTTATAATAAATGATTAAAACACTTTATCCAGAGGACTAAGCCTTGGAAACGGCTGTAGACGCCTTACACCTATCACACAAGTTAGAACTAGGGCCTCTTATTTCAAATTTCCCCCCATAATCATTAGAGTGATATGTATGTGTGTAGTTTTAAAATCTACCGCTGTGTGGGGTAACCTCTATTACAGAAAACATCCATTAGTCTATAAACTAGTAGATGTTGCCACAGACAAATTCAAATTTTGGGACAAGATGGCAAAATAGAATTAGGTACCCTTATTAGAATACAAATTCAAATTCCCCGACATTATCAACCCGAACGCAGTGATTAGTCCGTGCACTACTAGATGGCAAAGGGGATAAGACCCGAAAGCAAGGAGTGAAGCCCTATAACTCTCTTATAAGTTAGCATTAGGCAACAGGTTCAAATTTGTCACAATAAGCAACCATAATTAAATTTCTGCATATGGGGTCTGGGGGGGAGTAGTGTACACACCACATGGGCGTGCATATGTGTACATGGGCGTGCATGTGCGTGCGGGTGTGCATATCCGTGTTAATGTGCACGTTAGAGTGTGTATGCGTGTGCGTATGCGTGTACGTGTGCGTGTGCGTGTGCGTGTGCGTGTGCATGTGCATGTGCGTGTGCGTGTGCGTGTGCGTGTCGTGTGCGTGTGCGTGTGCAGAGCGTGCGTGTGTGTGCGTGTGCGTGTGCGTGTAGTGTGCGTGTGCGTGTACGTTGCGTGTGCGTGTGGGTGCATGTTCGTGTGTGTGCGTGTGCATGTGGTGTGCGTGTCGTGTGTGCGTGTGGTGTGCGTGTGCGTGTGTGCGTGCGTGTGCGTGTGCTGTGTGCGTAGTGCGTATGCGTGTGTGTGCGTGTGCTGTGCTGTGCGTGTGCGTGCGTTGCGTGTGCGTTGCGTGCGTGTGCGTTGCGTGCGCGTGTGGGTGTGCGTGCGTGTGCGTGGTGCGTGTGCGTGCGTGCTGTGTGCGTGTGCGTGCTGTGCGTGCGTGTGCGTGTGTGCGTGTGCGTGCGTGTGCGTGTGCGTGCGTGTGTGTGCGTGTACGTGTGCGTGTACGTGTGCGGTGCGTGCGTGTGCGTGTGCGTGCGTGTACGTGTGCGTGTACGTGCGTGTGCGTGTGCGTGTGCGTAAGCGTGTGCGTATGCGTGCGTGTCGTGTGCGTGTGCGTGTATGGTCGTGTATGCGTGTGTATCTGTGTGCGTGTGTGGTGCGCGTACGTTCGTGTGTGTGTGTGTGTGTGTGTGTGTGTGTGTGTGTGTATGTGTGTGTGTGTGTGTGTGTGTGTGTGTGTGTGTGTGTGTGTAGTGTGTGTGTGTGTGTGCGTGTGTGCGTGTGCGTGTGTGCGTGTGGTCGTGTATGCGTGTGTGCGTGTATGTGCGTGTGGTGTGTGTGCTGTGTGTGTGTGTGTAGCGTGTGCTGTGTGCGTGTGTGTGCTGTGTGCGTCTGTGTGTGTGCGTATGTGCGTGTATGCGTGTGCTGTGTGTGCGTGTGTTGTGCGTGTGGTGTGGTTGTGCGTGTGTGCTGTGTGGTGTGCGTGTGCGTGTGTGCGTGTGTGCGTGTGCGTTGTGCGTGTATGTGCGTGTGGTGTGTGCGTGTGTGAATGAGTGCTGTGTGTGCGTGCGCGTGTGCGTGTGCGTGTGCGTGTGTGCTTGTGTGGTGTGTGCGTGTGTGTATGTCCGTATGTTGCTGTATGCGTGTATGCGTATGTACCTGTGTGCGTGTGTGCATGTGCGCGTACGTTCGTGTGTGTATGTGTATGTGTGTGTGTGTGTGTGTGTGTGTGTGTGTGTGTATGTGTGTGTGTGTGTGTCTGTGTGTGTGCGTGTTTGTCTGTGAGTGTGTGTGTCTGATTGTGTGGGTGATTGGTTGTCTACGTGTGTGCGTGTGCGTGTGTGTATGTGTGTGTGTGTGTGTGTGTGTGTGTGTGTGTGTGCTGTGTATGCGTGTGCGTGTGGTGTGTCGTGTGTGCATGTGTGCGTGTGTGCGTGTGTGCGTGTTTGCGTGTGTGTGCGTGTGTGTGTGTGTGCGTATGTTCGCGTGTGTATGTATGTGTGCGCGTGTGCGTGTGTGCGTGTGTGTTTGTGTGCGTGTTTGCGTGTGTCAGTGTGTGCGTGTTTGCATGTGTTTGTCCGTGTATGCGAGTGTGCGTGTGTGCGTGTGTGCGTGTTTGTGCGTGTATGCATATGCGCGTTGATACGTGTGTGCATGTGTGGATGTGTGCTTGCGTGTTTGTTTGTATGTATATGAGCGTGTGTGTGTGTGTGTGTGTGTGTGTGTGTGTGTGTGTGTGTGTGTGTGTGTGTGTGTGTGTGTGTGTGTGTGTGTGTGTGTGTGTGTGTGTGTGTGTGTGTGAGTGTTTGTGTGTGTACGTATGTCTGCGCGTGTGTGTTTGCGTGATTGTGAGTGATTGCGAGTGTCTTTGTGTGTGTGTGAGTGTGCGGGTGATTGGTTGTGTACGTGTGAGCGTTTGTGTGTACGTGTGTGTCTACATGTGTGCGTATTTGGGTGTGTGCGTGTGTGCGTGTGTGTGTATGTGTGTACCTGTGTGCGTGTGTGCATGTGCGCGTACGTTCGTGTGTGTGTGTGTGTGTGTGTGTGTGTTGTGTGGTGATTGGTTGAGCACGTGAGCGTTTGTGTGTACGTTGTGGGTCTGTGCGGTGTTCGTGTGAGTGTGTATGTGCGTGTGTGCGTGTGTGCATGTGCTGCGTGTGTGCGTGTGCTGTGTGCGGTTGTGCTGTGTGCGTGTGCGTGTGTGCGTGTGTGTCGTGTGCGTGTGTGTGTGTGTGTGTGTGTGTGTGTGAGTGTGTGCGTGTGTGCGTGTGTGCGTGTGTCGTGTATGCGTGTGTTGTCCGTGTGTGCTTGTGTGCGTGTTTGCGTGTGTGCGTGTGTGAGTGTGTGCGTGTGTACGTGTGTTCATGTGTGCGAGTGTGCGTGTGTGCGTGTGTGCGTGTATGCGCGTGTATGTGTGTGTGTGGGTGCGTGTGTGTGTGCGTGTGCGCGAGTGTGCGTGTGTGCGCTTGTGCATGTGTGCTTTTGTATTTGTTCGTGTGTATATGAGGGTGTGTGTGTATGTGTGTGCGTGTGTGCGTGTATGCTTGTGAGCGTGTATACGTGTGCGTATGTGCACTTGTGTTAGTGTAAGTGTATGCGTGTGTGAGTGTGTGCTTGTATGCTATTGTGGATGTTTGGGTCTTACCAAATGTTTCTGAAACAGCTGCATATTTCAAAGGTATAAAGATACTCAGATATAGATCAAACATATCGCTTAATTATGTTCAATATAGTATTTTAATACGATTCGTTATGTGGCGGCAAAGATTCCCATGCTGGGATTTAAGTTTTGTTCAAATTGTTTTGTCTATTTGAATAACGGTTATGTTTATAAGAAAATATGTAGACAGGTTTATTAAAGATAATGTAATTTCACATAAGTTTTCTATACAAAGTATTTTAATATGAAGTGAAAGTGTTTTAAAAGTAAGTTAAATAAAATTGAAAACTGTATTGTTAATATTTTACACAAGCGGACGGCGTTTTTCAAGTTATCATCTATATGTCTATGACATCTTAAATAGATTATTTTTTTGCGTTTATAATATTGCCTATTTTGGTTGCAGATGTATTTAAAAAGAGGTTGTATAATTATCCTAAAAAGGTTTTTTTTTGTATTTATGGGCCGAGGTCTAGACACAAACAATGTCACGCATCTATATGGGCATCAATCAACTACTAAGGGTCATTAACGCTACCCTTTCCTAGAACTTTGAGCTACTGATGGAATATCACCCTATTGTAAGGGATCTTTAACTTGTCAATCATCGTATTGCCACGGGATCTACAGTTTTATTTCGTTTCCAAGTAGTACTTTGACTTTTTCCGTTTTAGAAAGACGTCTACCTCGGACAGGGTTGAACCTGAGCCGCTCGAGTGAAAGGCAAGCATTCTAACCATTCCACCACCGAGGCTGCTGTTATTATTAAAATTATTTCATTTCTTTCAATTTCCACGTTGTAGGTTGGAAGATCGTGCTTTATTCCACACCAGATATGTTTTATTCCTAATGGCCTAATTTCACATTTGCTGCGCGTTATTTAAACGTCTTTATCGATTTTGTTTTTGTTTTTTTTTTTTACTTATAACATCATAATCTACGTAGAAATATTGGAATATATACACGTATAGATTTTCCTTTTGTTAACTGATTAGTGTTCGTGTTCCTTACTAGTAGTTCCAATAGACTACTGTTTGTTGTAATCCGCACTATTTTTCAGTAATTGCTTCTAGTTGTAAAATTGTAACTACAATAATTATTAATACGTGAGTAAGTTACTCAAATACTGATCTTTCAAAATGAGTGTAAAAACTGAAATATATCGTTAAATAATTTTACTAAGTGCGTATGCTAAAAAGCTGCAAATATATTACTCATCACTAATAGGACGTAATTTGAATGGGAATAACAAACATCATCTATCAATGTTGTCATGTAATATGCAAATTCAGAATAGGAACAAGATTTAGACACGATTGGAAAATGTTTAACATATTATGAGTAATGTGAATACTAGAGTGAGTACATAGGATAAAGGTACAACCGATACATAATCACAAAAAAAATTCCAAAGGTACAGATAATCGTGATTATTAACCCCATCAAGCTGAAAAATTTAGAACGTGTTTTATTTTTCGCAAAGAAAGATTCATAGTAGATATAACTTGACGCCCACATCCATTAGTTATAAAATCATGTATGTGCTGCCGGTAAAGCGTTTAGTTTATTAACACGTGTACTTATCCTTACTAATAAATGGATTATCACACAGGATTAATTAGTCTTAAGATCCTAACTGAAGTAAAAAATTCTAGGGTTTAAATTTATCTGCTTATATAGAGGATATCGAAACATTAAAGCTCATGATACTTGTGGTAGTTGATATAGATGTAATTAGTAGAGCAGTTAATTATCAGAAATTTGAAATTATCAATTAACACAAAGTTCGTAGTAGGTAACGTTTCATTCGTGTTCTTAATTATGCGTAGTTTCTAATAAACACAGTATAGTTAGGCAACACATATAACTTCCTGGCTATACCGTATTCAATTGATGCACCTTTTTTTATAATACAAGAACGGTAATTTTAGTATAATATTAATCTAGTGTCTTTAAAATGATTACAGTTACTTCAACATTTAAATTACAAAGCATTCAACTTCAGGCTGCATTCAGCCACTGTGTCTATTTCGTTGGCATCAATATAATCTACTTCTAAGGTGCTAATATTTGAATTACGGAACTATTTGGTGTGGAATAGCACACAACCTGCCAACCTAGATAATGAAAAGTAAGAGAAATTAAATAATAGTAAAAATTATTCAATTTTGACAAAATTGTTTACAACATCTTTAACAATCTCAACAGATATTACTACTGACGAAGATAACTGTAAGCATTATCGAAACGTTTAGATTGTATAATTTAAAATACACCATTAAAAAAAACCCACAAAAGATAAGTATTTTATTAATAGTAATAATTATTTTTATGGTTAATACGTTCATAAAGAAAATAGGTAGCATTATAAAACAAAAACAATAATCAATTTCAGATAGAGGATTCATTCCAAATAGAAGTTAAAAGACATGCAGATTGCAAAACCTGTGAGACTGTACGCACTGGATATATAGTCTTGTGTTATGCGTAGAACGTATTTTTGATAGAAAATGAACCTGTGTTTACATAAGAAAACTTTTCTGTGTGTACATAATGTAAATTGGTGCAAATTCTACGCTACTGGAATTTCAGTAAATCGCTGAGTATCATGTAAAATTGTATTTCAATGTATAAGGATTTATAAGTTGAAAGTATTAAACTTGAATGAGAAATACTGACACCCCTATTGAGACGATAATGAATAAATGCTACTGTATTTGGCCACTGTATTTTAAATAATGTGAGTTTAAAATTGCTGTAAATAGATTTCGTGTGAATTTATGATAAGCTGGTATTGTATCAAAGTGCAGAGAAAGAATATGAATGCATATTTTTGTTTGTATAAATGTCTTAATATTGCACAATGTACAAATTTTATGCATGTTCAATGACAAATGACGTTAAAATTTTCTAAATTTTGGGAAAGAAAGGTTTGCGCACATGTAGGCTTTCAGAAAGAGTTGGATCTAGATTTGCACAGTATGTGGAATGAATTTAAATGCAAAATTGTAGTTTTTCGAAGTATTATTAATATGTTTATAAAAATTTCAGGATGGTAGTGCTTTTCTAGTTTCTATTGCGTTAGAAACTCCTCTGGGATAGGCTGTTTTTGTTTGACCTGGTTAGAGATGTTTGTAAAATGGATGACCGCTGGTATATAAGGGAAGGAAGAAGAGACACTCGGGCTCAGAGTCATACTTAAGAGGGTAGTCCCACTGAGTGCTTTGTGAGATTGTAACGATCTACGTTGAGGTTTTTGTCTGTAAACTATTAGTATTGCAGTGCATATTAGTTTACTGCAAAAGCCCATTTTGGGGATGAAGTATTTAAACGTTTAGAAATGAAATATGTAATTATAGATAGGGAATTGCTATTCAGTTTTTCCCAAACAAACATTTTTTAGTAGCCTATTTAGTGAATCAAATTGCCAAATTTTTATACGCATTTAAAAGCGTGAATTTTTAACGTTGTGGTGGCGTGTAGAGACAATTTTTCCGGGCTTGAATGTAGTTATTTGTTGTTTTATGGTATATGTAAGATGTTTGAAACTAAATTGTAACCATTTTAAGTTTTATATCGAACCCGCCTATTCCCACTGCAGTTAGCTTGGCAACCCGCTTACCTTTGTAAACCTGCACGACGCCCAGTGTGGTTTGGTCGTGTAGCAAACCACCCGCTTCTATAAAATACTGATAATATAATTTAAGCATTTTTAATTTTGTTTAATTAGCGTTTAGACTTATTTGTCTTTACAAGAAAAAGTTATGTACAGATAAGTTACCTTAAAAAATGTGTTTACGCATTTTCTACTTCAGGGATTTTTATACCATTAAACTACGCGTCGTAACAAAAAGAAAAAAATTATAAAACCCAAAACTGCTGCCAGTAAACTCCCACTCCGCCGCTGGATTTCTTCCAAAATCAAAACCAGTCCAGGCGAAATGAAAAGAGGCTAAATACTAAACTTCAAGCACATGGACGCATGCATGCATGCACACACGCACATCCAAACACACACACACACACACACACACAGGTGCAGCAATGCTTGTGGGGACGTCTGCAGTAGACCAACTTATGGGGACTTGAAAACGGTGTACGCTGGTAATCTCAGAAAATTCCTTATTTTCAAATAGTGTTTCTATTTTTTCGATACACACCAAATCTCAGACGCTTTTGTACAAAAAACGGTTATGGGGACCATAACTGGTATCTTACAAAGATGTTCAGTCGCAGATCTTGATAAAAGCAAGAGAGATTCATGTCGCAGTTAGTAAGTCTAGCTTTATTCACCACATGATTTTAGGTGACAGGTTGAAATTTTGCTCTTACACGTTTTTTGAGGTACCTGAAGAAGATAAAAACAATTTTTAGCAAAATAATATATTTTTCTTTTAACAGAACAGTATCTATACCTTTGATCTAATGTATTTGTTTCCTTTTAAATAAAAAAATGTCAGAAGAGATATAGGACAACTTTACTTAAGCATTACGTAAATCAAAATTTAACAAAATAAAAAGTTGCAATTTTCAGTATATATAAATTATATTAGGTACCAAATGTAAAATAAACTGTAGTGTGTAAATCCACTACTTACATGGAACTAAAATACCGCTGACAAACGGATTCTCACGCGTCTGCAAATGAAGAGATATTGCCATATTTCTACAGTTGCACAGTCCACAGCTTGAAAATTATTTGTTTTCCTTTCATTAATAATATTAATAGTAAAAGTAATTTGTGTAGAGTCTTTTATGTACTTATATACTCGTCTCGAGAGTCACACAATAAAACTTTAATTAACGAATATATAGCTAAAAATTACACGTATTGTAGAAGTAGGTACAAAACAAGTAATTATAACAGTATAATATAAAAAAATCGATCATTTACAACCCTAGCTAATCACATATCATTCGAGATTAATTCTTCTATTGAATAAAATGCATTTTTCAAAAGAAACGCTGATGCGTTTCTTAAAAAGAATGAATTGGTAGAGCGGTATGTGTAGAAAGGCAATTATGTTTTATTCAATCGGTAAAGTTTTATCCAATCACACGTCGTCTATTAAAACAAATCTAATTTTTTAAAATGGACCAATGAGGTGTCGGTTAAGTAATTTGAGTAAGCGATAAAATAGCAGCTGCACTAAGTGAAAATACCACGGTTGTCATAATGATTGTATTCTAATTCTAAATATTTTGAAATTGTCAAAGTAAAAGTTAGCGTCTAATACTAAATCGGCTACAAGGAGGATACGGCGGAAGCTTTGATTCGAAATGTACCTGAATACCATCAGCTTAACCTTGGTATAATATCTCTTACACAAAAACCTTTTTTTATTAATTACCAAATATACTGATTAATAGATAAGAGTCATTTTATACGAGTATTCAAGTTTGACAGTTGTTATTCTAATTGTTTAATCTAAGTCTATGCGTATGTAACGTCTAATACGGTCATGCTTGGTACCAATCTCTTGATGAAATCAAAAATATGAAATACGCTTTTTAAGCTATTTTTTGTAAATTGCCCGTTTTACGCCGTTTTTAAACAAGCGTTTTTACTTTAGTTGATTTAGAGGTTTTGTTGCCAGTTGGTAATGTCTTGATTATAAACTGAAAATTTGATCTAGTCGCTTTTTGTTTTATCTAAATTCTGTCGCAAAACACGAAAATGGAAGATAATAAGTATAATCTTACATGTACGCCCCCTGAAATACGTGAAATTGCCAAACTTACGGTCGTGAATTTCAGTAGCTTTAACCTATAAACTCAATGTGTTAGTCTGTCAAACATCCAAAATACATAGTACACACGTGATAGACACTTTCGACAGTTTGTAATAGGAGCATTTTTGTGGCAAAATTAAAATGCAACGCACCTGCTGAGCTACGATATTAACAGGTAAATACAAAATTAATTATTAAATAATAGAATGTTATGGTTTTTTTCTTTTCAGGGGTAGCTGTATACAGGCCATTGACCAATTGTTACTGTCTTTACGGTTTTACGCCTCTGGAAATTTGCTGATTTCAGCTGGTGATTTTAAACAAAGTTCTGTCTCACAAGCAGCTTCGCTCATTAAAACCCTTTTTGGACAATCTTGGATTGCTGCGTGTGGGTGGTAGGTTGGAAAATGCAGAAATTTTGTTTAAACAATAACATTCTCTTCTCCTGCCCTCTAAGGATCACGTTGTTTCTCTCTTATTGAAGTTTGAACATCTTCGATTATGCCACGCTGGTCCTCAGAATGTACATTCCAATGTTCGATTACGGTATTGGCCACTAGACGGACTGCGTCACATAAAACGAATTATTCGGAATTGCACTATTTGTTTTCGATTTAATGCACAATCAGTGCAACAGATCATGGCTAATTTGCCAAAAGACAGAGTGACTGCCACGACCATTCCAAAAGTCGGAGTCGATTTTGGTGGACCGTTCTTCATAAAGTCCTCCCATCTACGCAAGGCACCGATAATGAAATGCTACATAGCTATATTCGTATGCATGGCGATTAAAGCAGTTCACATCGAGCTAGTGTCAAATCTGTCAACTGAGGCTTTTCTAGCCGCTCTTAAAAGATTTATATCTCGAAGAGGAAATCCGTCGGTCATTTATAGTGATAATGCCACTAATTTACTGGGCTCCAAAAATCAGTTAAAGGAACTATACGATTATTTCCGAAATATGGATGTGAACACTTCTATTCAATTTACCTTTCTCAAAATGAAACCAAATGGACGTTCATCCCCCCCCCCCAGATCCCCTCATTGGGGAGGACTCTGGGAAGCCGCAATAAAAAGTGCAAAATACCACATCTCGCGTGTTGTGGGCACTACTCCACTCACTTTTGAAGAATTTGCCACCATATTAGCTCAAATTGAAGCTATTCTCAATTCTAGACCCCTCATTGCTCTCTCAAACGACCCTTCAGATTTTCAAACACTCACTCCTGGGCATTTTCTAATAGGAACTAGTCTCTCTTCATACCCTGAAAAAGACATTTCCAACTAAGCAGAAGCCAAGTTGTCCTTTTGGCAGCGATGTTCAAAACTTCAGCAAAATTTTTGGAAAAAGTGGTCAGTTGATTATCTAAACCGGTTACAAAATCGACCAAAATGGATGACTGAGACTCGAAATTTGCAGCAAAATGATTTAGTCTTGCTGAAAAAAGAAAACTCTCCCCCTCTGCATTGTCCAACGGCCAGGGTCTTGGAAACATTTGAAGGTGCCGATGGAAAGGTCAGAGTTGTCCGCCTAAAAACACAAGAGGGAGAATTCATTCATTCCATTACAAAAGTGTGCCCTCTTCCACAGGCAAATTGTTAATTCCTCTTGCGAAAGAAAATGTAAAAATATTCCTTTATATATATATATATATATATATATATATATTGTTTGTTTTGTTTATTTTATTAACGTCCTCGCATTCCCATTCTCTCAGTAACAAATTTATCTCGGACTTAATCCTAACTTGTTCAATAATATCCGGTCTCTTACGCCGAATTATTTAGTTAACTTCCTGATTTCAATCAGTTATAAATTCATATAGATGTTCAGACTTACAGTAATAATTTTTTGCCAACACACTATTACGGTGGGGGCAGTATGTTGCGAAACATCGCAACAACGCAATTATATATTTTTTTTGTAATAGATCAACCCTCTCAAAGTTAGTTTTTATATAAGTTGTTGTAATAAATTAATTTTAATTACAACTGGCCCTTCGTATTTATCATATTGAAAGTTCGAAGAAGTAGTTGACGCAAACGGGGAGCCTATCAAAGGAAGCATTAGCTTAAAGGCACCGTTTTCGCGCATATATTAATATGTACGATGACGAAAATGAAACAAGAGAGGCAGCAGAAAGATTCTATGAAATAGCCAGATTTCCGCGTGTTGTAGGGGCAATCGATTGCTCTCTAATTAAAAAAACCGATGGCTCCCCATAACTGCTATTTCGTCACAGTCAAATGTCAAATCCAAAGCAATAACACTTTTCATATTAATAACTTTTAGAACCGCCACGATGACAGCATCCAGATTGTGTGGGAAGGGTGGTCCTCTGCCAGTTCCACTCACATGCCTTTTATGCTGAGCTGCCACATTGCGGGCTTTTGTTTTTAGATTTGCCCCATTTTGACCTCATCTGGTCCTGACTAGGGAGCACTTTATTTTTTGCATTAAAGCAACCCCATATCCTTTTCCATGCTTGTTTCTAAAATTAGAGTTTTTCCTTTTTTTGTCCTTTCCCACATGAGATACATCATTGGTGGTTTAGCATTCAATTACATTTTTCTGCTTCTCAATGATTTCTGCAAGCAGCAATTCTTTCTCCTTACTAGAATTGCCTCCGCGGGGTTGCTTCTTGGTTTCCCTTACGATAATGGAGAGTTAAAACTTGTAGCAACACCAGTCAAGACAAATCAATACGTTTTCTGAACAGGTATAACCTCAATTTACGTCATGTTAAATTTTAAGTGATACCAACTGTTAAAAATCTTTGGAAACTTTGAGGTTTCCAGGCTACATCAAAAGGACGGAATACTTTCCTTTTTGAAACATGTCAACTTTAAAGTTGGCTTTAAATTTAAAGCCGCTTTAGCTAAAGTTGCTTTACTATGAAACCGGCCGTCAGTTATGGATATAAATAGTTTTGATTAGGCCGAATAGATGGTTGATGTGTGAGTGAAATTTTATTCGACAGAGCGTAGGTGTATGTTGCTGATATGTTAATTTTTCCTATAAGTTAATTAAATACACGGTATCAACTGTGCAATGGTTTACCAAAATTAATCCTACCAAATGGCTAATTCCAAGATACCCGTATTTAATTACTGTACTAAACAAAGTAGGGGATGTGAGAACTTATATCTCCTAACATCGGTGCTTAAATCATACTTTTAGCTAAATAAAATATGAAGAAATAACGACCTTAAATGGACATATGTTGATTACACAGATGGTTAATTGTTGAATTAATATAAGTAGCCTGATCTTGGAAGCTGGTAACTTACCTAAAGGTGTGTTTATCTCCGAATACTGTGAGGTGTGATTTTAGGTATCGCTGGCTTATTTATTTATTTAATAGTTTGTTTCTCAAGTTGTGGAAACAAAGTTACCGCAAGTGAGATAATGTCAGAATAGGAAAAAAATAATTTCATTAATCAGAAATTACAAACTTTACACTAAATTGTACAAAACTCAACTGTGTGTATGGTTTTTTAGATAGTGAAAGTGTTTTTCCATTCTTTTTAAATATAGTTATATTTTGTGATTGTTTTATATCGCCGTTTAAATTGTTAAATCATTTACATCCTAGATAATAAAAATTTTTCTGATAAAAACTAGTGTGGTGCTTTTTAGGTTTGAATGCATTCTTATATCTCGTATTATGTGTATGGAAGTCTAAATTCCTGGAGAACATACTTTTATGTTTAAAAACAAAACAACACAATTCGTATACATACGTAGCTGCAACAGTTAATATTTTTAGTTTCTGAAAAGCATGATGACACGAATCACGATACCCTAGTTTAATCAAAATTCTTACTAATTATTTCATACTACACAACCTGAATTATCACACAAAACTATATTACACAAGGTGGCAGGCATGCGTACCCCATGCCCATGGAGGTACCTAATGATTCTCGATTCTCTGATTTTGGTAAAGGCTATCGATGAGCTTTCCTTTATCCTTAAATCAGTCTCGTCCTATTTTTTTCGCGCCCTTACTGTAAGTTTCTTGTCAGACTGAAAGACCACAAGGGTGGCTGAAGTTTCTAAGATAAAGATTTCGGGCATCAAACCCTGCCCCATTCGGATGTCTGGGTGGGCAGGGTCGAAACGACCTTGTCCATAAATGTACTCACCATTGGATCATTATTGTAACATCTGCGAGATCGGGTCTTAACCTTAATGCTGTTCACCGACACCTTCAACACTTACAAACTGACATTGTTTTTCTATCTGAAAAGTCCGATTTACTTGATGTTTCCCCAGTACAATCTTTACTCTCAATTTCGGTACAAACGAGGATTGTGTGCTGCTTGCAAGGACAACATCGTTTGCAAGATGTTTTCTTTTTTAGAGGATAAACAATTTGGCGTGGTTTAGTTCAAACATTCTGGTCCAAAATTTGTGAAATCCTAGTAGTGCATCTATACTTCTTCCAATGACAGCAACTTTCAGGACTTCAAGATTACCTTAATATGAAAGTGGACGACCTTCTCTCGCAGTACCGCAGTTTTTTTGGCGTAAATTTTCATCT
Source organism: Vesta saturnalis (assembly GCA_036346205.1). Classification (NCBI taxonomy): domain Eukaryota; kingdom Metazoa; phylum Arthropoda; class Insecta; order Coleoptera; family Lampyridae; genus Vesta; species Vesta saturnalis. The sequence goes on along the minus strand of JARFJB010001382.1, from coordinate 4,305,807 downwards.
ATCCTTAATGCTACTGGTCATAGTGCAGAAACATTTGCTATTCTATGTGATATCACACAGATGATGATTTCCAAATCCGCTAGAATCCCTACTCTACACATTCTAAACCTTTTTCGTACTTTTAACCCACTTGTTTATAAAACTTCAATTTTTCCCTACTGCCTATCTCACCATTGTCTAATAAAAATAATTTTGTACTGCCACAAATTACTATGTTGTTCTTGGTAGTGTTTTTAGCCAATACTCCTAAGGCGCGAATATTTTTTTAAGCCATCCTCGCCTTCGGTCATTGCTCTTTCAGTATCTGATTCATTAACATTCCCAAAAAAACAAAATCGTGTAGGTTATTCCCGTTCCCAACCCTGGTTCAATGGGACTTGTGCTGATGCAATATCTTTGGAAAATAAATCTTATACTAGATGGGAATCCAATCCAAAGTGTAATCACTAAGAGTAAAGGGTGTTTCGCAGAACGAAAATGTAATGAATTAGCAAAATGCCTTTTGATAGTCGTACATTCTGATGTTTCGTTAAGAGTAAAGATTTTGATAGATGTTCGTTTCCTCTCAACACATCCTTTGATGGATCTGTAGTTGCTGACTCTGTAGACAAAGCTTTCAAGTTTGTAGATTTATTTCATCAGTGTGACGGAGTAGCCATGGAACGAAGTATAGCAATAAGCTGCGGCTTGCTTCACAAAATTACTTAATTGGCAAAAATCAAAAATGACAGACAAACTTTGGTCATGCAACATGCAGATTTTCCAAAATGGATGTCACAATGTGTAGAATTTATGGAAGAAAATTGAGGGTTTTTTTTGTAAGAATTTGTTGTAAATTCGGGTAAATTAAAATGTGAATTTTGAGGACTGGTTTTTAGTCATGAAATAGAGAAGATTTGACGTTGCTGGATTTATTGGAAGGTGTACCAAATGATTAGATATCTAATTTAACAATTTTTTTTAGACATAATGAGGTTTAAAAGTTACAGTTATGTTTGCCGTGCATTATAGATATTTTTTAAGCTTACTTGTGTTTAAAAAAAGTAAAAGAATCAGGGATAGTAGTTTTTTATTATAGCATATACGGGCAACGGGCAATCCTAGGTTACTTGATCTTTCAGTTGTTAGTTTATAAATTAAGAGGAAATTGCATCATCAAGTCATGAATTTTTCTTACCTTTTAATTACGCGAAATTGTATACAGTCTGTTATGTCAGGGAAAATTTAATGTGGCGACGGTAAGCTTGGAATCACATTGTTGCAGTGGAATCTAATTGTTGTCAATACTTCTGGTGAAATTGCTGAATAGCATTTTTTTGACTTTGGAGGCACGCAACTTTTTTGTTTACCGCGCAAACCGTTTGAATGATTTTAGGAAGGGGTTGGCTAGAGTTGTGGAAAGTAGGCTTCTCGAGTCGAGGAAGAGCAGTAAGCGTCGAGATATAAAACGAGTTGGGCGTGTACGTTCCACATCCGGTTGAAGAGTGCAAAGTAGTGATAATAACCACCCATGTGATTGTGTAAACCTATAAAACGTGTTGTGATATTGTAGAAGGACTGGACGTTTACCCCGCTTCGGTCTGATTGCACTCTTTGTGTAGTTTTTGCCATTCAAGTAACGAATAAACAACTTAGGGTATTCAAGCAAACTGCGTTAAAACGATTTTATTCCATAGAAACCAAAATAAATAAAAGTTTTGTATAAAGCGACAGTACGTCGAATTTATGGAGTGCCTTAGCACTACGTTGAGAGTAGTCTTTGGCGCCTCGTGTACAATTTAGATGTATCAATTAGCAATTTACAATGCGTTGGGTTCACGATTCAACAAGACTTGGAGTCAATTTGACTGCGTTTTACATTGCACTAATACGTCCTTGCCGGAGATATCATGAAAATGTATCGGCAAATTTTGGTGCATCCCGAGGTTAGGAAACTCAAGAAAGTAACCCAGCTTACCAAACTCGCGACGGATCAACCTCACGCCCGTTAAACTAACTCATGATCCAGTCACAGCACAAATCTATGGCCCATTGGGTCTCATAGGTCCAATCAAGAATATTCCGAACAAGCTCGCCAATTCCAGTAGAATGTTTTGCAATGAATTATTAACAATTGACAAATTAAAGTCAACGCATCATGTCATTTGGAACAACGTAAAGGTCAATGATATATTAGGATTTGCCGATGCGTCGCTTTTAGCGTTTGTATACACATCAGTAGAAGTAATGAACGAGTAATTAGTAAGGTAAACAAATTGCACTTAATGTAAACATAAACAGCATTTATTTGTGGAGTCACTTCACTATGATCACATCGTGGCTGAGTGCTGATCCAAATCTATAAAAGGTCTTTGTTGCCAACTGCATTTCAGAAATTCAATGTTGATAAGCCCGACTGGGAACACATTAGGACCAGCGATAATCCTGCAAAAATGTTATTCTGAAGCTGTTCCAAGTTAAGGTGGCGTGGTCTGTTTTGGTTGAAAATGGTCACGTGTGATTGACCACTGATTGAAATTACCAAAATAAATAATTCAGCTGAAACTTCAAGGGAAATTCGGCAACCAAATATAATTGCCCTATCTGTAGTAACCGACGATGGGTTATTTCAAAAATACAACTCAATTAATATACTTCAGCCCGTAGTAACATACATTTCAAAATTTAAATTTAATTGTTTGAGTAAGCAAAAGCAGGTCGGCAGTTTAAGACAAATCAATTACACTCATCCATGTATGTATTGATTAGGTTAGCTCAAGCTCAATTATTCTAAAGAAATCACAAAATTAAATGACAATATAGAACGTGAAAATGGGAAGCAAATTAATTCCAGTAAATTCTTTCATTGATAATCTTGGCGTTTTAAGAGTGGGAGGACTATTAACCAAATCACACTTTAATTATTACAAAAGGCACCCTGCCGTTTTATCCGACAAACATCGATTGACCATATTATTAGCGGGGGCGGAACACACAAGACTAATGCACACAGGTCCTCTACTCTAGCATACACCTTCGAGAAGTATATTTTGTTTACTTCTTCTTGTGTAATCTTTTCCTTTCCCAGAACAAGTTTTCGTGCCATCATGAAACGTTCACAATGACGACGTAGTGAGGTGTTTCGTCAGCTTCACCACAACCACTACATAACGGGCTGTCTGTCCCATTACGTGCATATGCTTGTTCATGAGACAGTGTCCGGTGACAATTACCGCCGCAATAGTCGCGGTAAGTTTACTGTTCAGCTTCCCCAGGAAAATCTTTCAGTGGATCTGTCCTACGGTTTCTTTCCAGTACCAGCAGTGATCTTCAGCGAGTCCTGTCTCTAAATCGGCTTTAGCTGTGGTATAAGAAATGCTACAGGCCGGTTCTGGCCCTATTAAGCGCGTTTCTTTTACTGCTGTAACAAGCTGGTCACCGTGGTGGCTTCACTCAGTGTGTTTGGCACTTGAATACACTCGATGGCTAGCCTCCAGTTGAATACAAATGAGTTCAGTGCTGTAATGGCCGCTTTATCCGTATGCTGCTCTGGGTGTGCATCTTGTGCCGTCACACCATAGAGGCGTACGTTATGATGGGTTTGATCATCGTTGTGTATATCCAGTGGATAATTCTTGGAAACAGTCCCACCTTGTTTCAAACGTTCTTCTCCTCTGGGTGAGGAGAAGGTTTGTTTTTCCAGGGTTAACCGACAACCCTTCCTCTTGATACCACTGTTCCACCAGATTTAGGACCCCTAGCATCACAACTGATACGGTTTCCTCAAATCTACCTTGTACATATAATTGCTATGTGGGCTATGCATAGCCAACTGTGTTGTATCCTGCTTTACTCCACTTAATCCCCTCAATAACGAGACATCAAAGAAGGGGTGATAGCACTCCTCCCTGTGGGCAAACCCGGGCGGCGCGGACTACTTCTGATTCGTTATTAAGTGTGAATCTGTAACGTGAAAAAATCGATATCGGATACTTTCTGGTGGATTCTATAAATTTCCTCTGATTATTACTGTTTGGCAAAACAAAATTTATCGGTGGCCTGGATAGTTAGGATTGTTATTTACTTCGGTTTACTCATTACTTATTTTTATACCAAAATTATCTAAATTTTCTGTATTTGCCGCTTTTATCATTTATTATAATTGATTCAATTATTTCTTTGTCGTATCTATATTTAATATATAAAAGTTCTTAGAATAAACCTACTAGTGGGTTCAGGTAGCTGTAAATTCTTACATTTTATAGATACCTGTTAGATTGCTAAATCACCACTAGATGGTGATACCATTGAATAATTACATATTACTAAACATGCTTTATTGAACAATTTAAAATTTGATAAAAAAAATTTGTTGAATGACTTGTTCCTAAGGTGTGCTTTCTTAACGGCCATTTTGGGTGGTGTAAAATATATTTTAGAAAATTTCTCTGGTTGCTGTTCTTCGGGGTGTAAATCACCATTTTTTAGATGATAATTTCTCAAAAAATTATTTCTTCATTTGGTGAAGTAATAAATTCGCTAGTAATGAGGATATAAAGAAATATGTTACTTACACACACATGGTTAGTTTAGCTCAGTTTTCTTCAATCTCGCTATAACTCGAATCTTTATTTTGGCTTTAAAATACGATATCTAAATTAAAAGAAGTATATTTAACCAGTTCGTGGTAAATTATCACATATAGCTCGTCATCGATCTATAGAGGTAAAACAACGTTATAGAAATAAATTGCTATTATATATCTTGCCTTATTTCTAGCTTTTTTTTTCTGCTTTTTCTTCTCCTCTGTCAGTCTCTTCGTTTACGTTGCATAGTCGTTGAATGTCCGTTAGTGTACCTTTCGTCTCGCTTTTGGGCTTGCTACTATATGCTCTTAGCTGGGACTACTGGTAGCTGTGCTCGTGCTCGTCCATCAAAAGGTTAGATTGTTCATTACGTACTAATAAACATTGTACTACTGAATTTACTTTTGAACCTATCATCGGTTACACGCTACCTTCCGTAGGGATAACTGCAGTATCTACACAAAAGTGCCTTTAGATTAATCATATTACAGAAATGTTTTTAATACATTGTTTACCTTTATTGCAACTTCGGTGTCATCTTGATAGCCGAATTCATTTAAGTTTCATAAAGATTTCACTAGTATAAAACTGTTATAAGTTGATCCAATCATTAACTAGTATGTTGTGAACTTAATTTAACCAAACTCAGAGTGATTATTATTGAACTTTTACATAAAATAGCCAGTGTTGTTTTACCATTTAGCTTCCATCTTGGATATATACTCAACGCATAACTTGTGTATACCGGTTGTTGATGTCGTATTATTTATACTGTTTGTGTCAGCTTTTAAATACAAAGTTTCCTTTATTGGGGTTAGGAGTGTTCAGATTATTGATCTCTAATTGGAATATGATTAGTCATTCGTATATGCATGTTAGTATATGAACAAAACAAGCTTCTCCGATTATATATATATATATATATATATATATATATATATATATATATATATTTGAATTTGTTATTGTTAAGGGGGGTTTATGTTTGGATATTGGGAAGCGAAAGGCAAGTTGAAGAGTTACATTTCTAACGTAAGCTATTGCCCTTTATATATGTATATATAAATTTTCAGGGTTACGTTTTATGAAAGACCTTTCAGCGTAACAGAGAGGGACATTACGTTCTTCTGTTAAATTAGCTAAATTGTTAAAGGTGAGTTTACCACCCGTAAAATCTCAGGACTTGCCCTCGTCACTACTCATTTTGAAAATATATGATAATTATGAAACTTCAGATAAGGCTACACTTATCTTTGGGGTTGGGCTAAAATTACATGCTGGGATAGGCATGCACTTAGTTATTATATATATATATATATATATATATATATATATATATATATATATATATATATATATATACTGTTTAGTGGTTATATCGATAATTTCCTGAAACTCAAACAGGAATGATGCACGTCAGAGGACGAGAAGGTGAACTACATAACGGAATTACGATAAAGAGGGGATTCAGCCAACGTGAAAATTTAAGCCAGAGCAGTGTTGTATCCGACCCAAAGAACTTTTTCAAATTGCTTACGGATCCCATGGTGCAGGTTTAATCTATTACACCGATTACTGGCAGTTGTAAATTGGGATAGACCTGAGGATGAAGGCGAAGCTCTAAAAACTATTAATGTGTCCATAGCAGCGTACACGACAGCTCATGCACGTTTAACTATATAGTTATCTGGAGAAGCTGGACTGTCGCGTTCTGTATTATGATACAGTGTCATATTTGTCGCGAAACTCCGACGACTGGAATCCAACTTGCGGGAGTTTTCTTGGCGAGATGACCGACGAGCTGGACACGTACGGTGAGGAAAGTTACATAGCCGAATTTGTTAGTGCGGGCCCGACAAACTACAGCGATAATGTGTTTTCAATCAGTGATCAGACAATTAAATCAGTGCGTAAAGTGAAGGGTATTACCTTAAACTATAAAAACGCTCGTATTATAAACCTTGAATCGATGGAAGATATGGTGCTTAGTAATAGTAAAAATTCTCTTTATGTATATAATTATAGGAAAATAGTTAGACAGATGTTACAATATATTAACTAGACCTGAATCTAAACAGTACAGAATAAGTTACTCTAAGCGAAGAAGGACAGAAAACTTTGACACTTTACCTTTTGGATATAAGGAATAAATAAAAATCATGTAAAGAAAATCATTTATTTATATAAGTTTCAGGAAATTATCGATATAACCACTAAACAGTCCACCCTGTTTTAAAATCATGTCCAGGCCCTCTTACTAAACATCCCGATAACGGATAGTACGTAGCTGTATTTATTATTGGGATTACTTAAAGATCACATATTACAAAGATCAGTCCACCATAACTCGAAAACATGTTACTCGCAATGTACCAGCATCGAGTAAATTTCTTGCTGTGTGGTGCACACTTTTTTGTTTTCTGTAGCAACACTCTAATATCTCTCCTGGGCGTACATTTTATAAATCTAAAATCCTTTTTGGACAGTTCAGCCGAGACTGAACCTGTATGCAAACGTCCCTTATCGGTAAAAAATTCGGGGTCAAAAGATTGTGTTCTATTGATCCGGAATTTGTTAATATCAAGAAAGATGTATGCGGTACAGCTTCAGGGACGAAGAAGAATTGAAAGCCTATCTAGTATTTCAAGGTAGTGTGGGGAAATTAGCTAGAAATTTAGGAGAAACTTAAGGGCTTTTTCGTAACTGGTCAAGGTTGCTTTGCTTTAGACAGACAATGCTAACAATAATTATTAATTGTTATTGTAAATCATTCATTGTTCAAAAACAATTCATTCATCATTAAAACTTTATTTGGGACAGATTATTACTTTTTAAAGAAAAATTTGTTTATAAAAATGAATTATTACACCATTGAAGAAAAAGTAAAATTTATTGAATGGCATTACTCTGGCAATTCACTTAGAAATATCAGAGATTTGTACTCGGCTAGTTATCAAAACCGTTATTTATTTTCCAATTTTCATAATTAATTTATTTATTTAGAATATCATCTTCTTGTTTATAACAGACTTATTTTATTTGTGCTCCTTATTGTATTTATCCTGACACTTACATGGCTTATTAACCTTACCGGTTACGAAAAAGCCCTTAAGTTTTTCCTAATTTTCTCGAAAACGGATGAACCAAATGTAAATGCAATTGTAACATAAGAAGCAGCCATTTTTCCTTAAGAAGTTTTACATTTGATATCTTACTGTAAAATAATTAGGGGAGCCAATATTTACAATAGTTTATTTTAACATGGGAATTTCCTATGTCCAGAAATTCAAGAGACACAGTGTATAATTAACGTACGACCACACGTGTTTTTTTTTCTTTACTTACGTTCAAAAATGTGGGCACGAGAGACTGTTTGTATGCTTCAGTAGTAGAACTAATTTATATAAATCAAGTACAATTCAAAAACGCAATATAAAACATTGTGTATATTAAGCATTATAATATGTAACAATATATCATAAATAGTTTAATTCTTCATGCAGAATGCTGCAAAGAATTTAATTTAAGACAGTTGTATTAATTAACTGCACGCCATTTTATTTACTAAAACGTGTGGTAATAAAATCATGTTTCGTTCAGTAACGAAGAATTGACATTATAACTACTGATGAAATCGTGGAATATTTTAAAACATTACATTGTGTATATATACAATATATTAAACATATGCGCAATGCAAAAATTATACATAAAATATACAGGGTGTTTCATAAGTGCCACACGGCCATATTTCAGAAACTAGTGGACATAAAAGTGGAGAAAAATTTATTATAAAAGTCTGACGAAAATCCTGGAAATTATTTTAAGTTCCGTAATTCATCGCAAGGCAATTGAAAATTAAATAAAATTATAAATTTCTCGAAAATTACATTAAGGCATACCTTTGGTAACATCTTAAGCTTAGACAATTCTGCATCATTTTGGTCTAAGGCTCATTCGTACCGACCTTAATAAGAGTGGGGAAGCTATTGAATGTGTAATCATTTAAATCGCTGTTATTTTTAAACGACTTATCCGATTGTAGTAAACATAGGCTTGTTTAGAATAAAAAGGTAAGTACTTTTAACTGTCGCATCCATTGGTACGCGATAGCTCATAATAAAATTGTTAGAGGGCGCAATTTGTAATAATACCAGTATTTTTGATTTTATTCAGAAAAATTAAATCATACGGTATAATTATGACATCATAAGCGGAAATTAGCTTAAATTTGTAACAAAAAACGTAAATAACGCAATTTGATATCTCTATTTGTTCCAGAGTTATGGCGAAAAGAAGACTTTTTAACCGTTTAATTTAATAATTGATTGTTGCTATGGTTTCTTAAGGTGTATAGGTTGGATTAGTAATGAGGAATCTGCATTTATCATAGTCTGTGCCTCCCTTCACACTCTATCTAGGCTTAGGACTAGTCCAAACTAAGCAAATTGCAAAATTTGGAGCGTGTTTAGAGGCCAACGGGCCATAACAACGATATCAAAGTAATAATTGATTTTTGTCTAAGAAACTTTTTAATAGAATGGTAAAAAATCATGAACAACTGTTAAAAAACAAGTGAAAAGCTGTAAATGTTCAAATTGACGGCCGTTTTATAAAATACAACTATTAATTCTTCTTCTTGTACTGGAAACAGCTGTTTCGATTTCGTCTCGTGGAATCGAATTTATTGCAATTTAAATTCGGTGAATCATGTCCTCTCGGGTGGTTGGTCTCGTTTCGTAAACAATATCTTTTATTCTTCCCCACAAGTAGAAATCTAATACAGTTAAATCCGGGGATCTAGGTGGCCACGGAAACAAACTACCCCTTCCCATCCAGCGATTTGGGTATCTAACATTTAAGAAATCACGGACTCTTCGGGAATAGTGTGAAGGACATCCATCATGTTGATACTACAGGGATGCTCTCACGTCAAGGGGAATGTCTTCTAAAAGATTGAGTAAGTCATTTTGTAAAAAGTTTAAATAAGATTCACCACTTAGGTGTCCATGAAAAACAAATGGTCCTATAATTCTGTCACCTAAAACACCACACCACAAATTTACACTCCATCTGTTTTGGTGATCCACTTCGGGCATCCAGTGAGGATTTGTTTGCGACCAATAATGCATATTGTGCAAATTAACTCTGCCGCAGCTAGTAAAAGTAGCCTCATCGGTCCATAAAGCTTTGGAAAGGAATCGAAGATTTTCACTACACATGTCTCTCAGCCAATAGCAATAGTCGAGCCGCCTGTCAAAATCAGTGTCTGATAAAGCCTGGTGTAAAACTAGATGATAAGGATGCAGCTTAAAATCCCTTAAAATTCTGAACACAGAAGCAACACTTACACCTAGTTCTGTGGAAATCTCCTGATGCTTACGTGAGGCTCCGATTCTACGCACGCAAGAACATTAATACTATTGTCTTCATTTCTTATGCGACGTCTTCTGACAGGAAGTGGAATACGTCGTACATTTCCTGTTTGTCTTAAACGTGTTGCCATTCGCCGAAACACTTTTCTAGTGTAGTGCCTTCGATCAGGATATCTGATAGCGTATTGTCGTTCCGCAATAGCTGCATTTTGAAAACATTCATAATACACGGCAAGCATGTCGTAAGCCTCGGCATTGGTATACGACATTTTGAAGGATAGCACTAATTTCTGATAAGGTACAATGAAACCCAAAACTAATGAAGGAAAAATTTTTACAACACAACATCAATCAAAATTAAGTAAGTTGACAACTTTTTCAATTTATTTACCTCCATGGAAACGAGCCGACTTTGTTCCGCAGCAAATTAGATTATTATTTTAAAACACACCACATTAGAATTATGCTTTAGAAGTTTTATATGATGTTATAAACGTACAGAAGAAGAATTAATAGTTGTTTTTACAAAACGGCCGTCAATTTGAACATTTATAGATTTTCACTAGTTTTTTAACAGTTGTTCATGATTTTGTACCATTCTATTGAAAAGTTTCTTAAACAAAAATCAATCATTACTTTGATATCGTTGTTATGGCCCGTTGGCCTCTAAACACGCTCCAAATTTTGCAATTTGCTTAGTTTGGACTAGTCCTAAGCCTAGATAGAGTGTGAAGGGAGGCACAGACTATGATAAATGCAGATTCCTCATTACTAATCCAACCTATACACCTTAAGAAACCATAGCAACAATCAATTATTAAATTAAACGGTTAAAAAGTCTTCTTTTCGCCATAACTGTGGAACAAATAAAGATATCAAATTGCGTTATTTTCGTTTTTTGTTACAAATTTAAGCTACTTTCCGCTTATGATGTCATAATTATACCGTATGATTTAATTTTTCTGAATAAAATCAAAAATACTGGTATTATTACAAATTGCGCCCTCTAACAATTTTATTATGAGCTATCGCGTACCAATGGATGCGACAGTTAAAAGTACTTACCTTTTTATTCTAAACAAGCCTATGTTTACTACAATCGGATAAGTCGTTTAAAAATAACAGCGATTTAAATGATTACACATTCAATAGCTTCCCCCACTCTTATTAAGGTCGGTACGCCAATGAGCCTTAGACCAAAATGATGCAGAATTGTCTAAGCTTTCTAACGATGTTACCAAAGGTATGCCTTAATGTGGGAATTTTCGGAGAAATTTATAATTTTATTTTTTAATTTTCAATTGCGCCCCCTTGCGATGAATTACGGAACTTAAAAATAATTTCCAGGATTTTCTCGTGGCGACTTTTATAGTGAATTTTTTTTCTCCACTTTTTATGTCCACTAGTTTCTGAAATATGGCCGGTGGCCAGCCTTAATGAAACACCCTGTATATTGGTATAACTGCTGCTAGTATATGTAACACATGTTAATTAATTAAATAACTAACTAACATTTTTTATTTACCTACATATACTTTGTATCCTTGCATTCAAGGGTACAACAGTTATAAAACGTATGTTTCCAACAAACATCAACTCTTAATTTTAAAAGTTACTAATAGCATTTTCTTGGTACACACTACAATATGAATAAGAATATGAAACATCAAACACCAAAAGCAGTGCCAGTTCCGACGGATTTTACGTTGCGGATGATGGTATCTTATCTCCAGCAACTCCATCCCCAGCACTATCTACCTATGGACCACCCAAGAAAAAAAATTAACATTAATTCAGAGGATTGTGTCCTAGAAAAAATGACAACTGCTTTGAACACAATTATACATCAAATTAGCAAAAATCTGCACCCTATAATTCAGAACTTAGAGCGTTTAGCGATTATATCGTCTTGAAGTTGGGACGGATACAAGAAGAGGTTGATACGGCAACAAGCCGAAAATGATATTCATATTGGAAATAATGCATTATTAAAATCCATTAAAAAATGGTTAATATACATATAATTTATTTTTGTACACTTTAATATTTGTTTTAAATGTAAGTACTACGTCTTCCTGCCACGGTACGGCACCTTGTTGAGAATTAAAATATTGTTTAAATTCATCCCTAATAGATCGTGGTGTATTGGCAGACTTATTAAATCCCTGATGGCTCAGCTTTCGAATACTTGTACTGCAAGTTTCGTGTCCTAGTTGTGATATTTCCTTGTAATTTGAGCCATTTCTTTCACATAGAAAATTATGTAAGGTTACGCAAGCAAGGGTTATCGCTTCAACCCTTTCCGGTTTTATTTCATACAGCAAGACTCTAAATCTATTAGCAAGAATTCCAAAGCTGCTCTCTACCATCCTTCTTGCCCTCGATAAGCGATAGTTGATAATCCTAGTTTACCATTTTTCAGAGCAAATGATAAGTGCGACACTTCAAACACTCCTCCATCACTCACTCTACCGTTAATGTCAACATTAACGTAGAGAAACCGGTAGTTTCCATCTGCGAGAGCTAGGAGAACTAATTCTGTATTATAAGTGATGTGTAACTGTGGTTTCCTGTTAGTGGAGTTGATCGGCATATTTCCACAGTTTCCACTTTTTGAGCGCGACGTTTCGGAAGCGGACTCTGTCTCCGTCATCAGGCTTAGTCCTGAGAAGGTGTGGTTGCGCAGAAGTTTATTGGGCATGTTGTGCCGTAACTCCTTGCACAGGTGTATTGCGCTTAAGCTCTTCGCGCATTATTGGAATCCATGTGGGTTTCATTTCTACACTAGCTTGGCTTATTGGATTTTCTGCTAGTGCGATGTATGTGGCTTCTTTGATTTTCCGACGAGTTGTGTTCTCGTCCTTTGCCACTAACTGTATGTTATCCCATTGGATGCGGATGTCTTCATTCCAGACATGTTCCGCGATTCTTGATCTTTCTGTTTCGCCCTTGGGAACGTTGTTCTTATGTTTCTGCGTTCTCACTTTGAGTGGAAAAACCCGAGTCTATGGTTTACCTAACGTGCTCAGGAACACTGGGAGGGTTTAGGGATATTGTTTGGCTGCCGATAAATGTTTATGAATGGCTAGCTTAGATTGACTTAAGTCGAAGTTTGGAGGAAAACAAGAACTGGGTAGTGCATTCCACAATTTGGTCGCCGTTTGGAAAAATGTAGATTGAGCCCGTTTAGTGTGACACAATGGAATTTTGAGTGCGTAATTATGGTGTGAATGGGCAAACCGAGTGTTTCTAGCGAACATGGCCTGCGAAGGTACTAAGGAATGTATTTCGGAGGTACGCTTGCCATGGTAATAGCGATAGAACAAGATAAGAACCGAAACTATTCTTCTATGCTCAAGAGGCTGTAGGTCAGAAGTCAGAGGCGGGTCATTTATAAGCCTGATAGCTCTTTTTTGGATGCGGTTTACCATATCAAGGGCGCATTAGGGAGCACTGACCAAGGGGTGGGAATTGTATTCCAGATGAGGTCGAATTTGAGCCTTATACAGTAAAAGGAGTTGTTGCGATGTAAAGTACTGTTTAGATCTGTATAGAAAGCCCTGTTTATGAGCAGCGGTTTTGCTGGCTGACAAAATGTGGTCAATCTATGAAAGGTTCGATGATATGGACATCATTAACGTAGAAATAGAGTTTGAAAACTTCTAAGCCATTCATATTTACAGCAAGAAATGATCAGTTTATCTTAGCGGACATAATGCAACACTGCGTTTTGTCGGCGTTCAACGTGAGCAGATTATTCCTTCCCCATTGAAGGACACGTTCGAAGTCACTGTTGGTTTGAGGCTGCCATTTTCACCTTTACGTCCTGACTAGACTTATTGTTGTGGGAAAACTGAGAAGAACTACAATTTAGAGTGCTGTCATCCGCAAATCAATGGATCGGGTTTGTTGTTGCGGAAATGAGGTCATTTATGTACAGCAGGAAAAGTGTGGGAGCTATCACTGGCACTTGGGGTACTCCCACGTTAATAGTAGTTTCTTTCGAAAAGAAGCCATCGACGGCAACGCGTATACGTCTTTTGTCAAGAAAGCTGGATATCCAATTGATGAGCGCATCGGATAAGCCGAACTAAGTGAGCTCGGCAAGTAGGCACTTGTGCCAAACCTGGTCAAAGCTTTTGAAATATCTAAAGCTACTACTACTGTTTAACCGGACCTCTCTAATGAGTTATTCCAAAGTTGGGTGACATATGAAAGAAGGTCACCCGTTGAACGATTCTGTCAGAACCCATACTGGTGGTCGCTTAAGAGTTTATTGGACTTGAGGAACGAAAGTAGTTGGTGATTGGTGGCTTTCTCCATGATTTTCGACAGAATGGTCGAAAGTTTTAGGGATCGGTTTTGTCGCCCTCTTTAGAAATAGTCTGGACATTTGCTAACTTCCATGAAGAGGGAAACTCTCCAGGTGACATGGAGAATTAAAAGAATTTGGACAATACAGGTACTAGCTCGGGGTAGCATTTCTTAAGGACGATAGCTTAAGTACCGCCAGGGCTAGTCGCCTTGTTTGGGTCAAGTTTATTGATAATTGATTCCAGCAGCTTATAACGAAAGTGGATTGTTTTAATAGCGTATAAGGTAGATTTGGGTGACGGCACAGTTTTACTAGAATCACTGAGACGTGAATTTGATACAAATTAATCGGCAAAGAGGTTGGCTGTTTCAGAAGGATCAGCTACTACAGCTCCGTCGCGAGACGTCATGGGAGGAAAGGAAGATGTACTAAAGTTTTTACTGATGGCTTTAGCTAATGACCAAAATTTACGACCACCCAAAGGACATGAGACTAATTCTTTGCATTTGCGTTCTTCGAACATCTTTTTGGCCTTGGTGATGATACTTTTGCAACTATTCCTTACGGCAATGTAGTTGGCGTGATTTTCGGTAGATTTATTTGATTTCCATTTGATATAGAGTTTATACTTTTGCGATAATGCATCAGCGCAAGTCCTATTAAACCAGTGTTGGGAACGGACATGACCTACACGACTACGTTTTTTGGGAATGTATAACTCCATACCCATCAGGATAACTTCAGTTATTGAAAGAGCAATTTTTGAAGAGGAGGACCATTTAATGCAGTATTCGCGCCAGGGGAAGGTTGTAAAAAATCTTGCAGTTCGCTCCAGTTAGTTGATTTAAAGCACCACATAGTTCTATCTGTTTTTCGAGTAACAGTGGGATTGGATACAGAGGAAGTTATTTCGATTAGACAGTGGTCTGATTGACCAAGTGGGGAAAAGGCTCTTGTTTTATACACAAGTAGATTAGTTGTAAAAAATAGGTCCAGTAGATGTGGAGTGTGGTTAGGGTTGTCAGGGATTCTGGTTTGTTCGGAAATGATTTGTGCGAGATCACAGCATACAGCAAATGCTTCTGCACTATGACCTGCGGGATTAATAGTAGATGAAAAATGAAACCAATTTGAATTGTGGGCATTAAAATCTCCCAAAATTGAAATATCACAAGATGGGAACTGTGATAAGAGGTAGTCTATTTTCAGACTAAGTTAATCAAAAAAATCTTTAAGGTTGTTATCATTAGGAGACCTATGCCAACAACAGTAGAATTTCACAAATTGGGGCCCAGAATGCTTGAACCAAATTGCGTCAATATCGCGTCAAATACGCAGAACTTCGTGGAAGCCATCAGAAACTTTCAACCAAATCACGAAAAACTACTGGTAAGCTTTGACATTGTGAGTCTATTCACATATGTGCCTACCTATAAGGCACTAGCTATCATAAGGGACAAGCTGGAAAAGGATGAAACGTTAGACGAACGCACGCAATTCTCGGTAAACATAATAATGGAACTTCTGCAATATACATTAGAACTACATATTTCCAGGTAGAAAACAAATTCTACCACCAAGAGTTTGGGATGGCGATGTGTTCCCCACTATCGCGCATAGTGAGCTATATATATATATATATATATATATATATATATATATATATATATATATATGGAAGATTTTGGAGACCAAACGATATCCGAATTCACAGAGAAACCAAGGATGTGGCTTAGATACGTGGACGATACTTTCGTAGTTTGGCAACACGGCAAGCATAAGCTGGATGAATTCCTAGATTATCTAAATAGCCGAGCACCCTCCATAAAATTCACAATGGAATTGGAGTTGGAACAAAAATTGCCATTCCTGGATGTACTTGTACACAGGAATGACAACAATTTCACGACAAGTGCATACAGGAAACCCACCACACGGGGAAGTACCTACACTACAACTCCAATCACCACAAAAACGTGAAGTTAGGCGTGGAAAAATGCTTGTACGGAAGACCAAAAACAGCATGCTCAAAATAAGAGGAAAATGGCTACCCCGATCTAACACCTAACCTAAACAGGGAAAGGGTAACCGAAAAAGAAGAGTCTAAACATACAGCGATAATACCATGTATACAAGGTACCTCACACAAAATACGAAGGATAGGCAGCAAATACAAGTTATGCACTGTCTTTAAACCGACTAGAACGCTCAAGGGAATACTAACCAAAACCAAACCATACAATGAAGATCAGAATTCCAAGAATTGTGTATACAACCTACCATGCGAGTGCGGCAGAGGGTACATAGGAGAGAGCAGTAGACCACTCAAAGTGAGAACGCAGGAACATAAGAATAACGTCCGCAAGGGCAAAACACAAAGATAAATACTCGCCAACATGTTTGGAACGAAGACCACCGCATCCAATGGGATAACATACAGATAGTGGCAAAGGACGAGAACACAACTCGTCGGAAACTCAAAGAAGCCACATACATCGCATTAGCATAAAATCCAATAAGCCAAGCTAGTGTAGAAATGAAACACATATGGATTCCAATAATGCGCGAAGAGCTTAAGCGCAATACACTTGCGCAAGAAGTTACGGCGCAACATGTGCAATAAACTTCTGCGCAACCACGAAAAAGTTAGATATATATATATATATATATATATATATATATATATATATATATATATATATATATTATGTATTATATATGTATATATATGTATATATATATATATATATATATATATATATATATATATATATATATATCTAGCTTACAAATGGTTGTTTTAGTTCTTCCTTACACTGTTACATATATAATTGTTTTGCCTATTTGAGGAACTTATAGGAGTGAAAACGTATCACAATCCATACGTAGGAAATTTTTATACGCAGCTGCATCTTTAATTTTTAGTTCCCGATTAAGTAAATGAAGGGAACCTTCGTGTCGCCTATTAATCCACGGTTTTACCCACACAGATCGTTTTCTACGTAAATTGTGGCGTTTCTTAACTCTCTTACGTATAACAATTGCTGTAGCAACAATTATACTTGCGGCGAAAACTAATTGCTCATGTTCCATCTACAACGTACATTGCCAATTAGTTTAAATAAAAATCTAACATATAGATTGATTTAACCTGTTAACGGGCAACTTAATTTTCTTTGAAAAATCAAAATTTTATCTTTGGAAATCGTTCAACAATATTAAAGTGAGTAAAATAATACTCAGAATTTTTTTCTTATCTCGTTCCGTTTTTGACATGTCAGCCGTCCTACAAATAGGACGCTGCCGCTTAAGAGTATCAAATGAACACGAGCAATTTTAAATGTGAATGTTAACGCGCTGGAAAATATATTTAATTGTAAATATAAAAATACATTTTTATGTTTCATATGTTATGAAGCAATTTTGGTATAACGTTACTGTACATTTTATACAATATGTTAATGGTTTTGATTTGCAATTTTCGCATTAACAATGTCGCTGTTTTTCACGTTTATGCATAAAATGCCCTTTTCCGTCAAACCTAACATCAATAAATACTTTCGACGTTGGTGAACGTTGTCTACCTGTTGAAAGTTTAACATTCTCGCCTAATTTCGTATACGATACTGCTATAGATCGACGAAACTACAACAAAGTACTATTTGGATTGACTACTTGTTTATAAAGGATCCACGAATTTACCACAATTATTCTTGTAAATAATGGCCAATACACAATTTTTTTGCTCTAATTTTAGTAACATACTTCCCGACAAGCCAATCATGTTGATTTACTCCGCCTATGTAGGAATTACAATTTTTTAATACTTGTGACTGAGGAATTGGACGTCTTTCTTTGGCATTTCTATCTCATCTGCTAGCTTGGGAGAGAGGTTCAACATTATCGAAATTAGTAGCTATAGTTACGCATTTATTATCATTACATTTTACAAAAAGTATTTCTCTATTTGTATCAAATCGAAAATCAAGTGTTCCACTAGCTTTTTTCCAAGAGTTTTTGAGTCCCTTATGGAACACTTAGATAATCTGTTCTCTCGTAAAGTTCCGGCTGCTCTGTATCCCATTTTTTTTAAATTAAACTAGCAGGTCTCGGTTAGTATATAAATTATCAAAATATATATGCTTGCTGGATTAGAAACACAGTCTAACATATTTAGTACTACTCTTGGTCCCAGAGCCAAATCTTCGCGATCATTGCTTGCAATGGTTTTGCCAGTATATAAATCAAAATTATAACAGTATCCACTATTTCCGAAAAGAGCCCAAAATTTGTAGCCGAAGCAAATCGGTTTCCCCCTTATAAATTGCTTTAGTCCGTCGTGGACAAAATATTTGATTATCATTCAAAAATATCATACTTCCTAAATTCTTCATTGACCATGTTGAACAGAGGTCTAACTTTAAAACCTCGATCTTCGTTATCTACATGTGCATTATACGAAAGATGTATAAAACGCTTTATTTTTAAATACTGTTTCATCGACATACATTTTTTTATAATGTCTATACCAAGATCTTATTCTTCGCTCCAGTAATTCCTTTCAGAAGGGACTTGATGATATCCTGAGAACAGAAGAATACCCATGAACGCTTTGATGTCAGCAGAAGATAATGTAAAACCAAGATAATTCTTATATTCGGCGTATCTAATTGTTACAGTCAGAATATGTTGAACTACAGCATCAGTAAAAAATTATTCAAGTATTTCAACACTAGATTTTCCTTCTAAACAACTAAATGATTTAACAATTTAATGTATTGCATATTAATTAAAATATAACATTCATAATGAATTGCATATTTCATCTCTTAAATGTTTTCTATCTTAATAATATAATTGTGTAAATTTCTGCTTTAACATCCCAAATGAGTGAGTTCAGTATCTATTCAGCATGAACTCAAAGCAATATTAATATTTTTTTTTGTTTTCTACTTAAATGTCCACTGTCTTGATATGGAACAATAAGCCATTTCAGGCAAGGTGTTACGTGCCAATAAGGCAGGGGCAACATATTAAAGAATGTCGGGGCTCAGTTCGCCGGAGGCACTGGATGCGTGAGTGTGTCTATTATTAAAGGATCGAGACAGAGAGAGTTCACTATTCAACCGTAGCTATTTAAACGACCGTTTTGCTCAGAATGGATCGTGCGTAGGGGGAATAAAGGTTTAAAGTAATTTTGGGCGCCAGGAGTCGCCCCCAACGGCAACCCGCAGCGTTATCCCGACTCCTGAATTCACGGTGGTGCAGTGGATGAGTAAGGAACTATAGGAAAAAGGGAGGAAGAAAACAACACCAAACAAAAAAACTACATAGTAGCCTTTGATTACTTTTTCAAAACTGTGTCGAACTTATTCTCAAAACAAAACAAATAATAGATTAACATTTCAATTTTATAAATGCTACTAAGAACCGAAGTAATATTATTACGATTCAAAATAGCCCCAAATTTGACCCATATACCAAATAAATAAAAAACAATATTTATAGTACTTTAACAAGTTGCTGGGTGACTATACGCAACCCACAACCAATTAATTCTAGAGTAAATTTTAAATAATTAACAGGAAACGTTTCCTGCTTATTGAAAGACCTTTCATTGTGTGCACTGAAAGAAAGCATACATTCTCGCTACCACAAGCGTTTTAGATAACACAGGAAAAAAATGAAACACAGAATAGTGACTAACACTTGCTGCAGCTTATACAAATAGTATAATTATTCCCTGAAATTATCATATAGATAAGTAATTCTTATTGAAGTTTACAGAAACACATTATTATTTAATTAATTAACCGCCCATTTAAAGCGGAGACAATAAAGAAAAGAGGATCCTGCGTTATTTATTTCTGAGAAAACAAATTCATTAACCAAATATTTAGAAACAAAAGGAGCCAGAAATAAATAATTGAGTCACTAAATCTTCCTCACAACCTCATTTAGATTAAAAAAAAAATCTGTTATGAGAAAAGAAATATTCCATTTTATACACTAAAAGTAATAATTTCTATACAGGTAATTTAACGTCATTAATACCATGTAGCCACTTACATTTGCCTAAATTTTCGTGACGCGCATACCTAAATAATGAAACTCGTGTGTTGCGCAACTAGCATTAACATTAAAAATAAATGGTAGTGTAAAGCCCAATACGTAAATCAATTAATAAGTGGGGCTGTAAATATCACCTCAATCAGATAATGAAACTCCCTTAATTGCAGAGTATAGGCTTAAGAAGGTAGTACGATATTAAACCAACCATACCAACAGCTGTTAACTAGAGGTTATTGATCATATTTGTAGATACCATTTAGTTAAAGCGAGCATTTATACGGTCGTTAACCCTAACAGAATTCTATACCTTAATTCACATACAGTAATGGAAGTAGTAAACAAAATAGTACAGATAAACTCTCTGACCTTATTGGATGGCGAGAGTTGTTACTCTAATGATGGGGTCGCAATCAAAGCAGGTGCAGCACTCCCGGTATGATATGTCCAATGGTTTTTTCTAGAGTAGCCAATTCAACTTCCCATTTAAGTTACCGTACTGTTACACATGAAGAATAGTAGGTTCGTAAGAAGAGTAATTTTTCCTTGTAACTCCCCAAATCGATTGATAATCGCGTAAAAAGGAAGGGTAGGTGAGCACTAAGATAAGAGAGGTTTACGAGCTTACCACTAAGTTGTAAGGCGTGCGATAAATGTGAAAACGAGCCTGCTAGGTTCGAATCTAAAGCTTTATACTTGTAGATTGTATGGGTTACGTTCCCTAAGAAGGAAGATTTTAAATTAGTACCAAATGGGAAAAACTGTAATTCTTACCCCTTATTGGACACGATTAAATTTGGTTTAAAATCCGCAAAGCTTGCGACCAATAGAAATAGAAAATTTGGTAGGAATTCCTATTATTTTTAAATCTTTTACTAGTATCCGAAACAATTTCGTTTATTAGAGAAAGTGTAAAAGAAATTACAGAATTTTCGTAGCATCTCCAATATGACGGAGAAGAAAGTGAAAAATTTTTTTATCAAAATGAAATTTGTGATCTCTTAGATGTATATTCAATAAACGATTTTCCCATTGGTTATTTGATACATTAAACATCGCCCTATTACGAGAATTTCGTAAACTAACCTAAGTATTGGTGTTTACAACCATTGCATAGTACAGAGTTTGGCTAGACGCCGACAGATGTCATGCCTATTTACTTTTGGTAAAAATTATTAATATTAACCGGATTTTTGTTAAATTACACAACTGAAGACATGTAAATTACTGCAATGCTTTTCAACACTGAGTGTACGAATTGTACGTTTAGTACATGTCGACAAGAAGTTGAAATAGATGATTGCATAGCAATTAACAGAGTTATGCACAAATGAATTTTTGTATGTTACAAAGGATACTGAATACACTACACCGCATTGTATTTAAGATCTACAATTCATTTTGATTAAAATCTAATTACATTTTTATAGTTTATCGAAAGAACTGATGAGTTATTTGTTTGGCAAAGTTTACCAACACAATTTAATTGTTAAGTTATAATCAAAATAAACTCATACATATTTAAACAATCGGAACGAAATCATATAAAAATCAAAACGTTTAAAATATCAAGGAAAAATTAGTTATGTTATTTTCTTAATCTGATTCAAGTTCAGAATTTGTGTCATCTTCCGACAAACCAGTATTCACAATCCCAAACTTTCCACTACTTCGTCAAATAATCCATCTTTCTCCCATATTTCTTGAGCCAATCGATCCACATGCTTGCAATGTTTTTGCCAATCTAATGCTGTGATTTCAGTAAAAGCGTTTCTCACCAGCACTTCGATTTCCTTGGCGCTTCACTGTACGTTGTTTATTACGACCTTATGTTTTACCAAACTCCATATGAACTCAATTGGATTAAAATCGCAATGATATGGAGGCAAACGTAACACTGTATGTCCATGTTCTTTATAAATTTCATCCACATAAAATGTTTTAGTGTGATTAAACTGTTTCACCAGTTCTAACAATTCGGTTTTCCGCATATCCCCAGTTGTTGAAACCTCGTTACTTTCAAGCCAATCTCTAATTTCATGCTCTCTTGTGGCTTGGGTTGGGGGTTTGTTAATTTGAACAGTGCGGTACGGTGCATTGTCCATAACAACTATCACTTTTGGATGCAAATTTGGGATCAACTGTTCCTCGATCCATTGCATAAAATTCTGATGATTTATGTCATCGTGGTAATCCCCTGATTTACTCATAGATTTGAAAATTAACAACGCGTTGTTTACAAATCCGTATGCATCACTTGCGTGTACAATAATGTACCGCTGACCAGAACGAATAAAAGTTTCGTCTAAATACGTGATTGGTTTTTTATTGCCTCCGAGAGCACAGTTTTGTCTGCACTTTCGTAAATAACGAGAACGCCAAGCTACGATATCATTGCGTTACATGAGCAATTTTCGTCGGTTTTCAGATTTCTTAAATTTGAAGCCAATTTTTTAAAGATTTCTTCGTATAGTTTCTTGTCCACCAGTATAATTGATCTTATCTAGCATCTTATTCACTAAAATTTTTAACGTCGGCACTTGTTTGTCAACCGTGAACACCTCTTGCACTGTTCTTTTTAAGATTCCTAAATCACATCCATCCATTACTATTTTGTTGGATCCTCCGATTCTCCTTTTTTTTCGAAGGTGAATCGAGTAAATCACCATCAGCCACAGCAGCTTCTTTTCTGATCCTCAAAATAGTAGCAACTGATTTCCCAACTGCAGCCGCTGCAAGTTCGGTTGCCCATTCACCAGCAGTTTTTTGTTTATCAAAGAACTGTATAATGTTTCGAGCCATAATAGGCATAACCTTAAAACATAAAAATTACATTAAAATTACATTTTATAAAAATTCTTGTACATACCTTTATTTCACAAATAAAACAACCAAAGTTTTCAAAAAAGCTGATTTTACCAAACAAGAGTAACGCAATAAAAGGATTAAGTAATAAAACGCATGCGGAAAATGTCAGCTGTAAACTGTAATAATTTACTTTTAACTGTGAATGTACCACTTTATAATTCTCAAATATGATTGGACAAATAATTTGTCGCGTCAAAAATTTTAAATATATTATTTTAGTTGACATATTTTCCGACTATCTTGTTTGCCGAGTGGAGCTGTACCTAACCACACAAAAGCTAGTTTAAAATTTTGGTAAACTCAACATTTGTGCAGCAAATACGCATGCGTATATCAATGATTATCAGGAGAATTCTAGGGTAGTGTAAAGCTAACCAAGGGTTTTATATTATACTAATAGCAATACTTTATACTATCCTTATTGACATTATTCTGATAATAATAATTTTACTAAAAATGCTGCGTGTATAATGGCTCTAATACAGGGTGCGGCGCGAAGAGTTTTGACTAAAAGTAATGTCGGATACAGTTATGTCAAAAATCTGAAATTACGAAGGTGTAGGTTTTGGATGACGCTGAGTTCAAATATAATATTGTCTTGAATGTGGCACTTCCGGTTATACCGGAAGTAGACGTCAACTTTGTTATTTTAAATAGAACCTAATATTTTTTATTTTATTTTAGAATTTTACATGAAATTCCAGATAAAATTTGTGCACAATGCCCTATACCAAAAATGAAGTATTTTCGAGATATTTCAATTTTTTAAAAAATTTTGAAAAAATCCTAATTCACATTGAATAACGATATCTCCATTAATAACAAAGCTAGTGACGTGAAATTATAAACAATAAACAACAAGCGTTTGCCCGTTAACGCCATATATCCATCTTATTGATATTTCATACAGGGTGTTTTAAACTCAGCCGCCAACATGCACAATTTAAATCATTTATAAGTTGCTTACTTTAAATAGAACACCCTGTATTTTATTACATTTTTCGCTGTATTTTTTTAAGCCAATTCGTTTGGTATCAGTATTCCCTATTCCTAAATCCAACCACTTTTGAGATATTTCATTATCTTAGTTAAAACGTAACAACACTTAATTATTTCAACATTAGTAAAGGGTAGGCCGTAATTTCCATTATTTAAGGCGATATTTTGTTATTTTTTCATAAGTTATTAATTCTGAAAAGTAACCAATAGCCTGAAAGGATTATTAATTGTGGATATCATTAAAAACGTTGACTAGGTATTTTGTATTAATTTAATTAGATAACTTACAAACAAAAATAACTAAATGTAATGTTAAACAAATAAAGTTTTATTCAAATTATGTAAAAATAGCAGTTCATAACATTACCGTTGAAAAAAAGGAAAAGAAAGCGAAAATCACTTAATAGTCAGTAAACAACTGACTGTTAAATTAAAAACACTGTGGTTTCATGTTGAGTAGGTTGGAATTTATTAAAACAGGTGTTGTTACCGTAACGTTTCGGGAAGCTGACATATCCATATCAATATGTGTGGTTCCCTTCTTCAGACGTACAAAATTGTATCAAAACAACTGTTATTGTTACATTGAAAAATACTAATACACCATTATCAACATTAAAAAAGGTTTTTTTATACCTATTCTATCTAAACGTTTAACCTCATAAATCTTAAATTATATAAAATATTTTTTTTTGGAAATGTGGTACAAAACATGTACAAACAACCATCTCCATAAACCCCAAATAAAGTTTTATAATAAGTGTTCAAAATTAGCACCATCTACTTCAAAACATTTATGAATCCTTTTCATTAAGTTATATCTTGTAATTCTGGAAATATGGTCGGGTGTTAGAGAATTAAAAGCAAGTAAGGCTCTCTGCATCATATCTTCCTTTGTCGTAACATCTTCCGCTGTATTTTTTTAAGCCAATTCGTTTGGTATCGGTATTCACTATACCTAAATCCAACCACTTTTGAAATATTTCATTATCTTAGTTAAAACATAACAATACTTAATTATTTCAACATTAATAAAGGGTAGGCCATGACTGTCAAAGATTTAATAGTTAGAACGTTAATTGTTTATGTTGTTTTGACAGTTTTCTTTACCAGTTTGTATTTCATAGTAAATAATCGCAAATGTAGGATTTACTAATGATGATTTTTTAAATCTTATTATTATTTACGACGAGTGTAATAGAATTGTTGAACGGAGTTGCCGTGTTTTTGCAGAAAGGTATCCAAATCGACCAAATACAACTGGTGATATTGTAAGAAGATTGCTTAAAAACTCCCGTCAGTTTGGTCAATTTAAGACAAAAATTAATAAAAATAAACCACTAGTGGACAGTGACATAAACGGAATTAATGTTTTAGGTTATTTTACGGCCTCTCCAAATGCCTCCATTAGAGGTTGTGAGAGAGATCTTACTTTGTCGACGAGAACAATTCATCGCATTTAAAAAAAACACAAATGGAAACCACTTTCATATCATTTGGTGCAACACTTACAATTAGGTGATCTTGCTCGAAGGGTAGAATTCTGTGAATGGTTTTTAATGAAGACCCAAGAGGATGAAAACTTCATAAAAGAAGTTATATGGTGTGATGAAGCAAAGTTTAGCAAAAATGGATTATTTAATCGATATAAGTCCCATTTTTGGTCTAATGAAAATCCACATGTTAGTAGAGAACGTTATTTCCAAGATAGTTGGAGTTTTAATGTTTTTTGCGCAATAAAAGACGATAAAATTTTAGCATTAAAATTTTATAACGAAAATTTAAATGGTACAAGATATTGCCACACTTTACAAGAAGCCATAGGACCGGCGTTACATACTTTAAGAAATGGAGAGGCGGCTTCAGCTTGGTATCAGCAAGATGGAGCACCTCCTCATAACTTTGGGCCTGTTGCTCAGCAACTTTACGACATGTTTGATGATAGATGGATTGCCAATCAGGGTCCGTTTCGTTGGCCAGCTCGCTCTCCTGATTTGGCTCCTCTAGATTTAGGTATTTGGGGTTGCATTAAAAATCAGGTATTTTCCAAACCTGTTACGACAAAGGAAGATATGATGCAGAGAGTCTTACTTGCTTTTAATTCTCTAACACCCGACCATATTTCCAGAATTACAAGACATAACTTGATGAAAAGGATTCAGAAATGTTTAGAAGCAGATGGTGCTAATTTTGAACACTTATTATAAAACTTTATTTGTTTAATATTACATTTAGTTATTTTTGTTTGTAAGTTATCTAATTAAATTAATACAAAATACCTAGTCAACGTTTTTAATGATATCCACAATTAATAATCCTTTCAGACTGTTGGTTACTTTTCAGAATTAATAACTTACGAAAAAATAACAAAATATCACCTTAAATAATAGAAATCATGGCCTACCCTTTACTAATGTTGAAATAATTAAGTGTTGTTATGTTTTAACTAAGATAATGAAATATCTCAAAAGTGGTTGGATTTAGGTATAGGGAATACTGATACCAAATGAATTGGCTTAAAAAAATACAGCGAAAAATGTAATAAAATACAGGGTGTTCTATTTAAAGTAAGCAACTTATAAATGATTTAAATTGTGCATGTTGGCGGCTGAGTTTAAAACACCCTGTATGAAATATCAATGAGATGGATATATTAAGTTAACGGACAAGCGCTTCTTGTTTATTGGTTACAATTTCACGTCACTAGCTTCATTATAAATAGAGATATCGTTATTCAATGTGGACTAGGATTTTTTCAAAATTTTTAAAAAATCGAAATATCTCGAAAATACTTCATTTCTGGTATAGGACATTGTGCACAAATTTTATCTAGAATTTCATGTAGAATTCGAAAATAAAATAAACAATATTAGGTTCCATTTAAAATAACAAAGTTGACGTATACTTCCGGTATAACCGAAAGTACCACATTCAGGACAATATTATATTTAAACTCAGCGTCATCCAAAACCTACAGCTTCGTAATTTCAGATTTTTAACATAACTGTATCCGCCATTACTTTTAATCAAAACTCTTCGCGCCACACCCTGTATAGTAAAATCCAGATGATAATTTATATCAGAACGTCACACGATGTGAAAATCAAATTCAGCAAACCAAAACAATCTAAAACAATTTAGATATCTTTTCTACTAGCAATCTTAAATAATAAAATCCATCATGTCCTGAATTAATTTCTACACTACGAGCAAACCAACAAAAAATAAATATTTTACCCAATTTTCTTAAGATTTTCACACGTAACAGATGGCTTATAGGATAGTTTCGCGTTAGTTTTAATAGACACACAAGAATAAATACTAAGTAGTTTCATTCTACATCGTAAAAATAGGGATCCTGAGAAAAAATAAAATTATCAACTTTAGTTGCATAAAACGCATTTTGCCCTTAATCTTAATCGTAACATTTTTCTTTTCGAGTTTTAAAAAAAACGATAGCCCGCAAGAAAATCTATATTTCTTCTAAATGATACAAAACAATAAAACACTTTCGTGAGATAAAATAACCGTAGGTAAACAAAAACAACGTTATTATGGAAGAACAGTGCAAAAACAAAAAGGGAAACGAAATGAATTAAAACTGAAACTTACACAAAACGTGTCTATCAATTCCTTTTATTTTTGATAAATGCGCTTAAGTGCACAATTAAATTTCTGTTGACGTTGCGATGTAACATAGAAATTGTAGTTTT
Source organism: Vesta saturnalis (assembly GCA_036346205.1). NCBI lineage: Eukaryota > Metazoa > Arthropoda > Insecta > Coleoptera > Lampyridae > Vesta > Vesta saturnalis. The sequence continues at coordinate 4,277,903 of JARFJB010001382.1, read as the reverse complement.
TTTTGTATGGAAACTAATGAATGTGCGTCATTTAAGAAATTGTTCTGTTCTGAAGCGAGCATATTCATATAAATTAGTGTAAACACGTTCCGTATTAGTTATATGATTGAGTTATATATAGTTATTTAATTAGGAAACCTTAATTATTGGTCTTCAATGGCTAAGTTTGAAAGCTTAGTAAATGGAATTCATTCTTCATTACGAACATTTCTTGAAACCGCACAATAGTCGCTAATGGTATATGAATAAAGTGATCACTAGTCAAAAGCTTATTTACCCAAAAACTTAGTTACAGTTTGAATGCAGAATTTCTCAAGTTTTAGTAACTTTTCATATATAGCGGGAGAAAAATATAACAAGTTTGTGTCAACCTCAAAGTACCCTGGAAGTATATTTATAATTGAAGATATAACTATATGCAAACTTTAAGCTTTTATAAGGGCAACGATTCATTGTTACATTCAATTTTAATTTATAGATAAGACGGTTGAAAGACGAAAATTTATTAGCCTAAATCCAGCGGAAAAGACGATTCATTGTTTTGTAAGCGTGAATGCTTTTCTTAGATATAATTGTTACTTAAATAAAATTATATATTCTATAGTAGGTGAGATTGCAAATTTATTGTACCTCTTGATATTGAGCTTAACTGAATCAACATTTAATTAATGAAATGTGTAGTAAAAGTTGTTTGTTTATATTGTTCATAAATAAAATTTTATAAATTTTGTGATTAATAGCACTAATGATTTATACACAATATGATTTCTTTTATAAAACTATTAGAGAAAATATATAGGTAAGTAGTTATCGTAACAGATCATTAAGGTAAAACAGCAAACTTGATGTAAATTATAAATCTATCCTTAAAATATATTATAGGTGAGTCTATAAGATAAACCTGTTCATTCATTCAAGGTACTTTCTGTTTATAAAATTCAAAAGCTAACAAAACGTCTAATTTGCCTTCTTTATTATCAAAAATGTACAAATTTAATGCTGTTTTGTGAATTCGTAAGGTGATTATTTTAGTATTAAATGTTCAATTTTTGGCACAATGGCTGCCTACCCAATAGGCACTAGGCGCGCACCTAGGGCCCCGCATATTGAGCGGCCCCATACGACGATAAGCATAATGAATGGATAATCATTTAAAAAAGAAATAATCAATAATAAACTATTGTCACGATCACGATTAAAATGTGTCGCAGGCATGTTTTTTTACTTATAGTATTTCTAACCAGGATAAGATTTGCCTAACGTACTAAAGTACTCAGGAACACTGGGAGGATTTAGGGCTATAGTTAGGCTGCCGAGAAATGTTTATGAATTGCTACCTTAAATTGACTTCAGTCAACATTTGGCGGAAAATAGGAACTGGGTAGTGCATTCCACAATTTGGTCGCCGTGTGGAAAAATGTAGATTGAGCCCGTTTAATGTGACACGATCGAATTTTGAGTGCGTAATTATGGTGTGAATGGACAAACCGAGTGTTCCTAGCGAAGATGGCCTTCGAAGGTATTAAGGAGTGTATTTCGCTCTTTCATGGATGCTGTTTACCGTATCAAGGGCGTATTGGGGATCATTGACCCAGAAGTGGCAATTGTATTCCAGATGAGCTCGAATTTGAGCCGTATACAGTAAAAGGATGTGAAGTACTGTTTAGATCTGTATAGAAAGCCCAGTTTACGGGCAGCTGTTTTGCTGGCTAGTGGTAAACCCATGAAAGGTTCGATAATACGGACATCCCTAACACAGAAATATAGTTTGAAAATTTGAGTTCTAAGCCATTCATATTTACAGCAGTAAATGATTGGTCTTTCTTGGCGGACACAAGGCAACACTGCGTTCTAAGTCACTGTTGATTGAGCTGCCATTTTCACCTTAACGTCCTGACTAGACTTATTGTTGTGGAAAAACTGAGAAGAACTACAATTTAGAGTGCTGTTGTCTGCAAAGCAATGGATCGGGTTAGTTGTTGAGGAAATGAGGTCATTTATGTGTAACAGGAAAATTGTGGGAGCTATCACTGATCCTTGGGGTACTTCCGCGTTAATAGTAGTTTCTTTCGAAAAGAAACCATCGACGACAACGCGTATAGGTCTTTTGTCAAGAAATCCGAATATCCAATTGATGAGCGTATCGCATAAGCCGAACGAAGTGAGCTTGGTAAGTAGGCATTTGTGCCTAACTTGATCAAAAGCCTTTGAAATGTCTAAAGCTACAACGACTGTTTCACAGGGCCTCTCTAATATGTTATTCCAAAGTTGGGTGACATATGAAAAAAGATCACCCGTTGAACGACTCTTTCTAAACCCACACTGGTGGTCGTTTAAGAGTTTATTGGACTCGAGAAACGCAAGTAGTTGATGGTTGATGGCTTTCTCCATGATTTTCGACAAAATGGAAGTAGCCGATAGTTTGAGGGATCAGTTTTGCCGCCTTTTTAGGAATAGGTGGGACGTTTGCCAACTTCCACGATGAGGAAAACTTTCCAGATAACATAGACGATAGCTGGAATATCGTCAGGACCAGTCGCCTTGTTTGAGTCACATTAATTGATAATTGATTCTAGGAGCTTGTAACGAAAGTGGATTGGTTTAATAGCGCATGGGGTAGATTTGGGCGACGTGACAGTTTTACCAGGATCATTGAGACATGAATTTGCTGCAAAGTAATCGACGAAAAGATTGGCTTTTTCAGCAGAATCAGCTACTACGGCTCCGTCGCGAGACGTCATGGGAGGAAAGGAAGATATACTAAAGTTTTTACTGATGGCTTTAGCTAATGACCAAAATTTACGACTACTCAAATGACAAGAGACTAATCCTTTGCGTTTACGTTCATGAAACATCTTTTTGACCCTGGTGATGATGCTTTTGCAACTATTTCTTGCGGTAATGTAGTTGGCGTAATTTTCGATATATTTATTTGACTTCTATTTCGTATTTATTATTCAGTGCAAGCCCTACTAAACCAGGGTTGGAACGGGCATGACCTACACAATTATGTTTTTTGGGAATGTATAACTTCATACCCATCAAGGTAACTTCAGTTATTGAAAGAGCAATGTTTGAAGACGAGGACCGTTTCAAACAATACTCAGGCCAGGGGAAGGTTGCAAAAAAAACTGGCAGTTCGCTCCAGTTAGCTGATTTAAAACACCACATAGTTCTATCTGTTTTTCGAGCAACAGTGGGATTGGGCACAGAGGAAGTTATTTCGATTAGGCAGTTGTCTGATTGGCCAAGTAGGGAAAGAACTCTTGTTTTATAGACAAGTTGTAAGGAATAGGTTCAGGAGATGTGGAGTATGTTTGCAGGGATTCTGGTTGGTTCTTCACTATGACCTGCGGTCATTGATGAAAAATGAAGTCAATTAGAATTGTGGGCATTAAAACCTCCCAAAATTGAAATATCGCAAGATGGAAATTGTGATAAGAGGTGGTCTATTCTCAGACTAAGGTAATCAAAAATATCTTGGAAGTTGTTATCATTGGGAGACCTATATAAACAACTGCAGAATTTCACAAATTGGGCCCCGGAATGTTTGAACCAAATCGCGTCAAATTTGTTGTTTTCCAAAGTGGACATCCTCTTACAACCTACGTTGTACTTTGTATACGATCATACTCCACCTTGAAGGCACAAGTTAGAGTAGAGGTTGTGTCTGGGAAATTTCAGGTCAGGCGAATCAGTGCTTCCAGGGAGATTTGTGTTTCTGATAGACACAAAATGTCCGGTTGCACTTTGTCAAGGTGTTGGTGAACAGCATTAGGATTCTCCCTGATACCACGAATGTTGCAGTAATGAATCCGGATGTTGGTACTTTCGATGGCCGAGGTCGTTTGAGTCCTGCCCTTCCTGGCATCCGAATGGGGTAGAATTTTATTCCTGGCAGATCTTGCTCTTCTTAGTCTTGATTTTGGCAATGACAAATTTTTGTCCCTCCAAGAATCCTTGGGACGGATCGACGAATTGGTGTGAGAGTGTAGGCATCTCGCCTTTAGAACTCGTCATTTTAAGGGTTTAACCGATAAAACGCCACTATTGGCTAGTGCGTGTTGGCGAGTACATAAGGAATAAAGGACCGGTAGCACTTACCGAGCTCAGAAAATTGAAGCACCAATATTAAGGAGCCCATGGTAAAGGTGGTGGTATTGCACTGTGCGGCATGGGGTATACATGCCTTCCACTTATGATGTTGTAGAATATTTGAGCTGAAAAGTAAACATTACTTAGTTTACATTGCATCATGCACGAAACACGTTTTTTTGTACGATTGCTGAATAAAATAATTGTACTGAAAACAACGCAGGATATTCATTAATCTAATTAAAAGATCGTGCATAAGTTGTACAGTACTCCAATCTGTTTATGATTAGTTTCGTAGGTGTCGACAGCATTAAGATAAATAAATTGTTTTCTTTGGTTTATTATTTAGGTTCCAACTTGCATATTATTGCTATTTCAAACTTCCTTTTTGTTTAATTGAAATTTAAATAACGATAATGACGCTGTTCGCCCTTCCGACTTTAATTATCTACTTTTACGATCAATTAATTACAATTAAAATTAAATGTAGTAACAACGGTAAAAGTTAGGTGAAGTTTTAAATTTTCTGTCAAAGAAAAACAATATAAAATGATATGGAATATAATGTTGTAATTAAACTTAAAATTTGATATAGTACCAAAAATAAAATTGCTTTAAACTTTAAATTTGAAAACACTACCAGGTATTCGATTTTATGAGCTTAGGTCGTCTGGTGTAGGTTTAAAGGAGCCGTATTTTTTCGTAGAAATTCAAAGCTTAGCAATCTTAGATATTATTTGCTCGCCTTTTTTATTTATTTAAAGAACCATTTCACTTAATACAAAAATTCTACTGTGTTTATTATTATTTCGTTTATTATTAATATTCGAACAGACAAAAATCTATTAAAAAGCATGGTATTTTGTATTTAAATTAGATTTTTCCCTTCGCGACTTGCTTTATTTTATTAGAGAAAAGAAAAAGTATTTAATTTACATTTCCGATTACAAATTAGAGCTAGTTATTTGTTTATTCTATCTATTTATTTGCTTTTTTTATACTTAGGATTACGGATTCGATTCTGTTATTTATTTTCATCATTTGAGGTGATAAAATGATTTTTATGACAATGCTTGCACCTGGGTTTCTTACAGAAAGGGGTTTATTAAATACAAAGCTGTACATTTTTATGAATCACATCTGGTCTATTTCTCCGCGTTGGCGTGGGATAAAATAAGTTATTTTATCGGTTCTCTATAATTCAATGTTATTGCAAAAATATTCACCTGTTTGAGTTCAAGACAAAAGGGTGGAATTTGCGCTTAAGGTTTACTTTACAATTCTATGAGTTTTATCAATCACATCTGGTATGGGTTTAAAAGAGCCGTATTTTTCGTAGAAATTCAATCCTGAGGCAGTCCCAAATGTTATTTACGTAACTTTTTTACACATTACAAAAGTTCTAGTGGTTAGTTTATTATTGTCTTTATTCATTATTAATATTCAAACCGCTGGTTATAAAAATCTGTTCAAAAACCCATACCCTACCGTACAGTAACTTTATTAATTTAGAAAATGTCATTTTAATCCGGATTTGTTTCACTAATCGAAGGTAGAGCCTGGAGCCACCCCAAACACGTCCTATCGGTTTGACGATCCGTCACATTGTAGGCAACAGACAAAACAATAAACATTTTTTAGTACCATTGACTAGTTATGTCAATGGTATTACATGGTTGTTCAATGTATACATACATAAGTGTGTTAGACAAACATGTACTGATACAAATGGTGTCTAAACGGAGTCTAAAAAAGGCGAATAGGTAACTAATGGAAATGGCAAACCAATAGGCAAGAAAAAGAATGTTGTGGTATAAAACAAAACCTATAATTGTTAGATCGAATAAAAAATACCCATATAAATAATTATAAATAATTTTATGCAGTAAGAGAAATAAATTGGAAAGTAATCAACGTGTAGATACGTTCAGTAATTTCAAATTTAAAGAAAACAAAATAAAAAAAATTGACAACACAAACTTATTAAATTATTTAGTTTAACATTTGAAAGTAACAAAGAAATTATTTTATAGTAATTTAAAATGTAAATAAAATATAAACCTGATTAATTGCGAAAGGCATTCCTAAAATAACTCAGGTTTTCTAATGCGTAAAAGTTAATTTGCAAAATAATAATTAAAAAAAAGAACAAAGAAAATGTAATCAATTACACCAATATCAAATTCAAAATTTAAACATGCGTTGTATCTAAAACTAAACTACCGTGCGCAGGTTTGCTTGATAATGAATACGTCACAAACGTTAAAAGATAAAAATAATGGCCAGCAGTTCGTTTCAAAGCAGTAGTTAAGAGAACAATTTACACAAAAATTAAAGATCTAATGAAAAAAAAGTAAGTAATTTAGTAATACTGCAATAGGCTATTTTTAACAGTTCTAATTACAGATGCACACAGAGAAATAAATGGAAAGGAAGGAGTAGAAACCTATTTCAGATAAGGTGTAGTTTAGTGAGATTAAGGGAGTTGGTATTCTAATGGCTTTCTTATTTTAGTTTCACGGAATGGAGCAGAAAGGAATCGGAGTATATTATATATATATATATATATATATATATATATATCTTTTTTTTTTGAGATGGTTAGAAGTAAGCATAATATAGGGGCTAGAGTTGTCAAACTTATATTCTTTATAATGTTCAAACTAGATTTGAGAATGTACACAATTCATTTTAATAAGAAAATTAGTTGACGAGAGGGAAAATATGGTTTCGATTTAACAAAACAGGCTTTGTTGGATGTGCCCGAGTTTGTTTTATTCATAAAAGCAATTGAGTTATACCAGCAGTGTGTGAGGAAGGTCAAAACGATTGATATTTGTGGGTATGATTAGTTTCGGTGAACTTATTTCAGTAATTTTACAGGTATTAATCACATGGTGTAGGTTAATTCTAATATGCAGAGCATGTATAGATATAAGTACAATGAAGGAATTATATAAACTTTAAAAAAGGGTTGTGGTGCGAACACTGTATACTTATATTTCACAGACAAGGTGTATAAGAATTGCAGGGGAAGAGGTAGTGATGTAGAAACATTGATAAAAACATGAACAACACTTCTGCAGTGTGATATTTACTATAAAAGTACATTTTGTGTACAAAATTTACATAAACGTGTTAAACAATATGGATTTTTGATATAACAAAATTATGAACTATGGACTAAAAGTAAACATTATTTGTGTTAAAGACTGTTATAAGAACATGATAAATCAACATTTCAAGTGATTTAGACGTGTAAACGCAAGTTACAAGTAAAAATACATTAAGTTAGGTTAAATACCATATTTAAGAATTTTTCAAAATCTTAGTGTTTTTAGGATAAGTTAAGTTTAAAATAAATTATAATAGCACATATTAGTAGGTTTCCTTCGTTTTCATAAAGAAATTTACAATATACAAGTAATATGAACATAAAAGTTAGAAAAGTTGGGTTAACTACCTAAAATTGGAAGATGAAATTGCAATTTTTGTTAAAATTAAGTTAAATGATATGAAATAAATGTATTCTGATATAGTTTTTCATGTAGATTCCGAATATGTAATTAATTTAGGTGTAGAATATAAGTAAATTTAGATTTTGAATTGTCAAAATGCAAAGCTTAGAAGCGAAATAGAGCTTGCAGGGTGTCTTTTTATGCGGAATCTTGCCTTGATTCCAAATCTCTAATCAAAAAGCAAATCCGACTTGTTATGAAAAAGTTATAGCATGTTTTGTATTTTAGTTAAGAATTTTGTTTAGACCAATCAGATGCTTGGATTGTGTAATGTAGAAAAAAAGTTGACAATTTGGTATCCAAGTGAAAAGTATAAAAGGAATTGCTTCTGATTTCTGACTCTCTGTGTTCTCTATGTTTTCTATTTTTGACTAATAAGTCATAGTGTTAATAGTGTAGGTGTTAACGAGTAAGTTACAAGTTTCGTTTACATTTTCGGTTTTTGAAACGCGATCAACGTAGAATCGAGATCTCAGAAACAATTGTTTTAACCTATAACAAAATTTAAAAATTAGGTTACCGATTATAAGTGTCGATTATAATATAATTGTTTCAAATTTGAATTCGTGTTCAAATATCGGTTGAAGTGTTTTTTTTTATGTGAATAAATTCATGCAATTATTTTGAATTTGATGTTTATTTTTCTTGGAAGTGACGCAGAGTAGTAAATAAACTGAATTCCATAACGGCATCTAAAATAAAGTGCAATCAATTAAAATTTATATGCAAATAAAACATAATTTTAAATCCGAAGAATTTTGTAAATATTTAAACCAACATCTAAACATACAGTTTAAAATAAAGTGCTTATCGAAAAATATTTAAGCAATATTACGTTACATCATATTTACCACGAATAAGAGTCGTTCATCAGTAATTAGGATTTGGATGAAATATGGAAAATTAACCAGCACCATTGTGCACAGCAAAGCAGTGTCATCATCACATTCGAAGAAGTCTACGTCCAATATTTTAATATGGAACCAGCTTAATGAAAACATCTTTTGGAAAGTGCAGCAACACATGTGAGTGAAATTTTACTATCATAACCCATTATTGCATTGATTATTCTTTTGGTGTCCTGTATTTTTGTTTATTGATTATGTATAAATGTTTGTGTGATAACATGTTATAAATACCTGTAAAGTGAATGAATCAGTGTAATTATCAACATTATAATTTTATTTTGAACAAAATAAAATTATACACACATTTTGAAGATCATTTATTGAAATTTTGACAGGCTGGATTTGATAAAGTCAGTTAGAACGCAACGCATGCGTTATTGTGCAGATTTAATGAAAGTCTGTTTCATACAGAAACCACTTAGTACAAATTACAATTTATTTATCGTAAACATTTCCATGTGTATAATAAAATTTTATATGATTACCCGTTTACTATATAAATGCAATTATAATAATTTAAAGGATTTAGAAGGTTAAATGTTATTAATGATTTTAAATTGCCAACAATCAAAGTTTAAATACAAATTGAACCCTATCCCCATTTGAGATACTGAGCTAGTCGGGAAGAAATATTAAATATTTAAAAGCAATCACAATAATTTTAATAATTATATATTTAGCCACATTTTAGTGTCACACTTGTTCGCCAATTAAAATTCATTACTGAATAGTCATTACAAACTATATATATATATATATATATATATATATATATATATATATATATATATATATATATATATATATATATATATATAAAACATGGGAGTGAAGAATATGGTTAAAATAGTCTAACCTTTTCTCAATTTCTAAGTTGATGATTGATATTCTACTTAAGTTATTCTTCTATGAAGTGAACCAAGGGCGTATCAAGATGAAATTTCTTGGTAATTTACACATACACAGATCCAAATGGTCTAATCCTAAACTTCTTTTAGTTGTTAGACAAGAAACGATAACGACAACACCCAGAACGAAAACAACCACAAGCTGATAATTATATTGAGCCATTAAGAAAGGCCATAGAATAATAATTCAGATACCTCTAAAAATGGAAGGCGAGCTTTTGGTGATAACTATAGGAGCGGTTAACTTTAAAAACCGCACTAGGCGTAGAAAACAATGTATACTCAGCAATCTGTATCAGAAACTTATTTTCTTAATCCTTCTTGGGAAGAGTAAAGTTAAATCTGAGAATTATTAAAGGAGTGCTTCAGCAATCAAACATCTAGTGTTAACAAATGCAAAACTTTAATGAAAAGAAAAAGTGTTATCTATGAACTAGCCAAATGTGTATTAAACAAAAGCAAAAGATTAGAAATTATTCAACAGCTATTGTAAAATTGGAATTTATTATGTATGTATAGAGAACCAAAAGTACTTCACTGTATGTTAAGTTGTATAACAGTAAGGCTAAAAATGTAAAATTTCATCTAAATGAAACAAATAATTGAAAACTTGATAAATTTTGTTACAAGTTTTGTAAAGTTTGTCTCACATCCTTTTGAAATTTTGTTGTAGGAGTTCTGTTTAGAATTTTAGTTTTTAATAAACTTTTGCATGTAACTATCTTTTGAAATAATTACTACAGTGTTACTTTCATTAGATTAGATTAGATAATTTTTGTTAATTTTATTCTCAGCTGATTTTAATAGCTAATTATCAGATTGTTTGTTGCAAATTTTATCCTTTTTCAACGAAAGCTCTTTAAATAAATTTGTTAAGGGATTCTAATTCGTTGTTATTAGATTGACCAGTTGACAAGTTTACGAATCTCGTGTGATAATTGCAATTTTTCTAATCTAAGCTTATTCTAATTGATGGTGTTCTTCCTGGATAAGTTCTTGAATGTTATTTTTTTGTGTGATGTAATTTTTATGTTTGATGTAACTGACAGTTTGTCTAACGTTAATATCAAATATATCAAATACAATATTATGTAATTTATATAAAATTTCATAGTATGCTTGTGGTTTGATGTTACTAGTATGTTTTCTAAAACACCCCTCAAGAATGTATCCGTTTATTAATGAATTTTTTATGCAATAATAATGTTAAATTACTTAGAAGAATGGAGTTAATTCAATTATTATATCTCAGTGTTAATCAAAATTAATTCACATTCAATAATAAGATTTATCTACAAAATTCTAATCTAATCTAATTTCGCCCATTTTGGCTGATATCCTTATGGAACATCAAATTTTTTAATTAAGTGTTTCTGATAAGATTGTGTTTTCGTTTCGTTGTATTGATGATACTTTAGCAAGTCTGAGTTCATCAGATTTGGTTGATGGGTTATTAATTAATATTAACAATCTACATCCTAACATAAAATTTACGCTAGAGAAAGAAATTCAGTTTTCTAATGGTGTATTTGTATATTAATGTTATACAATCTAAACGTTTCGATAACACTTACAGTTATCTTCGTCAGCAGTAATTATCTATTAAAATTGTTAAAGATGTTGAAACAATTTTGAGAAATTTGAAAATTAAAATATAAACATAAGCCTGCTATTAGTATAACAGTTTGATATACGTATAAAGCCAACTATGGAATATAATTTTAGTAAAGAATAACTAGATCATTAAAAAATTAAATATCGTTAAACTGCCTTGAAGATGTCAAATCATAACACCCTCTAACGACCGAGGCTAACGATGAAAATTTCACCCAAAAAACAAACACGAAAATTTAATCAAGTTATGACGCAAGTGTAAAATTCTGCAAACCTTCAATTTGAAATTGATAGAAGCATTCTTAAATATAAACATGATACAAATTAAAATAATCCAGTTAAATCCAATAAAGAAATAGTTTTGTCAATAAATGGAAGTGCTATTTAACAATGAAAAGCATAATACAGAACGTTTTATGTAATTTTTTAATTACTATTTAAATTTCACCTACTTATTTTAAATTATAGTGCTGTGGTAAATTAACATATAATTGGTGAAGCATTTACTTCAGGATCTAGGAAAAAACAGCAAAAGCCTAGAGCCCTAGACACACCAAAAGCTAAAACTAAAATTAAAATCAAGACGTACCATTATGCCTTTTTTTAATTATAAGATGCCAAAACCTATTTAAACGGAGATTTTCTTCTTGTCTATTAAAATTATTAGGGTGTTTGTATATCTCAATAGCTTCACGTTGTAAACGAACATAATAATGAGTTTGTCTTGACAATATTTTCATATTGTTAAATTGAATGTCGTGATTTAAAATATTTAAGACATGGCCAGCTACCGCAGACTTCTCTGGTTGACCTACAAAATCTCATATGTTCTTTACGCCTTGTATCAAAGATACGTTTTGTGGTCCCAATGTATACCTTTCCGTATGAACGAGATAACTTATACACTCCGGAAAAAGATAATGGGTTTGAAACATCTTTAGGTGACCTTAAATGCCCTTTAATTTTTTTTTGTAGGTTTAAAAACAGTCCTAATTATATCTGTAACATTAGCTATAAGAGGAAGAAAATCAGTACCAGCATTAAGAACTGGTTTTCCTTTAAGGTTATGTCTCGAAGGTGTAATAACATTATTAGTATCAGTAAGTGAATATCCATTATCTTATAAAGATTTTGTTAAATATTTATATTCACCCTTCAAACACTCAGGATAACAAGTTCGTTTTTCTTGATCTACCGAAGTTTTAATTACACACATTTTCTGACGTAGATGGTGGTTGAATAATTTATGAAGGCGTCTATTAGTGTGTGTCGGCTTTTGTAACCTTAAAAGAATTATTGTTATTTTTGGATATTAATATGTCAAGAAATGGTAGACGTCTATTAGTTTTTTGCCATGGTAAACTAGTCGCTAGAATGTATACCATTTATAAAAACCAAAACTCATGTAGTACCTCTTCTCCATATCTCCAAATAACAAATGTGTCATCTACATATCTATACTAATCTGAAGGTTTTTTAGGTGTATTTTGTAACGCTAATGTTTAAAACTTTTCCATGCAAAAATTAGCTATAACATGACTAAGGGGACTACCCATTGCTTCATCATCAATCTGTTCATAGAATTTACTATTACACTGAAAATAAGTCGTAGTAAGACAGCGCTGAAAAAGTATGGTTATATCCCTTGGGAAAGGATGATCAAAATGTTCAATAGTTTCTTTTTGTGGGACTTTTGTAAAAAGTGAAACAACATCATCAATCCCCCTCTTCAATTTTGAAGTTATGCATTTTTTCAACAAAGTCGGCAGCTTTTTTAATATAATGGGGTGTTTTACCTATATAAGGTTGTAATAAAAATGTAAGATATTTTGCAAGATTATATCTGGGAGAACTAATTGCACTCACAATAGCTCTTAAAGGAATATTAGGATTATGAATTTTTGGTAAACCATATAGTGGTGAAATAGCTTCAGAGTTAGTTTCTTTTTTATTTCTTCTGGAATAGGTGATAATTTCTTTAGTTTCTAAGAGAATCCTTTTTGTAGGATCTTTTGGTAGTTCACGAAAGGTCTGTGGTTCCAACAGTAGTTCTTCTTTAATGTTATAGTCGTTCGTATTTACTATAACAGTTGCATTACCTTTATATGATTTTAATATTATTATATTTTTATTACGTTTAAGATCAAATAAAGCACTTCGTTGACGAAAGGATAAGTTGTCCTTTGGAGGTTTTGCTTTACGTAATATGTCAACGGTGTTATACCTAACTTCATTAGCAGCATCAAAAGGTAATGATTAATGGAGTTTTCGGTATTAGAAATTATATCTTAAAAAGGTATTTTCGCAAAATTTCCTCCTTTAGAAATGGCTTCAACAGCATAATCTGAAACAGCATTATCAGATAGGTTTATTACTGTTTAACATCTTTTACGTCTTTAACACTTTACTGTAAGTGTTATTTAAACGTTTAGATTGTATTACATTTATATACAAATACACCATTATAAAACCGAAAAAGGTAAGTATTTTAAAATATATGTAATAATGGTGAAAGTTTACATCTTTGCCATTAAATCAAACAAATTTCAATAAAGTTATATCAATTATAAAACAAACTGCATAAGCAAACGGTTGCATTTCTAATGTAATCGACACTTTAGTTAAAAATCAAGAGTTTTCTATCAAAAACATTTACCCAGTTAACAGAGAAATGACAGAATTGATATATATATATATATATATATATATATATATATATATATATATATATATATATATATATATATATATACATATTACAAAAAAACAAGAAGTACAAAGTAGCTTTCAAATCCCAATCCTCTTAAATGTTTTTGTAATGTCAAAGGTCCAACCAACGACATTTTGAAGTCGGGTATCTATAAATTGAACTGCACATTTTGTACTTCTGTTTATATTGGATAAACATTGCTTATCGTGTTAGAATAAAGTTATGAAATAAGAAAAATGTGAAAACGCAAACATAACCCAGCTTTTAAGGTAACAGCTTGGTAAACGTCTAAAGTCAAGTATGGAATTTAATTTTATAAAAGGATAACTGGATCCTTAATAAAATTAAATATTATTAAACTGCCTCGAAGATAACAAATCAGTACACCATCTAACGGTTGGAAGCTAACAGTGAAAAATGTTATCATCAAAAAGCAAATTTAACAAAATTTAATCAAATTATGATGTAAGTGTGAAGGTGTGACGAACTTTAATTTCAAATTGATAGAAGCTTTCACAAATAGAAACTTTACATCTAGGTCAAATCTAACAAAGATATAGTTTTTGTTAATAATTGTAATTACCATTTTACGGTGAAAACACAATGTAGTACGTTTAATAAGATTCTTATTTTTATTTAAACTATATACTTATTATTAAATTATTGTTGTGTTGTGGTAACAACATATAATTGGTAAAGCATTTTCTCCAAGGCCTAAGAAAAAACATATCAACTAACCTAGACATACCAAAGCTAAAGTTAAAATTAAGACCTTTTTTCAATTATAAAATGCCAAAACGGAGACCTTGTTGTCTATTGAAGGTATTGTAATCTTTATATATCTCAATAGCTTCACGTTGTAAAGCAACATAGTAATGAGCTTATGTCGGTTATGTTTCCATATTATGTAGTATGATTTCTTTGAAAGACCTAGTCTACTACATCTTTTATATTCTTTACGTCTTGTATCAAAGCTACGTTTTGTGGTTCCAATGTATACCTTTCTACAAGAACAAGATAACTTATACACTCCGGAAGATGATAATGGGTTTGAAACATCTTTAGATGACATTCTTTAATTTTTCTTGTAGGTTTAAAAACAGTTCTAATGCTATAATTAATTAGAATTTTTTTTATTCTATTTGTAATATTAGGGGAAGAGAAGCAGTACCAAGATTAAGTAATGGTTTTCCTTTATGTTTATGCCCAGTAGGTGTAATAACATTATTAATACCTTTATGTTCATATATTTATATTCATCTTTGAAAAATTCAGGATCACAAATTCGTTTTGCTGAGTTCACTAAAGATTTAATTACACCAATGTTTTGATTTTATGAAAGAATCTATAAGTGTGTGTCGGTTTTCGGCAAACCTTAAAAGATAGCGAATCATTAGTTTTAGATATGCGTTGTCAAAAAATGGTATGCTTCCATTAGTTTCCTTCTTTATAGTAAACTGGATGCTTAGATGAATACCATTTATAAAAATTAAAAATTCATGTAATACTTCTTCTCTTTCTCCAAATAACAAATGTATCTTCTACACATTCACACAAAACTAAAGATTTTATAGGTGCACCTTGTAACGCAAATGTTTCAAATTTTTGCATGTAAAAAATAACTATAACAGGACTAAGAGGACCACCCATTGCTACACTATCAAATTGTTCACAGAATTTAGTATTCCACTGAAAATAAGTCGTTGTAAGAATGGTATATCCTTTGGAAAAATATGATCAATATATCAAGAGGAACTTTTGTAAAATGTGAAGCAACATCAAAACTGACCATTATATTGTAAAGATCCAGCTTAACTTTACTAAATTTTTTTGTAATTAATTATTTTTTTAATTGCCCTACAGTAATCAAGCTAGATAAAGTTGCTTAAAATTAAAACCCATTACAAAAGATTGCGCAATATTGAATCATAAATAATTAATTTTAATCCCTTCCGACGTAGATATTAAAAAGCATAAAATGCTCTTACGTCCGAGAACCCTCAGCCAATCACAGCCAGAGGATCCCTACATAGCCAGATCATACCACCGCGAATCAGCTATAAAAACCGCGGCGCTACAGGAAGAAATTCTACTCTACCTCCCGCTACTTTCCGCGACTCCAGTCCAGACTACTCCGGGAGTCCGCTATCCTGCTACTCTCGCGTCTCCAGCATCCGTTCATCCTGAACCGTCGTGTATCTTTAGTCGCGTTACTTCGCCGCCGTCCCCAGCAAATCAGCATTATACAATCAAACTGCTGGTTGAGGTACGCTAAGGTTAACAGCACGTAAGTTTTATTGCACCACTTTTCTTAAACATTACACCAGACACCTAGAGAAACGACAGGTTGCATAGCCCGGAAGTTATCTAACCGTTCCAGTACACACACTAGAAGTATACGACAGACTGTATAGCCTGAAGTTGCCTTCGGCACACATACACACAAATCAGGACGTTGCTACTTCGGGCTAACGCCCTGAAGTCATCTTCCATTTACTCCAGCGGCAAGAAGGGTACTCGCTCAAATTCTACCGCTCCACCAGGAGATCCCTTAGTACAGCAGTCGACGGGCCAGACCCAGAATCTTATAAACGGCTCTTCATTAACCAGATATTACACATACACTACACCTACAATACACCGACCAGATCCTGAGGAAAATTAGCAATACAAACAAGCGACGACTTGACTTAGAGATAATCTCCAGACCAAAAGCCGTATTCGTAGAGATTACCCGCGTGATCCTCCAGTTAAATAAAGACGAACCCGTGGTGCGTCTACGTGATAAATTACATCAAACGTACTCCTGCGTCTCGCAAATCGCATATAAATTTGTTAGATATTCTTCTAATAATATTTCCTAATAAAGGAAATCCGGCCAGATAAACATTCCTGTATCGCGAGTATATTTTCCTTCAACGAAAAGTTATCCATTTTTTTCGTTCCCGAAAGCCTGACTAATTTACCAGCATCCGAAGAGATTACGCACTTTACACGTGTAAATTCTGTCATACTAATCCCGAGAATAATCACTTACTTAAGACACATGCATTCCGTCGGAAACAATTCTCAGAATTGTTCAGTTTAGTACAGGCAGTCCTAAAAGTTCGTGTAAACTCGCCTCAGATTAATTCGTTTATAACAATTAATAAAAGAAGCAATCTTTTAATAATAATAACTAACGTGAAAGATCGTGATAAACTCCGTCTTCCCTGTATTTATTAGTTAGAATAAGTTTCGCTTATACGAAAGTTGTACGCGTTTAACAAAAACAGACGTTTTTCTAATAATAAAGAATTAATACGTTTATTTCCGGGCATAATTAAATGTTAGATATTCATTTCATTACTGGAAATACGTTCTCCACTAATTAAGAAATCCTGAGATCATCCTGATTAGTTAGGGTAGATAATCCAACGCGTACGTACAATTTGCATTTAAAACGTGTAAATTTTAACCTGTCATGTAAAGCATTCCAAGTACTGAGTTCATATCCAGTCAGTTTGAAAGCCAAATCACGTATAAGAATAGTTATGCGCACCAAGGTTACTTTAAATTATTGATTTTCTCTTTGACCTGCTCAAAGACACCAACGCGATTGTTGGACTCGGCTTATCTAATATATAGAATGTTACCCGCCACCTGATAAATACCAAGCCTCCGTTTACAGGGCAGGCCTGAACGGTCGTAATAAACCAAATTAAATCGTCATTATTAGGATTTTTGGGTCATAACACACTAGCAATTGAAGCACAATTTTTTATATTTCCACAGAAACGGCTCAGGATCCAGTAATTTCCACTACCATCCAGGGGGGTCCAGCCAAACGGGCGCTGCCAACCAGGACATCCCGGGTAACCCTAAATAAGATTTGTTTTGTTGTTGTTGTTAGTTTATTTCATTTAGTTTAGATTATTTAGTTTTGTAAAAAATAGGTAATATACGTTTAAAATATTTTTGTTGTATTTATTCAAAGTGTACAGTGTTAAGCACCAAATACGAACCACCCCCGTCTTGTTAAGACAAGACCCGATTTGAGCTAGACCGAGGCAAATTAAATTAAACCCTTTTAATTTAATTATTGTAAAGCAAAGGCATTTACAGTATCACCCTCTTTAGTTTGAAAAATGTATTTTTTCATAGAAGTCGTCAGAATTTTTAATGTAATAAAAAAAAGACCTCTCTCGATTTTATCCAATATCCTAATAATATGTATTTGACTACGCAGAAGAGCATTTTCAGTTCTTGTATAAATATGATTAGGTTGTTTATTATTATTAAAAAAAGTTTATCATGGAGAAAAAAGCTAAGTATTTTAATTACTTGTTTGCTTTCTTCTTATATATTTTCTCTTGATAATGCTACATGTTGCGTAGAGAAATAAATAATTATATACAAGAAATTATGAAATTACATTGTGTTTATAAAATTAGTGCTATTAAATATGGAATTCCCACGTAATAAGGTTAAATAACAGGAATTTAATTTTATTGTTATTAGCAGGTATCGACTGCTTGACATTTGTTAGTTATCAACAGTGTAATAAAGTTGTGAAAATGAATCAAAAGTTTATTGAAAATGGGTTAGAAACTCATGATGACGTGTACAAATGGACAAGGAAATTGCATTTCATTGTCTCTTAAAATAAAAACGCCACAAACTCCAATCGTGGATCAAGCATAATGGTTTTAGATATTTTGCTTTCCGCCTTTCCTTGCTTATATAGACGAAATTTTCAGCTTTCATATAGCTGTAATACTGAAATGGGTTCTATAACAATTCTAAGTACTCACTTCCTACTTTGTACTTAGAATTTAAAAAGTTTTTCGGAAAATGCATAAATGTTGAGCAAATGAATAAATGATATTCATGTTATACGTTTCATCAACAGAATGATGTACACATATAATTTACCAAACTACTTTTTTACCTGTTTTTAGGATTTATGATTATGATTGTATTAAAATTACTACAATACTATATTTGTGTAACAACGACTGCATTTCGTCATTTAATTATTTATAAAGCTCCGCGTTTTCATATGTATAATGTTAAATTAAAATAGATATTTTTATACATTAATTCTTTATTATCAGATATTAGTAAGTTCTTGGCGTACAGCAGATATCAGCCTATTTCGTAATAAATTGAACTGAGAGTAATCCGATTAAATGTGAATTGGAAAAATCCATTCTAGATGACTTTGCGGGAAGTTGCACAGAACTTCAACTAAAAGCTCGAAAGAGCAAAGTCGCAGCAAATTTAACTCTCATACGGGGGACACTGAATATATTGACGTTGATATGCTAGAACATGTCAAAAGAATAACAAATGACGATAATGCAGAATGCGTTAAGCTAGAAACAAGAGGTAAAAATTCGTGCTTCAAGGTGTGTACGGATATAAAAACGCTAACGCTCTATTGGAACCAGATAATTGGCCAGAACACGTTAAGGTAGGCCGCTATATTTTTAGAGTCGACAGATATAACAGACCAAAAGAATAGGTCTAGTAAAGGAACTACGTTACGCACTCCTGAACTCCGTGTATTTCATATAAATATCCAGTGTTTGAAAAATAAGCTACTGGAGTTGGAGATGTATTTAGACGCCCAAGAACTAGATGTTGTTTGTATTGGTGAACACTGGCTCAAAAATAACGAAATCGAATCGATAAAGTGCGGACAATGGACGGTAGCATCATCTTACAGCAGGTCTACTTCCAAACATGGTGGTGTCCTAATATTAATAAAAAATATAAACGATTGTAAAATGTTAAGTGACATAAATTCCCTTTCAGTAGAAAATCACTTCGAACTGACTGCTGTGCAGATTTTAAGGTATAATGTGTGTGTTGTTGTATACAGACCACCAAACGGAAACTTTGTTACATTCTTAGAGACATTAGAAAATTTGTTAAGTAGGTTAGGTAATAAGAAAACTATAATTTCAGGGGACTGGAATGTTAAATTCTGTACAACTGAAACTAACACTGTCAAACTATGTGACTGCATGTTATCATACGGTTTTGTGCAAACCATATTCACCCCCACCAGACAAAAAAACTGTCTAGATAATATTTTTATTAATTTCACTGTGCAGGATTATACAGCAACTACAGTCACCAATAACATATCTGATCATGAGGGTCAAATACTTAAACTACCTGTAACTACCAATGTTCATCACAATCATCAGTCGGCTAAATTCTGCCGCCCTATTACCGTAAGGGGTTCTTGCATTTTGTACAGTATTCTACAAGAAATTTCCTGGGACTTTATTGACGATAGCCCTGCAGATGTAGATACCACATATAATAGTTTTTTTGAAATATTTCTCGATGCATATAAAACTGCTTATCCTGAAATAAAAATGAGCACTAGAATACGTGATGGAGGAATTAAATGGTTTACTCCAGAACTAAAACGAATGCGAGAAACCCTCACGTTCCTAAATGACTATTGCGCAAAATATCAAACTCATACATCTCTCGCTATGAGGAATAACTACAGAAACAAATATAGATACGCATTAAAACAAGCAAAAATTCGTGCAACCGATAATTTTATTGTAAGCTCTAATAATCAAAATAAAGCTTTGTGGGAAGTAGTCAACTCAAATACAAACAGGAAAACTATTTGTCCAAATACT
>JARFJB010001382.1:4142500-4252500 GCA_036346205.1 Vesta saturnalis | reverse complement strand
GTGACCAAACGTTGAATTTTTATTTAGGAGGTACTGTAACCTTTTTAGCCCATGTACTTTGGTTATTATTTATGAGTTTTGCCGCTGTCATTATACGAAATGCTTTGGTTTTTAATTTTAATGAAACTAATCCTACTCCTCCTTGATTTAGTCCAGTGCTTCTGTTACTCCAAGCAAAATTTACAAGTGTACTTTGGGTACGTTTTATAATATTTTCGAATATTCGTATGATTTGTAAGGTATGCCATAATTTTGGGACTACGAAGATAGGTATGTATAATTTTAATCCGTCTCTTTAATGATACCCTATTTGCTCTAAATTTCCATTTTGCTATGGTCTTTTGCAGGTAGGTAATTACTTGGTGCTTCTATCGTTGCTATTCTGTCGAGCTGAAAGTGATAACCAAGATTTTTTGTGTGTTTGACTTCCAACTGCATTCTAGCGGGGTGTCTGCTGTATTCTTCCATTGTCCACACTACAAACCTTTCGATTTAGTAAATAAAGTTAATTATAACTCCTGATTGCAATGAAAATATGTTAAAGCTTTCTTTAAAAGTGTCAAAAGTCATCGTTATTTGATACAAAAAGTAAGACGCCATCTACATTTGCTGTAATCGCGGTAACGTCGTTGTTACCTAAGGGCAGTTGTATACCGCATAGTTTCTGTCGGCATAAATTTAAGAAGGGTTCTAAATCAACTGAAAAAAGAAATTCCAATTCTTGTATCCATTAATCCTGTTAGAATATATCCGACTCGAACACGATAAGGTGTATCCGTGTAAAAAAGCTTAATGGCCGTAACAATTTGGTTTGGAAAGGTGGAATTTAGGTGTTTATCGAAATTTGTTTAATATCTGAACCACGGTAAATTTTATAAGAGAATGCATTGAAAATTAAATAAACAAGATTAAAAAAACTTAAATTGTACATTTATTATCAATATTTTTATGGAAGCGGGCGGCTATAGTAGTTTTTGTCATGTTAACATCTAGATCCATTAACCTCTATCTCACATGAAATTTTAAACGTCTATCTGACATAGATGAGTGTTTTCAATTTTTCCTATTCTTTATGAATGTATTTACAAAGAGGTTGCATCACTATCCTTAAAAAGTATTATTATAAAAGTTATATCGTTTCTTTCTATTTCAACTTTGTGCGTTGGAGGGTCGTGTGTTGTTCCACACCAAATATTTTAGGATAACTATGCAACATTGTAGAAACAAAAACAATAATCTTTCAGATAGACATTTATAAATTCATGTCAGACATATTAATGCTAACTTGAAGAAAAATTCCAAGCTTCTATGAAAAGATCGGTAACACAGTTTAAGAATTTTCAATCTTATTTAATTAATTTGTAATGCATTTTGGCGTTGCATTAAAATACTTTATACAGAGAAGTTATGTGAAATTAAATTGTCGTTAAAACTATGTCTTCACATTTTCGTATAAAATTAATCGTTATTTAGATATTGGAGATATTTGAACAAAAACTTAAATTCCACTTTAGTAATTTTTTGGCGCCGAATTACGCGTCATATCAAAACATTGCATAGAACATAATTAATCGATATGTTTAAGATCTGCACTGACCGGCAAAAATAACCGGCCACCCTAAGATTTGTATTAAAGTAACAGATATTTCAATTTTTCATCTAAATAAAGATTTAAACTGCAATATTTTTATTATTAAACCATCGTAGGTTCAGTCCAATGTAAAATGCGCTTCGTGTGTTAATTTTAACATATTGAACAATTCTATAAAAATCGCGTACATATTTTCAAAATCCACAATAAAAGTGAATCGGCGTTTCCAAGTTTTTATTTCTAAAAAAAAACAAGTGGGCGTAATAACCAGTTGCTTATTTCCCAGTTTGACAGCAAAAATAATTTTTACGCGTTGACAATGCAGTTAACTAGTACAATAGTTTGACAAATGATTATATTGGCTGAAAATGGTCGTAGCCAGCCGTACGCACCCCGTACATTAGGAATACCTCGAACTACCGTACAGGATGTTTGGAATCGGTATCTAGAGACGAGCAGGATCTACAAGGCGAAATGCAACTAGTGCAGTTGATGATAATTTTATCGTGTTGAATACAGTAATGGATCGAAAAATAACAGCAATCCAGCTCCAACATCGCTTGCAAGCGGTGCAGCAGGTTTAAATAAGTGAAAAAACAAATAGGCGACGACGACTTAACGAAAGTAGTCTAACTTCTCGTCGACCGGCTACAGGACTACAATTGTAACCTAGACATCGAAGAGCACGTCTTCAGTTTATACGATTCTATGCGAATTATAATATTCAGCAATACAGTGAAGTTCTCTTTACGGATGAGTCGCTCTTTTGTACGGGATCACCTTATGGCTGAGAAGAGTGTGAAGAAGACGAAATGGGCGATGCGCCGATTGTACCACCTCTGAACTGATATGTTAGTGGTGGTTCTATTATGGTGTGGGCAGGCATTTCCACCGAAGTACGCATGGAGTTCATATTTGTAGAACACGGTGTTTTAAACGATCACAGGTACGTGGATGGTTTTCTACAAGAAGCGCGCACGCATTCATGCGTGTACGCACCCACGCGCGTGCCCAAACACACACCCACACACACAGCCAACCAACCACACACACCCCCACATCCACATCCACATCTACACACACACACACACACACACACATACACACACACACACACACACGGACACGGACACGGACACACACGGACACACGGATACACGGATACACGGGCACACGGACACATGGATACACGGACATACGGACACACAGTCACACGGACACACGAACACACGGACACATAGACACATAGACACACGGAAACACGGGCACACGGACACACGGACACACAGACACACGGAAACACGGGTACACGGCCACTCGGACACATGGACACATGGACATACGGACACGGACACGGACACGGAGACGGACACGAGCACGGACACGGACACGGACACGGACACGGACACGAACACGGACACGGACACGCACACGGACACGGACACGGACACAGACACAGACACAGACACAGACACACACAGACACAGTCACTGGAACAGACACAAGCACACACGCACACATACGCACACACACATACGATACATGCAGATATTTCTAAAAAATCTCAAATTGATAGATCAGGTCTAAGTTCATTTGCAATTTTTTGACTCATCAATAACTTTCCCATTATGTGGCAAGGTTAAATTTAGTCACCTCCAAGTATTAGACGAACAGACAAATTTATCAATTTAGACGTATAATTGTATATGTTATATGATTATATCCCATTAGGTACCTTTTGGGACAACAATACTTATTTATTTATTTGTATATCTCTTTTCGTACATTAACATGAAGAAACAAAGAGGAAATCGAAATATGTTAGATTTCCATGAAGCCTACTACTTGCGAAATGGCCTCCTTAGATACTACACTACTGAGCAAAAAATTTAGGGCACTTTAGACAACTCAAAAAATTACAAAAAATTTTAAAAATAAAATGCATCAGCTTATGTCTGCATATTGTAAATTTACTTACTGCTTTTTCGTAGCTTTTAAATGTGAAATCAGACAACACAATTTATTTATTTTTTTTATGATTTATTCTAGAAGAAGGGTAAATGTGCAGGAAATGAATGAATAAAACTTAACTTTGTTGAAAAATAGATGATAATTAGTAACCCCCTCTTGCATTAACGACTGCTTGCATTCGACGAGGCATATTTGAAGTTAAATTAAGGATTACATTCTAATCCATGTTATTCCACTACTGCAAAAGGAAATTCTCAGCTCCTGGAAGTTCTTGGCGCTGATGTATGCCTTCGGATACGTCGTCCTAACTCATCCCAGACATGTTCGATGGGATTCATATCTGGACTACATGCTGGCCATTCATACCGCGTGAAAATGTCTTGCTCGCCATCCATACTGACCAAGATAGGCATAACATGATCTTCCAGGACCTCCGTTGCGTATCTGTGAGCTGCTAGAGAGCAATTCTCTACGAAAACCAAATTATCTACGGGCTTCTTAAGTGATACCTGGCCCAAACCATAATCAGACCCACCCCCAAATTTACGTCTGACGTCAATACAAACGGAGGAGTATCTTTCTCCGGGTCTTCTCCATACTCGTCGACGTCCGTCTTGTTCATTGGGGCAAAAACGCGACTCATCTGTAGAGAGTACCTTGCTCCAGTCATCATCGTTCCATGCCAAGTGATTTCGGCAGAATCCAATCTTGCTATTCGATACTGGCGGTTCAGTGTTGGCCCTGTAGCCATCTTTCTGCAAGACAGTCCATTAGCACGAACCCTTCTTCTAACTGCCCATTCGATAATATTAACACCTATAACCTCTTGAAGCTGATTTCGCAGCAAAACCGCAGAAAATGTTCCATTCCACAAGCTTGACATCAACAAAAAGCGATCATCTCTTTGACTCCTGACTCTTTTTCGCCCAAAACCGGGTCTTCTGGTTATAAGACCAACAATTGTGGCGGTTTCAAGTTGCCCTCTACAATATTGTATTCGTGCCACAACAATAGAGTCTAGAGGAATTTTGGCCTGATAAATAAAGGATGACAGTAAACCGTCACCACCCACAATAAACCATATAACGAATAGGTTTTAGAGAAAAAAATTAACACTTTACTGAAAAAAAGAAATGTGAATGTTTACTTAGGACTAATTTTTGTTATTTAACAAACGTTGGGAATACGGTGTCAGAATGTGACAGACGCCAACAATATAACTTTCACCGCCTACTACACCTATGACTCCTTGATTAGTTTTATTTTTAAAATCATTTGTAATTTCTTAAGTTATTAAGTGGCCTAAATTTTTTGCTCGGCGGTGTATTTTTGTATATCTTAGATGGGTTTAGGACAGTTGACCGAAAACAATTGCCCGAATGCAACTGACCGAACGGCCAATTTACCGAACGGAGAATTCGTCGAAGGGACAATTCACCGAATGTACAATTTACCGAATAGACAATTGACTGAATTCGCTTTAAAATGTGCGAAAAGCCCTTGGATATATTCAGATTCGTAAGGGACCTAATAATGTTACCTTAGCTATCGTGACAATTACGCTTAAGTTAGCCTTTTTTTGACTATTTTTCCCCTGTGTAAAATTTTCTTTTTATTATATGTACACAATTTTAATTACTGGTTCATCTTCTAATTCTAATTATATTTAATTTTTCTTTTTTAGGTTGATAGACTTAGAATGTTTGTTTTTCTTTCAATTTATGTATTTCTATATTTTTTTGGATTTTTTATTTACATTAGTGTATATTATATTATACATATTTGTTTTTGTAAATAATTTAAAATTATGTACTTTTTATATTTTATTTGTACTAGTGCTATACATTTACAGATTAACAAATATTAATTAAACCGAAATATTATGCGCAATTCTTCGTAAATACTCCCATCAAATTTGTGTTGTCAAATGTATTCCCTAATCGTGAAATGCGAAGAGCGAGGTCTTTATATTTTTTTTTAGGCGGAGATGGAATTCGCCCAGCCAGAAATTGTACTATTATTACTTCATTAAGGCGTTGCTCCCTTTTTATGGCATCCAAAAATTTCCAAATGGAAGGATGATTACAAGTTAATTGGTATTCGAAGGCACGGTGCCATGCTTGTACCGAATTATTTGTTTTTTGGAGGTTCTGCTGGACACTTTCGTAACAGTTCCACATACCAAGTTCATAACGGGGACTTCTTCGTCTGTTTTTCCTGGTGGGTCGTCCTACCCAGTTATCTTCAAAGTAATCAATAACATTTTGCGACTCTTCAGAAAAGATATCGGAATCTGTAAGTTGATTAAATGCTTCTGTAACATGCGCTACTGGAACAAATGCTAAAGCTGATAAGTATCGCATCCTTAGAGCAAATTCAGGATCAGTGTCGTATCTTTCTTTTAAGCCGTTTTGTTGAATGCTTATGTAGATGTATTGATTAAAATGGGAAAAACACCCTCGAACTGTCGTGTTAGGGAATTGTTCATTTATAGCATTAATCATTGCCACTACAAAATCAACCATAATGGTTTCCGGCGCCAAATGGGGTTGCAGTACTTTCAGTTCACTCAGGAATCGGTTATACAGCGTTTGTGACTTGTTTGGAAGCAGCACATATATTAAAGGTACAGATAGTCTATCTTAAAATCCATGGACTGAATACAGCTGGTGAAATAAAGAAGGTACAGTTTTAAACGTTCCAGCCATAAACCAATGTCGAGCATTTGTTAGTAACTGCAAATTTCGATCTGAACCAAATATTAGAAATCGGTCATCGTCGTTACCCGAATCAAATAGCAGGAAATTTTCACCATTTTCAGTTTTCTTGTATTCTTCCGGAAATTCTATGTCACTTCTAGAGGTTGGAAGTGCGGGAGTGTTGGATGTTCTTACTGTAACACGACGTATTGTCCTTTTTATTGGAGACAAATTTGGTAACCATCCCTCGCTGCTGAACTTATATCCGGGACCACAGTGGATATAATTACTTGTGGTATATCTGTAGTAGTTGTCGTTAAATTCTTCATTCTACTAACACTTTCTGATACTTCCACATCAGCAGCACTTGCGGCATAGTTATGGTCACCAGGATATTTCACAATAACTTCGGCACTGATAGCACGTGCACTACATTTGTTCTTCTTATATTGCTCACACACCCAATAACTTTTATCAGCAACGGTTTCGTCTTTAACAAAGAGGTAGCCATCGATCTTCAGTTTTCGTTTCCCCTTCTCGCTTTCGACGTATTGCAGAGCCATTTTGACTATTCAACGTTAGACAAAATAATGGGATAGCGCTTTTTAGAATAATACACTTATATACCCCACTTTCTAAGTAGCGAGTTTAAGGGTAATAAGAGACACATTAATCGTTTGTTAAGTACTATCATTAATAAGCTATTATTTATTTCTTGAAACACGGCCTGCCATAACACTTTAAACTAATAATCTCTCATTAACTCTCATTAACATATCTACCTCATTATAAAAATTGAATAGGATACATTAAGTAGAGTGGAGAGAAACTGCAAAAAATAGGAATTCTTGTCGCTATATCTGTCTCCAAAATTATTTTGCAAAGTAATTTATTTGTGCATTGCGGGTCATTGCATGATATATGTATAGGTATGATTCGGTCAATTGTCTATTCGGTCAATTGTATGTTCGGTAATTTTTTTTTCGGGCAATTGTCCGTTCGGTATCTATTCGGCCAACTGTTTTCGGCGAATTGCTTTCGGTCAATTGTTTTCGGTCAATTGTCCGGATCCCATCTTAGATATCCATTTAAATGTTGAAATTAATAACATCAATGTAAAGAAATAGACTAGCATGCATTTATTTATTTAAATAAGTTTTCACAAAACTTGGAGACAAATGAAAAACGCTTTTGTAACAATAGAACAGTTCAAAAAGTACGCAATAAAAATTATGCACCATATTTGAGGGATAGTGTAAGTATAATAATGTACGTATCACTTATAAATAAAATTGTAGAACAGCAGTTTGGCACTTTACTATTTTACGGTCTAAATAATTTAGGGGATTATAAAAGCCCATCGCTTTTATTCAATTAGAAATTCTTATAAGGGAAATGTGTTCAACATAACTTCAGTTTCAATACGTGCACTTAATTTGATAAGTAATATTTGATTCGAAGTTATTTAGAACACAATCATTAGTTGAGCTTAATAAACTACTTATCTTTTTTGGGTTTTTTAATGGTGTATTATAAATTATACAATCTAAACGTTTCGATAATACTTACAGTTATCTGCGTCAGTAGTAATATCTGTTAAATATGTTGTAAACAATTTTGTCAAAGTTGAAAAATTAAATTAAAATCCAAATGCTTTAATTTTCCAACTTCCATCTTTAACAATTTTAGCAGATATTACTACTGACGAAGATAACTGTAAGTGTTATCGAAACGTTTAGATTGTATAATTTAAAATACACCATTAAAAAACCCAAAAAAGATAATTATTATGTGTGATAATAGTGAAAGGTTACATTTTCATATTTAATTTAGTTCATCAACAGATTGACTGTAATAACCACATTGTAATTTAAAGGTAAGAGTTTTAATAATCACGTTTAATTATGGAACATTGAATGTTTATTGTGGGAAAAGGGGGAGTATTTTTTCAATTCTATTTTTTTTTAAATCACAGTAATATTGGACATAACGATGATGATGAATGTGAGGTTTAAGATATTTTATTAAATCGATTCCAAATTTTCTATACATACATTTACATAGATTCTTTTTTGCTATTGGAGTTTATGAATAATAGATGAAACGTGACATCAATAATTTATAAGTTACTCATAATTAAAACAATATTGTTAAATAATGTAGGAAAATGTTGAAACTAAAAGAGGTATTTTACCAAATGTTCATTAGCGAAATGCAATTATGCAAAAATTTGTTACTGACTTACTGTATTCGAGATTTTACATAACCCAGCATGTAATATTTAAATTTTTTTGTGGTTTGGACTTGCAGTTTTCACATAAAACAGTTTTCTTATTAAACAGATAGATAACTACGTTATGTTTTTTCAACATCCTAATTCCCCCTGCAATTTCTTCTAGAAACTTATCAGCGTTTATTATGGTAGGTATTATAAAATCCTTTGTATTAGTAAATTAGGGGTAGTATTCTATCTGTATTTATCGTAAAAAATGTTGTTTTCTTTTACAGTTTATTTATCTATCCGATTTATAATAATGTTTTCTGTTTATTGATTTACACCCCTATATTGTAAATCACGTACACGCTGTGAGATGGCAGTTGTATACTCATTTTTAATTTTGTATATATAAAGTTAATTTCTTTTTAGAAAACGAAATAAGTGCAATAACAACGATTCAGAAGAGTCAATTTAAAGTAATTGCGATTTTACGAATCTTATATAAGGTTCGGTTATTATAAATACGTACTTGTATTTCCACTATTACATATAAATCTGTTTCTTACCACCAATTTGTAAACTAAATATGGAAAAATTTGGTATTAGACAATTTAAATACGAACAAGGTCTCCTCATTATGCAATATACCATCCGAAAATTATGTTAGGTAAAACAATAGCGTGACAATTACTCCTAAATTACCATTAAATAATCTGTCTTTTCTTTTTTTGTAGCTCTTAATTAGGAATGATACCAAAACAAGCTTGTAAGTTATGATTGAATTCGAAATTAGCTCTTATTCGTAATCAACTTAACTTTAGTTAGTTTTAAGAAGGCAATTTTTTCTGCCTTTACTCTTAATTTTTCTCTAATTGGTTAATTCTACAATAGCGTAAAAATCAAAAACGTACGTTCAATGTGCTCCGTTATTTTCTTGCCAATATACAAAGATATTACTAGGTATGAAAATTTAAACTTTCACCATTACTACACATAATAAAGTACTTATCTTTTATTAAAGAATAAGATGAGTATTTTATATTAGTAGGTATGTTTGGAGAGTTCTGGAACAACATATTAGCAGAAGTGGGACACCTTGGCCGCCATCTTGGATTTCGACGTCACAAGGATGCCCCACGTGGGGGACCGTATTTTCCACCCTTATTTTTTATGGTTTCTTTTCGGAGTCATTTTTCAACCCCTTGATTTTCACCCCCTATGGTTTCCTTTAGGAGGTCTTTTCCAACACCTTGACAAATTTTCATCCCTAATTAAAGCCTTTTCTGTTTTTACTCGCTTACTCGAGGGGGCGTATTTTTCACCCTTATTTTATGGTTTCTTTTCGGGGTCATTTTCAACCTTTGGGCAAAATTGAGCTCCTAATTTGGTTGTATTAAGAGCCTTTTTGGCTGTATACCCCTTGGAGCTTAGGTAATTGCACGTGCATGCTGTGTTCTATTGGAGGAATTAAAACTAGGCCACGCCCTACCTTTTAACTGATTGGTCGTGCGTGCACCAGCCTCTCTGGCTTCTGATTGGTCCTTTGACCCACCACTCAGCCGCTGTGCACTTAGTCTGCATTCTGATTGGTTATGGCGGGGATTTTTAAAAATGTTTTTTAGTAATAAGTAGGTTCTTGTAAGACAGGTGTATCGAAGTCTGTGTTTAGCTCTTGAACAGAACACACGTGTTTTGAGAAAGAGTTCGCTCAGACAATTCGATACGCCTATTGGCGTTATCATATAAAAAGAACGTACGACTAGTATCGAGTACTAACCTTTTATTTCAGTGGTCTACAATCTTCGCATCGGAAGTGTGTGGTTAAAACCGCACAGATCCGGTCTCGGAGAGGAGCCAGCCAGATGTCGTCAGACGAAGGAAGCGAGTATGAAATGGAAGAAAAGGGAACTTACAGATTAGAAGACTTCTACCGAGAAGAATGGGTAAAAGCACAATCTCTCAACAAAGCAAACGACGTGTTGATAGATGGATATCTACAGAAAATCCAGAACCAAGAGAATACAATCGAAGAGCTTAAGGCAACCATAGGAACCCTTCAGGCTCAGCACAAAGAAGTCATAGCAAGACTCGACGCGATCATAACCAAAAAATCGACAAACAACACCAAGATCAAGACCCCCGAAGTTCGCGCAGAAGACCAACGCGATAACGAAAAGCCTCCGCATCCTAAGAAGAAGAGACACAACGGGAAGAAGAAAGGGAACGATGAAACTCCCGAAGCATCAACAAAACCGACAAGACATACCGAAAAACCCCACGACAAGATGGAAGTCTGCGCAGCAGCTTCCCAACAAGGGAACGATGAAGACGCCCTCTCCGAAGAGGAAGAATACAAGACCGTCACGAAGAAAGGCGGAGTTAAGAGACAACGGGTGGACGCAGAAGCAAAAGACCAGGAAATGCTTGCCCGAAAAGAAAGGATCCCACCACTAATCCTCCATCGACAGGAGGATTACTCCAGGACGATGAAGAAGCTAGCCTCGGTCGGAATTACTCCAAAGGCTACTCGAACATCCAACGACGGGAGTGATCTTAAGCACCCCCGACGAATACAGAATGGCAACAACTGCACTGGACACCATCGGGGTGCAGTTCAACGTCTACCTATTAGAAGAGGCAAAACCGCTAAAGGTAGTCATTAAGGGCATCCCGCAAGACGACGAGATACTAGAAACTGTAAAGAATGATCTCAAATCCATGGGGTTTGACGTCCAGAAGGTTAGCCGGACGCGAAAACCGAAAAATCGCCATGGCACTGGTCCACCTCGAGAGAAGCGAAAGGGCCAAGGAGATATTCACCATCACGACCATAGGATATTTGAGGGTGCGAGTGGAGTCGCCCCACAAGAAGAACGGGACAAGCCAGTGATACAACTGCCAGCGATACGGGCATACCACCAGCGGATGCCACGCTCAGCCCCGATGTGTGAAGTGTGCGGGGACGCATCACACCAGGGATTG
Source organism: Vesta saturnalis (assembly GCA_036346205.1). Lineage (NCBI taxonomy): Eukaryota > Metazoa > Arthropoda > Insecta > Coleoptera > Lampyridae > Vesta > Vesta saturnalis. The sequence goes on along the minus strand of JARFJB010001382.1, from coordinate 4,241,039 downwards.
TAAGAAGACCCGAAAGACGGAAGAGCCAAAGTGCTGCAACTGCACCGCGTTGCACACCGCAAATTACGGAGGATGCCCCGCCCATCCAAGAAACATCAAGAAAGGGAACGCCCCCAAAACAGCAGAAGTTAGAAAACCGGCAAGGATGGCCGAAGCAGGGATAAGCTACGCCGAGATGACAGCGGGCAACAAGAAACAGGCACCTAAAGAATCAGAAGACGAGGACTTCGCGCTCATCATAAAGATCGTGAAGGCACTCAAAGCAACGAAGCAGATCAAAGGATGAACTCACAGAAGAGTAGACGCAACCGCCGCACCACTCAAGCGGCCGACCCAACCAATGACAGGGAACAACGATACCGAGGTGACCGAAAGCATAAAAGCCGAAGTTCATCTCAGAAAACGACAACAGAGGTATAGGTATATTTAATGTATTTATTTCAGGTACAGAAAATCTACATATATCATCAGAAAAGCCTATAAGACGGACGTATAGAGGGAAAAGAGCCCGTAGTACCGAGAACAAATAACGATGACCGAGGTGTATGAAATGGGACCTGGTCCTGCGAGGGAAATTTGAAATTGTCTTTAATAATAAAGAGGTTCTTGTAAGACAAGTATAGGAACTACCATGTAAGTCTTCAAAACTTGTTCTAGGGTTTTCGTCCCCAAGTTGAGGCCCCAGTTTGGAAATGGTATCGGGTCCTAACCTTGTAGGCCTTCGCCCCGTCATAAAAAAAATTGTATTCTAATAAGGTGGCCCTAGCCTTGTAAGACAGGACTTGTATCAGAGTCCGCGCCCTGGTCCCTTTGAGTTAAAACTGATTTTAGCGCTATCTAGTGGCGTATAGACTAATGAACATTTTCTATAATAGTAGTTGATCATGCACACCTCTATCTTGCTCTATCTCATTTATCCCTTTCTCTCTCTCCCTCTCTCTCTCTCCTTCGACTCTTTTCCATACACAAACAAATCAATTAATTAATTAATTAATCAATCAATCTCAAACAAATCATGCCTCAATCAAATCAATCAGATCAATCTCAATCAATCAACCGAAATCATGTCTTACAGTTTGCGGAAACCAGATTACAGTTCAAAACTGAATACATTAAAGTCTAAATTAAGTATGACGTGAAATAATAAATAATTTCCACCCTAATGCGATGATGCTTTTTATATAGGCAGATTCTCTCTTTCTAAACAGGGACCACCTATACATTCGGAAAATTATGTCTGATTTATTTGAATGTTCAATTACATACACACAACATTGTTTCATAGAAACGTCATTAATAGTTATGAAAACCTTATTAAAAGGACTGGAAAATAATGATTACTTATATATAACATAAAGTTAAATTAAATGTTTTTAAGAATATCAAATTGATATAATGGAAATAAAAGGCAAAATGTTTTAATGATTTTATTATTATATGCGAATTAACAATAACTACAAGTTTAAAATCTACGAATACGTACCAACTATTTGTAGACCTGATCTTATGACGTCATCCTATAAGAGTAATAATACATTTTAAAAATCTTTATCGACATTTTTGTTAGCAATATCGAGTAAAAAAACGTATATATATATATATATATATATATATATATATATATATATATATATATATATATATATATTAAAAACAATACGTATACCTTCAGAAGTGTTTTTTTTCTTACAGCTGTTCTAATAATAACCATATGTTGAACTGAAATATTTTTTATAGAACGTATAAACATGTAGTCTCACTAAACACGTTTTATGAATGGTTGGATATAAACTGGCTATTGCTTTCCGATCATTAACTAATTTAGAAAGTAATACACAAAACCTGATTACTGCTACTCGTATTTAGCATTTATACTGTACTTATAAATTTACATTCAAAATACAAATATTTTAAAAACTTTGCTACTGCAAAATTACTTTAAATAATTTGAACCTTGAGATTACATAAACTATTGTTATATACATATATATATATATATATATATATATATATATATATATATAGGGGGACTAAGGCCCTAAAACAAGTTTTGAAGACTTACATGGTAGTTCCTATACTTGTCATACAAGAACCTCTTTATTATTAAAGACAATTTCAAGCTTCCCGCGCAGGACCAGGTCCCAGTTCATACACCTGTCTTACAATAACCAATCAGAAGCCAGAGAGGCTGGTGCACGCATGACCAATTAGTTAAAAGGTAGGGCGTCGCCTAGTTTTAATCCCTCCAATAGAACACAGCATGCACGTGCAATTGCTTAACCTCCAAGGGGTATACAGCCAAAAAGGCTCTTAATACAACCAAATTAGGGGCTCAATTCTGCCCAAGGGTTGAAAATGGCCCCCGAAAAGAAACCATAAAATAAGAGTGAAAAATACGCCCCCTCAAGCAAGCGAGTAAAAACAGGAAAGGCCTTAAGTAGGGTTGAAAATTCCATCAAGGTATTGAAAAAGGCCTCCTAAAAGAAACCATAGGGGGTGAAAATCAAGGGGTTGAAAAAGGCCTCCGAAAAGAAACCATAGGGGTAGAAATCATGGGGTTGAAAGAGGCCTCCCAAAAAGAAACCATAAAAAATAAGGGTGGAAAATACGGTCCCCCAAAAATTCCCCCCCCAAAATAATTACAAACGTCTCAAGGTCACACAACCCAAAAAGTGAGATGTAGAACGTCTAATACACCCAATTTCTTAAAGGAAGTCATGTCACACTAAAGTCATTGGCACACAATAAAAAAAGAGAATGATATGTTAATGTATTTATTTGCTTATAAACAAAGACGGCTTGATTTGTACAAATGTAAAAAGTTTATTACATCTATCTATTCAAATATATGATTTGTTTTAGGAATAAAACATTTTTATTTAACAAGTGTTAAACGTCCTTTCCACTTTTGTTTCATTACATCTACGTGGACGTGGTGCATGTGATTGAGCGTACGTGCATTGTGGCGCCCATCATAGATGCCCCTGTAGTGGATTATCAGATAGTTGCCATGGGCTTATTCTAACTCCACACATTAAGCGTTTAACTATGTCGTCGGTAGATGTGGAAATAAATGCTACTGCAGGAAGGTGCTCCTGTAGTAGAACAACAGATGGTCACCTTCTGTTGATCTTAGAAAATTGACACCCCGAACATTGCGTGATGTTTATACAGGGTTATTCACGCTATTCAACACGAAGTATTGTAGCTAAAGTGCCAAAAACACGAAAAGTATCAAAGTTGCTATTTTTTAAATGGAACACCCTGTATCTTAACCTGTCTAAACCTTATGATTTTTGAAATATTTAATATTTTGTGAAAATGTAGTAACAAATTTAATGCTTAAATTCTCAACCTGTATTTTTTTATTTTCAACCAAATGAATATTGGAGTCTACGAATTGATCCAGTTTTATGTCGTCCGTGTGAAACATTTCACTTATACAAGGTCTCTCAAATTAAGGGTCAATAATTACAATCTTTAAACGGTAGTAACTTATGTAACTTAAATAGGACACCCTGTATTTTATGGCAACAGCAGATGTAAAATTTAATTGTCTATCGACTAGTATTACATATTCCTATGGCTAACTCTTCATATTTTCAAGTAAAATACACATTTTGTTTGTGCACACTGAGTGAGAAAATTATAATTGAAGACGTTTTTACAAACAGAATTAACTGAAGTAGTTAAATTCAACAACCTAATCTAAATTATTATGTAGGTAATAGTAGTTTAGTAGTTTAAAATAAAAGAATAGTAGTACATAAAAATCACTTAATCAAATGTTCAAAATGACGACCGTCTGTCTCTAAACACAATCGTATTCTCTTTTTAATATTTTCCGCAACATTTTCCAACGTACGTCGCCTTACAGTTTGGAAAGCTTCTTTTTGCGCTGTTTTAGATCATCTGGTGTTGTTGGAGGTATGTTACAAACCATTACTTTTACGTATCCCCATAAAAATTAATTTCCGTTAAGTCGGGTGACCTTGGGGACCAATGTTGAGATACATTTCTTCCAATCCATCGATTTTGGTAATGGTGATTTAAATGTTTCGGACCCCGCGACGAAAATGTGAGGGAGCTCCGTCCATTTGAAGTCACATTGTTCCTCTTATGTCTAATGAATGTCTTGTAATAAGGTTGGAAACTGATTTTTTGACAATTGTAAAAACAACATTCCATTTAAATGTTCTTGGAAAAAATAAGGACCAGTTAAATATTGACCCATTATTCCGCCCCACACATTCACTGACCATCTGTGTTGATTATGTATAAGCCTAAATTGATGCGGATAATAATGGAAGTTATGTCTGTTAACGGTTCCGTTGTTATGAAATGTACATTCATCAGTAAACAAAACAGAATTAAGCAAGTTTGCATTTTCTGCCACTTTATCTAATACCCACATAAAAAATTGAACTAGTTTCCCACAATCGTTTTCAGAGACTGGTGAAGCTGGATTTTATAAGGATGATAATTATATCTCTTAAGAATTTTTAAGGGTTTTTTAGACACGACACTTCCAGTTTGCCTAAATTGATACAACAGTCTTTCGAATGCTACTTTATTTTTTTCTCAGCGTAAATTCGTGATGCCAGGAGGCAGTTTTGCAGAGATTCTCCGAGAGTAAAAATCATGTCAATGCGTTTTTCTTTCGGATAAACTAGCATTCTTAAAAATATACTAATAATACTAATATCTATACTGCTACCACTACCAGATTCAATTATTACAGATAAAGACTTTTATAAATAACTGACAACCGCCATCAATCAATAGTAACGACTTGTCAAAACGACAAGGTGATTTGATAAATTACAAATTTCTTGTACTTTTACTTGAAAATATGAAGAGTTAGCCATAGAAATATGTAATACTATTCGATAGACAATTAAATTGTACATCTGCTGTTGCCATAAAATACAGGGTGTCCTATTTAACTTAAATAAGTAACTACCCTTTAAAGATTATAATTATTAATCCTTAATTTTAAGACACCTTGTATAAGTTAGTAAATGTTCCACACGAGCGACACAAAACTTGATCAATTAGTAGACTCCAGTCTTAATTTGGTTGAAAAGAAAATACAAGTTGAGAATTTAAACATTTAAACCATAAGGTTTAGGTAGGTTAAGCCTTAATAAAACTCGCATTTACTTTCATCATAGAAATTGAAAATAAAATAATATACAAGGTGTTCCATTTAAAAAAATAGCAATTTTGATACCTTTCGTGTTTTTGGCACACCCTGTACAATATGAAAATAATTTTAAAATGTAGCCTATCCACTCATAAAATAAAACTTTTTTAAAATCAAATACTTTAGCTATAATATATCGTTTGGAATAGCGTGAATAACCCTGTACATATATTTGAGCATATAAAAATTGTGGCGTCCGCATGTTGACCTGGTCAGACAGTTTGGTTATTCAGTCTGGTCAGTCAGTATGGTCAGCCAATGCATCGAATCATGCTTTTCTGAACAAAAACATAATAAGAATTATAGATATGTCATAGTTATACTTACTATGCCTGTCTCGATCACACATAAACACATCGTCGATGTTCCTGTAGTGGATTAGCAGATGGCTACCATTGGCTTAATCTAACTCCACACAGAAAACATTCAACCGTGTCGTCGGGAGATGTGGAAATTAATCCTGCTGCAGCAGGCGATGAATGTGAGAACTCCATACTATGTTCGATACCTTAGTAAACGTTTATCGAAACAATTGTAATACTGGGGATAATAAAAGTTTCGTGGCGCGTCACACTTGCTCTCACCGTAGAACACGATGTATACATTATACATATATATATATATATATATATATCCCTTAGCGCTTCTGTTGTGGGAGAAGGTATTAGTCCCTTTTTTCAAACTGTACCCAATTTCCAACCAGCCGTGAAACTTAGTGGATCAGAGAGTAATGGTGTCGTATTTGATACACAAGAATGGCACATACTTGTGGACAATCAAGGAGTAATTACAAATTATTCCTACTCACCTGAAGGTTTATGGCTGCCTATAAATATGGGTTCGACAACTGTATCGTATAAAACTATTAACAAGAGGAAAGTAATTCTCATCTGTGCAGAATAAGAAATCTATTTGGGATGGGAGCCTACAGAGCATTTATGAAGGCTTCTTAACATAATAAGTTACCGATTGCATTTAGTACCTACCTACTAGGAATTTCCTACATTTTACAATAAAATAAACGCGGAAGCGGATATGCCTGATATTCTCATACATAAGTTTTTAGCGCTATTGCAATATATAAATAATGTTAATGTCTGTTAGAAATCCATGAATTGTGAGAATTATCAAAACCCAACCACTTAACGAGAGATTTATTTCCTTGACCTTGTATTACACGTCTAAGTGAATCTCCTGATCTCAACTATCACGTATTATGTAAATAATTGAGTTTTAACGTTTTATTGCTGATGTTTGAAAGATACTGTAACTCCAATTAGGTGTGTAACACTTAGAGAATATGATTCTATGTTTGCTAATACCTACATCTTTGATCCACGTTTGGGTTCCATAAATTATTGATATAATTTATACTTTGACTATATTCGCTATTTAATAAAATTGCCTCGACTAGCATACCAGGGGATAGAGTTCAAGATTAGTTAGTATTAAAAGTATTAAGCATTTACGTAAGGTTCTCAATTATAATTTTAAAATAAAGTTGGAGTAAAAATTCTTTTATTCCAACACCTTGTATCATATGCAATTACACAACATGTTACACGCATGCCGTTATCACCGAGTTGAATCTATGCGCACATTGCATCATGGATAAACAATGAAGAACATAAAATTTCAGTAAGTATACTTTGCTTTTTAATATAATATTGGATGAATATAAAATCAATGAATGGTTGTACTATTTGCAGACTGGTATATAATTTACTTGAATCCTTTACATATGCACACATAGGTGATAAGTAATAATCATCAACATAACCTCGAATATTAATATAAGATTGATAAACTTATATAAATGTTTATCTTCTTTCAGCTGTTCCAATTTTCTTTATTGAAGTTCATTATCCAAATCAGATGTAACTTCGTTTAACATAGCAGTCCTTCTAGCACGACGTCGTGTTGGAGGTTAACTTCGATCAACTTTAAAACGTTTTAAAACACACAAAAATTCTTGAAGCCTAAGAACAGAATATTACCAGCACCAAAACGGAAGGGATTCTTACCACCCATTCCTATATTAGCAGCACCAGGAGCAGCATTAGGTTCTTTGGGTGATGGTGCAGTTGTAGTTGCAAAATCGGTTTCTGATACAAAAGCTGCATCAAAAACGTCAGAAGAAACCAAACGCCACAATGAAGTCGCCGCCTTAGCATAAGGCTTATGCATAAAACTATATAAGCGGGGTTTACGCTTATATTTACAACGGTTTTCAAAAAACTCCCACTGAAGCTACCAGTCACGCATTAAGCAACGTTGAGCTATCAAAATTTGCTGAGAAATTAAAAATTCCCTATTTTAGAGGAATATATATATATATATATATATATATATATATATATATATATATATATATACGAATTCATATGAATCAATATTGTATCGCGAATTTGGATGATCATAATAACAAGGGAATGCACTGGACGGCTTACATCAAGCGTAATAGACATATTACATATTTTGATAGCATAAGGCATATTAAGCCGGCTTTAGAATTAATCCACTATTTTCAAAGTGATGGTAGCAGAAACACAGTTGATTATAACTTAAACAAGGTTCAACATTTCAATATATACCTACATTCAGACAGTCATTTAGCGTTACGATGTTTATATAACAACCGGTCTTGATTGTCAGTAGTTGTTATGTGGTCGTAATGTCGTACACATTTACATTTACCGGTAAAAGCTGTATATTGCAAGCCAACTTTAACCCACCGATTCTGCTTGATAATTTGTCTGAATATGTAATGGGGTTCACTTGTTTTGAATCGTTCAATACTATACAAAACGTTACCCCAAAGAACAGCCAACTTGTATTTGAAAAGATAAAATTACAATAGCACCAGTGTCATACGAAATCGCAGATGTAAATAAACATATTACAGAGACAGTAAATGATTCTGGAGAATTTATCGGTTTACGAGCAAGTAATAATTCTAAGAAATCAATTATGAAAACAACACATGAAATTAACTTCAATGTAGGAAATTCTATAGGACCTATGCTTGGATTTGATAAAGCCGTTTACACGGATCAAAAAGTGCACACATTGGAAAATCCCAATAATATCACCAAAAATATCGAGTGCAATATACCAACCGGTAGTTTTAAAAATTGAGAGTTATCACACGTTATTCATCAATTCTTCCCCAGTGTGTCAGCTAGACATAAAATAATCGAATCCTCTCAAGTTGTCATCTATTTACCTATAAACGCATCTACTATTTCAACCATAATACTTAAAATAGTAGACCAAGACGGAGATCTCTTTAATTTTAACAGGGAAGTCATAACGATAGGACTATATTTAAAGAAAGCTGTATTTAGGTCTATGTATGGTACTAACCAAGGATTTTGGCGAAAGCGTAAAAACTCTATCAATACAAGCAATAATTAATCCATGATCTATACATTGTTTTAAATATCGATAATGCATAACGTAGTTGGTCGTATCATGCATGTGATGCGGATAATGTATATCTACCTCCAACACACACCCAATATCATCATCATACAGTGTAGGTTCTAAACCATACACACATAGACATAACCCTTGTAAAGTTTTCTAACACGTTATCCAACAGCAACACATCTGATTTTAGATATATATCCGCATAATCATCGAATTTATTACACTTAAAATGATCCCACACCAGTAGAACGTGACAATATTCCTCAGCGGTTATATTTTCATAACGCATTTTATTGCAGAATTTATCATGGGAAGTCTCTCTGAGTCAAAGTCGTATCGTCACCAAAACATTTCCTTCCCACTATAAATTGTTCGTATGATAAATTTTGAGATACAGTATCTAAGGATGCAGCCATGAACCTACAACTATGAACGGAGTATGCCAATTTCCTCCGTTTCACTCGCTAAATGTTTGATGCACATTTGGACATCATAACCACTCAAATTATGCAAGAAAACTAGGATAAATGTTGTAATTGATGTTTAAATTACAAATCGAATGTACAGCACCACGGTATTTATGCGTCACGTGACAGTGATCTCGTACTTCAGGGTTTGTAAGATTTTCCGAAAAAGGTTTGTCGCATATACAGTAATTTGAACCAAGCATCGCTTACACTTGACTTAATATAGTAACGGAATGAGTATGGTTCGTGCTTACACGTTTTTACGGTAAACGGTTGTTCGGGATCGGGTTCAGCCGTATGTATCGGTATTAAGAGACCTTCAAAATCTGCGTATATCACGAATGGTTATAAAGATATGAGTCACAAAATTATTATGCCTCATTACGTTGGGTTATTTGGTTCCTAAGTAAACAAGAAAAACTTTATCCAGACATAATGCTGGTTTTCCTTTGGTTACTGACTAATAGTAATAAATTAACATGTACAGACTGTTTAGCCCTCGTATACTACAGAGGACCCACTACCTCCATAACACTCTCACCATCACGATACGTATCTTCCAATCCACAAACATTGATGGAAATATTGTCGTTGGACTCGAAAGTTGAGATGTGAGACAGCTTAACAGGAAACTGTACTATCCCAATTGAAGAGAGTTTTGAAACCGGGGTAAGAAGTCGTCCGCTATGGTAGCCCCTTCGGTGTCAATAATGTGGACACAATAGCCCATGCAAAGCAACAATTATCTTTATTCTTTACATTAGGTATGGCATGTGCATGGGCAATTTCGGCTGGACATTCATGTTGGAAGATTCCATGGTGGGAGAAGATTGCAATATGTTTGTCTCTAACTATAAGAAGTACACCGGCGACCAGCCTACAAATACATTACTATTACATTACACCATTGCTCATGGAACAAACTTATCAGAATCTTTATGTTGAAATTCTGATTTTTTGGCATCCAAAATTTCCATTATTGTTTGATAGTAGTCTTCTAACACCACCACGACACACAAAATGTCATACCTTGTTTAAAAGGATTTAAATTCAGTACTCTCTCTCTACTGTTTAGAAAGTACAAACAAAACAACTTAATATTACATTTCAGGTAAATGTGCTTCTGCAACTGAATTTGTATTAGTTTCAAAGCATTTATTTTAACATCACCCATAAACCTGAGTATTTACCTGTAGATACTCTGTACGTAACAATGCGTTGCTTAAACGCATTCCGAATTACTTCAACTCCAGTATCAATGAGTAGACACACATTTGCTTGTGTTTATTACTTCTCAGATATCTCTGGAAAGCATATCTAGGAACATTCATCCGTGCAGTGGATATCAAAACTTCTGATACTATTCTTTTGCACAGGTTCGTTGCACCGTTCCGCTTTACGCTTCCCTTGAGTTGTTCAAACCTGACGGTTCTGGTTGAGCAAAGGAAACAACTTGTCTGTGTTCTACTTTGTTGGTGCCAGAAGTACTTGGTTGCACCTTATTACTCTTTCGTGTATGGTTTTGAGGAGTAGTCAGCTGTAAGGTGGATACAGCTTCCTGTTTCTTTGAAGGTGTCCATATCCAACGCATGATTAGTTGATGGCGAACTAGAATCCTTTCAAGAAAATCTTTTCGAACATTCACATGGGAAACTATTGTTTGCGTCTGTAACAAAGAAAGTATATGAGTAAATGTATTTAAATGCAAGGGTAGTGTTACGTCATCAGTTGTGATTTAATTTGTAACACCTTACTACACCATTAACTGTTACAACTTTACCTTATTTAACATTAGTTCCACCTTGAACTGCTAAAAAGTGAATCAATATCCAGCGATGCGAACGAGGACGCAACGTAACAAATGGCCATATACAGGATAGTGGATGATAATCAGGTTGAGGGGTAGAATACTTTATTGACAGAGAAACAATATCAGGGGTAGTGGGAATGGTAGGCTGTTGCTGGTCGCACATATTCTGTCCAGCATTGTACTTCACCCTACTACGTGGAAACAAGTGATTAAAACCAATTGTTTTCCGAAATTCCGCAGCACATGTAGGGTTCAATACGCTCTGGGGATACTGCGTATCCATTGCATCTTTCACAGGTGATAGTACAGATAAGCCTTGCCTCTGCGCTGTGGAGCTCCTAGATCAGTTATTTATAGACTATTTATTACCTATAAGGTCCGCAGCATACGTAGAACGGGGATACTCTCTGGTGAGTCATCCATTCGCTTTACTTGTATCGAACAGTCCATAGGAGTTCACTCTTTATTGAACTCTTCGATGCAAGTAGGGCTCAGGATAGTCATAAATGTGTTCCCATACCTCTGGTTCTACCGTAGAACTACTGTACGACCACCCCTCCATAAATTCTACGGTTCATGCAGGGCTCAGAAAAACTGTCTTTCATCACTGGTTACGTTACAGGACTGGAGGCCTTCCTTAATTGAAGACCCTTCATCGCCAAGCTCAGCAATGCAACCAGGGCTTAACACATTATGAAACACCACCTGATCTTCTCTCACTGGTGATGGTCTTCCCTCAGACGGACCAATTACAGGATGTAACGTGCGGCTTAAATTCTCATCCAATTCGTCTGCTGGAGGTGGTGTATCCAAAAACCGCAACGCCACTTCGCAGTCATCTTGGTCAAAATACTACTCGCTTTATTCCAGGCCACCTTCAATAACACCCCGTTGGAGTAGCTTTATTTCATCCGGCACGTGATCTATATAAGGTCCTCCTCCCCCCCCCCTCAGGATAGCTGTATCATCACAAGGTACGATCACTACGTGACATGACATTTACTCTTTCACCCGCTACTACTGAAAGATCATAAGCCACGCATAGTTGTGAACTACATAAAATCTAATGAGAAAATTACTTGTCTGATGTAAACTATCATCAATTATATTACTTGTACAAAAAAGTTGAAACGCTTTCATACCTCTGTTTGCAGATGTAGGGGTATTTCGCACAATGTTACCAGCGGAAATTTGGTTTGCTGAATCCAAAACCAAAAAATAAAAATACAAAAGGGAAAAAAATTTCTTCCAAGAAAGAAATTAAAGCAAAAATATAAGAAAACATGAAACTTTCACCTTGAAAATTTCCTTCAAACATGCATGAAAAACGTTGTTTCTAGTGGAGGAAACACCTATATTTAACTAAATGAAAATAGTAAAAAATATTCGTACAACAGCTTCTACAAGCAAGCACTACACCTAAAAAAATAAACTCTCCATCGAATTCATCATCTTCTCCTTCATCTGGAAATGATCCCTAGGTAAAAACCACTGTTCTTTACATTTATTAAGTTTTTTTCAGGTTGATGCAATCATCTCCTGAGACAAATTGGTTTGCCCTTTACACCACACCCCTACATCCCACCTACTTTAACACCTTAGGCTATCTTTTTATCTTTTTACTTCAGCTAAGGTATTTTACATTTATTATTCTTCTAATTATTGAAATGCGGGTACCCATGTACAGTTCGAATAACAAGGAGTACAAGCCGAAAGTTATAGACCTGAAGATGACAGATGTGACTCATAGAGACTAAAAGTAATACGCGGCCCAACACTCGAGAAACCAAGGGGTTTTAAAATTTACAGGTAACTGTAGGTAAATTCAAATGTACATAAAAGTTAAGTAGAGTTACAGTTAAATCGCGAGTTTAATTTTAAAAAAAATTAAGGAAATCACTTGTTCGTGCGTATAAAAAAAATGGTATTTAATGAAACTAACATGAAGCAACTACTGTCGCATAACTCGGCAATCAAACTGGTTTGTGCGCAGTTGACCTACTGTTCGTTATAAAATGGACGCTATCTTACAGTCAGTATGTGCGTGGTTCACAATTTACCAAATAGTATTAGGAATTATAAAGTACGCGTTATGAAAATCACTTAAATATAGATCAAACTAATATGTAACTAGATTTATTAAGCATTTTAAAATTCTAGCAGTGGTTACTTCTACCAACCACGTTCACTTGAGGAAGTTCATTAATCGCAAGTAAACTATAATGTAGTTACATTAAGTGATTCAAAGACTTTAATTTCTAGAGAGTAGCCCGTTTATTAAACTCTTGTAGAGCAGATGCACAACTCCTAACACGTACAGCGAGATGGTAGTAAATTAGTTCATGCGAAAAATAATAAAAGTTCTGACCTTTGGTAGAGCAGAAATTGTTACCCTATCGTTGATATCGTATTGCAGTTGGTGTAGACGAACCAAACCGGCACGAAAATATTCGTAGAACGTCCAATGGTAGGATGTAAATTTAAGTTCCCGGCCTGTTACCAATTTCGAACAGGTACGAGTTAATTCCAGCAGTAATAGAACTTCTGTAGCGGACAAGTAGCCAGGATTGCAGAAATACAGAAAAGAATATTGCTAAAAGGAAAGGTACGTAAGTATTATGTAAGGTGAAATTAACCTCAATTACCCCTATGGTTGTAGTCGGGCACACTGAAATGGTACGAAATGCCTTGCACTGGTCGATCTGAGGATCCGTAATTTGTTTATGGTTGTACGCTTTCAGTCGCTAACAAAAAAATTTATAAATTGATAGTAAGTAAGAAGACCTGCGGCGACTGCTTATCCCTTTTACGACGAAAAACTACTTTATATCCTCAATTTTCTTGCGAGTAACAAGTAATTTGGAACAATAATTTTCAGAAAAGCCCAAGTAATGTTTTACTACAATTAATTCTTCTAGTTTATATCGGAAAAATCTTCGATTTAGAAATTTTAAGAGCTTAGAAATTTCCCATAGCATGGCAAAATAGCGACTGTAAAAAGGACACAAGAAATGTAGTAAGTTTTTCAAAACGAAAAATTGAGAGAATTGATTTCTTTCTTATCGATCGATATTGAATAAAAAGATCTATTGTGTTTGAATGTCCTAAAATCCTCTGAACTTTGAAACTGAAACTCTGAAAATTCGGCATGCACCTTTCCCAAAGCTCTCCCATAACTGTAGAAGAAATAAGAATTTAAACAAGCAAAAATTAATGTTATTTGAAAGGAAACAAGATCATGTCAGTTTCACATAACAAGGAAGACTGTATGAAATATGGGCCCTATCAGGAAAGACACAAAAAGCTAAGGATTACTAATGGAAACTTTATTTTAAAGAAATAAATAATTTGTCTTTCTCCACCCCCAAACATTGCATATGAGGCGAACCCATATCATCACAAAACAGGCATGTAGAATTTATATCATCTGGAACGATTTGGCCAATTTCATCAATATCACCCAGAACAAATGATTCGTTTTCTGCGTTGGTCACTATCAACATTTATTTTTTTACTAGATACCACACATGTCAGTTTTAGTTTTGGAAACACCTTTCGTTTTTGGGGTGGCTTATTAGGGGTAGAAAGTGATTGCTCCAAGTCATTTTACGTGGTGATGAATGATAACTTGAGATTTGTCTGGCTTTCTCCCGCGATTTGATACTTTCTTCTTTATTATCAGAATGGGTGCAACATTGAAAGGAGATACACGAAATTCGGAAACTGTTGATGGAGATTTGTGAATGTTGCTCATCTACAACAGGCTTCTGACTTGAATTGCAGGAACGAAGAACCTCCGAAAATGGCGCCTCAGCTCCCTTCCCCAGAAGGGTTGAATGACAGATTTGTGTCTGCCCAAATGGAAAATGCTGGCTGAGGTTCCGAGGGGAAAAAGTGTTCTGTATATTAGTTAAAACGAATGCCACTATCATCACCATTTGCAGCAATTTCACTAGTCTGTGATTTTATAAATACATTTCTTAGAAGTCAGCCAGTTACGGATTTCCTCACTATAATAAACTTTAAAGTTGCCCATAGACGCTTTATCCAGCGGTTAAAGTTTGTGCAGGGCGTAAGGAAGCAATGGAATGATAGAAATGTGATTATCTCTTACCAGATGAATGGTATCTAAATTTCTTATATGTGACATTATACTCCATAATTAAACTCGAAATGGGGTTTGATAATAAAGGTATACTTAAAAACATGAAACCTTCCCCATAATGTATATATTGAAAATCTTAGTGAAACATAACAAAAGGGTGACTAGTTTCGACACACAGTGTCATCTTCAGACCTTAAACTAATATTACAATTTACCACCATATATGAAATACAATTTAAAAAACTTACAGTTATCCAATAACTTGCGATCATTAAGCAGGTACCATTGCGATTCTATTCAGAACGCAATTGTTATCAAAGTTAAAAAATCCTAGTTATGTGTTGAAATACATAAAGAGGAGAAACAAGAAAAACTCCTTTAACGGGTTGTTCCATTAAAGAACAGTTTCAATGTTAAAAAACAAACTATTTAAAAAATGACCAAACTAGTTGAAAAACAGAAAAACCAACAATTGAGTCCTAGAAGAGGAACTCAAAGGCTTTAATAAAAATTTTTTTAAAAATTATTTTATAGGGCTGTAATTCCCGTCCAGTAGAGTAGAACTAGAAATTCCTCAGTAGGATTGACGAAATCTACGAAATAACTTATACAATCGGTAAAGAGGTTTTGTTGCACTCACCCACTCGTATGAACGGCGCATATTGAATCCTCCGAGGGGGGGCACGCATCAACTGATGATTACGATTTTTCGTTGAAAATATCAACGGTGCAAACTGACCCATATATTGGTTATTTACATTGTCGATAGTCCATACCATATTTTCGTAAATTCTTTGATGAGTACTTTCGTGGATTACATGGCAAAACACACAATTCAAATCAGGTCCCAATATGGGCCCTGTTTGTCTCTTTCCTGTTTTTTCAATTACTTTAGCCATCTTGCTTTCCACAACTGACAAGCCAGTCTCGTTGACGTTGAAAATGTTAAGAGGTGAGAAGTTGTGTTTTGTGTACACTCCTTGCAAATAATCAAACAACTCCTTCACATTTTCTACGTTGAAATCCAATGCTCTCGCGAAGGAGGTGCTGTTGATCTACGAAGGGACGAACATGGGGACGTAAAAATGTATCAAGCTAACTACGCCTTACAATTCCATTTTTTAATACATTCATTCTCCCATTTTTTGATAGCTAAACTGTATGCCATTCTTCGAACATTTTTTTCTTGGTAATCCGTTGTACTTGGCTTCCATGGTTAAAATATAATTAACCAGATATGTTTCTATCTCTTCTGACTCAGTATCTACGTCAATATAACAAATTTTAATACAATACACCGATGCGAATATATTCTTTCGAGAACTTTTCAGATTTTCACAAACATATTCTACACCACCTGTTGACTATAGAATAAATATCATTGCTATAGCAAACTATCACTAAAACGGTTGGAAATCCGGTAAATGTGTTTTAAGCTATTTTGAAGGTGCTCATGTTAAATTCAGGGCCCATATTCTAAGAAAAACGAATTATTACATCCCATAATTCATACATAGTTAAAAATGAAACGGGGGTCAATATTGAGCTACCCTGGTCTCAATAATAATAAACTGAATATTTTGTTATCACATTAATTTGTTTATTATGTTAGATTTTTACATCTCTGTGTACTTTTTTAATTACATTTAGTGTTTCATTTTAATAGGTAAATACACACAAAAACATATATTCAGGAAATTATAGACCAGCTATAACTTTCGACATTTTCTATAAAAAAAAAAATGGGGAAAAATGACTTCACATCCATACAATTATTTAAATTTATGGATAATAAATAAAGAAAAATGCTAATTTTATTATTGAATTGATAGTGACGTAAGCCTTTTGATTCTCATATAATTTTTTATTACATTATATAATCAATGTCAGTGAAAATTGATTGTCAACATGTGATTCACATAGATCATGCAACATTCAACTATAACATATACATATAATTAACAATTATAGGTGCTTTTTCTAATACTTTTTGTCTACATTATCACACAAACTTAACAAATTAATTCCAGAATATAAGAAGAAAGGTAGTATATAAAATCTGATGAAAATATATATGTATAGAATAATTTTTTTAAGCGTACATTATTTTTGTTTAAACTCTAGTCTTTTTGGAATAAATTCCGCATATTTTTGTGCAAATGTGCGTTACCTTATTCAATATACTCATGCTTATGGAAAATATTGGTTTTTCGTTAAATCTACAATATGAAACGCTCGGTGTAGTTGTTTTGGAAATTGTATAATAAAATGTAGACGGTTTTCAACAAATGCAATTGTGATTAATAGCTAGATTATAATACTGAATTTTCTAATGTTTGAGCAAATATTTGCCACAAGCTTGAGGTAAGTATAATCTTATCATTTAAATAAACATAGTCTCAAAAAATACTAACTAGACAACATAATATATGATATGTAGAAGTTAAACTAATGTTGGGAAGATCAAAAAAGTATTTAATATTAATCTTAGCTGATGCATCCTAAATCTACTACAATAATATTATCAACTCAGAAAATGATATGTTTAATATAAGAAATACAGATACCAACTACACATACTATGTTTCTCAACCCATAAAATGGTGTGATAAAGATCTACATTGAGGGAAGTATTCGTTATCCACATGAAGCGACAATGCAAATTCCCGGCGATGATCTGAAGGATGAATCAAGATTATGGTGATTTTACACCCAAATCTTTTACGGCAAGCTACATTATTCTAAGTACGGTTAATGGCAGCGTTTGTAGCGTTACGGACTGTTGTTGTGCAATTACATATTGTTGTAAAAACTCTACTTGCAAATGTTCTTGCTGACGTTCTTGCTCTACTAGACCATGCACCAATTCTTCTTGTTCCCTCTGAAAAAAAAACAAAATATGAAATCTAGCTCACAACTTCTCAAAAGATAAAAATACGAAGTATTTTGAGAACTACCGATTAAATACTTTAGATATATTAATTTGATATTTCTATGAATGTGAATTATTTATACATTAATATTCAATGCGTTCACGCTTGTTAATATTTATTAAATTAAAGTTGGTAACTACTTTAAGATTGGACAACAATTTATGGAAGTATTTAATGGGCTGCAACTAGTGAATAATTTTTTACCTTCCAACCGACATATACATACAGCGTGTCCCAAATTTGGCTTACATATATTGAAAACTAAAACAGTTTAGTTACAGGGTTGCTTAAATTAAGAAAGTTTCTTACAAATTTAAATTCGCTTTAAGATTTGATTTAACTTTAGGGGTTTTTGTGATAATGGAAAAAATTAAAAATGGTGCATTTTTAACTGTTGCCGACAGCTCGTAAATGAATGATATAGTTTTTTTTTATTAATACGTTATTAGGGCACTTTTGTAAGAGTTATTAAAGACAAAAAGAATGTAGGTTAATTTATTTTAGAGATATTTAAACAGTAGATGGCGAGATTGGACGAAAAGTCAATGCTGAAAGGAAAGTAATTGGAAGTAAGTGGACGATAATGAGAAACGAAATCATGAGCCTAGCTGCGAATCGAGCAATCTGTAGTCGCATGTTCATCCCGTCAGTACTGTGTAAAAGTGAGACATGGACATGTCAAAAAAGTACGAAAGAGAAATAAATGCCGTGGGTATGAGATTCCTGGGAAGTGCATGTGGTAAAACGAGAAGGGATAAGATAAGAATTGGTGTATAATGAAGGAGTGTGGCGAGGAACAGACGATGATGGATAGGTATAAAAGTAGTATACTACGTTGGCTTGGTCACATTGAGAGAATGAACAACGCAAGATTAACGAAGCAAATATATGTGGGTGAGGTCAGAGATAAGGTCGTGCCTGGTAGGCCGCGTAAACTTGACTGGATGTAGTAGAATATATGATAAAGGAAAGAAAGGTAAGGAGTTTTAAAAATGAAAGGGCATGTCAGAGACAATGTATGAATTTAGGAAAGCATGGAGAAGGATTATGAATGAAAAATAAATCAGAGACAGGGATTGTTTTGCCTATCCCGCAAGGGAATAGCGTGAAGCTTATAAAGGTGATATTTATTTATTTCATAATATTGATGACAACTAAAAACGTTAGATCATACTTATACGAGGGTAAGTTCGAAAGTATACAGACTCGTAAAAGGTAATTAGACGTTCTTACTACCTTAGTTCTACGAGTATAGAGGGTGTAATGAATAATTTTCGGGTAACTGTATGCTTCAAAATTTCTTTAACCTTTGCTCGATTTTGGTTTTAATGTTAATTGAACTTAAAGACTTTTCAAAACTGAATTAACGGATATGTGTTTGTTTAGTGGATGATTCCGTTTATGTCTAATTATGATGGCGCCTAAAAGCTATTTTCCCGGACGAACCTAGTTCTTTGTTGCTTTTATGGTAAGAGTGGTTTTTATAAGTAAATTTTAACTACTTTACGTTTTGTATCTAACCCACCCGTCTCTATTGTAGTTATCTTGACAAACCACTTACCGTGGTAAGCCTTCACTAACCCTGTTACGGTTTGATCGTGTAACAAAGGTAGTGAAAGATGAAGCGTAAAAACAATAAGAACTGATGGAAAACGGTATAGTTTTTTTTAATCGCAATTTGCATCAACTATAAGTGATAGTAGAATATTACACAACACATTGTACCAGAACGGACCTGGTACCGATTTGGTGTTTGCCTCTAAAAAATTTTGGTTGCATCATGGGGAGATGAATAAAATTTGATTGACCTATTCGTAATTGTTATCGACAACCGTAACATCCAACTTACTACAACACGAATCACTTCCTAGGAAAAAGCGATATACAAATTTGGAGCAATGGAACTATCCATGCTTAAACGTATCTATACACACTGTGTAACAGGTTGTGTAACTAGTTGACTAGTTAGTACAGTACCACGACCATATTTCTCCGTATCATTACATTTTAAGAAGCACGTTGGTCGAAATCCCTGAACCTAACACAGTTATAGTTACAGGATTACCAGCTCTTGGAGGTAGACTGCAACTCGTTCAATAATAATCAACGGGTAACTTTCATCAACCGATGTTTTGCCAGAACTTTGTGTTTAAAACAAGCAATATGCATAACCAATGTTTATTAATTAAACAATAGGTTAGGATGCACAAGTGTAAAACAAAGAATTAAGTGAAAATTTTACTCATGTAATCGAACTACGCGGTTAACTTGCACGGCCGTGCTTGGTTAGTTGTCAACGTTGCAGTATAACGGAGTTATAAAATTCCTGACCAGAACTGAAAATATAACTTTATAAAGTGTGACGTGTGTATGATTTTAGAGAAACGGGTGTAAGATATACCTTATATATTGATTTGTTTTAATGCTGATATTCTGAAAAAGTTGGTAAGAAATGTTTAATTAAAATATTATTAATATTTCTTTAATTATGGTGAAATCTTTTTCTTTCTTCAGCCATTAAACCGTCTTTTAATATTTTTATCATAAGGTCTTGGGGATTTACGAAAGAAAGTATCTTCCCATAGAGCTTGATTTTTCAGCTCATTTAAATTTTTTAAGTGAAGCTACCGAGTGCGCAGTTTTGATGTTGCTCATTTGAATAAACACCGCCTAAGAAAGACCAACATATTAAGATGCCATAAACATTAGGTTACTGTTCATCCCATGTGAGAGGATAATAGTGTTTAGGTTTAATATATAATTTAGTTTTGGTTTAGATGTAGAATTCCGAAATTTTATTGAGATTAAGGTTTTTATTTTAGGATAGTTTTTTTGTGTATTAATGAGTTATGTTCCTCCAGGTGTTACATTTTGTCATAATTCGAAGTTAGGCGTCTTAACCTACCGTATTACTGGTTTTGATGTGCTGCTGTTACGCTAAGGAGAGGTAACGGAATTAAAAAAAAGCCTTACATCCGTTGTTTTTACGACTAACAGATGTTTATTACAGAATGCTAACTAACAATAATCCTTGTTTATTGCAAATTTAGAGTGGTTTAGTCTGGCATCAAATAGTCATACCTTTGGTTAGTTAAATATACGTTACTGTTTATCTTTTTCGATTTTTATTTTATTCTATTTATTATAGGATCCTTCACATGAAATTCGTGGCGTTATGTGTAAACACCATATCGTCAGTGTCCTGACAATACCTACTATCTACTAAAATGCAAATTTTACAGGAGACACAAAAAACTACTTTTAGCGAAAACTAAAGCATCCTAATCATAGAATAAGTTTTATATCATTATTATTTTCATAGTAACACCTAACTAATATTGATTTACCTATGTTTTACTTTTAATAAATTTTTCAGGTTAGATAGGAGTTATTTCTTTTACGTAACTGTTGTACTATTTCAAATAGAAGTAATTTCTTTGATTGGTAACGTTAACAAAATCTGTGATTCCAATCGAAAAAATAAAAAACGCACTTTATAAAGTAGGTATGTTTTATTGATTATGTACATATTATAAACTAATAATAATTAAAAATTTAAGTTGTAGTTTCTTTCGGAAGGTTATCATAAAAATAATGACAGTCTTTTGGTAATTCAGTTTTTAATACTTGCAAATGTTTCCATTTTGAAACCTTTATTGGTCTTCTGTTCTTTTGCAGATTTTGGTACTGTAAATTTAAGTCGTTTCTGGTCTTTGGTCTTATGTCGGTTACCGTGGGATCATGTACTTTGCGACCTGGTCTGATTGACGTATATTTCAGGAATTTCTTGTCTACATAATTTTTGAAAAATGTGTAGTCCACTTCTTTTACTTCATACGGAAAAGGGCTACGTCGCGCTTCTTTGGTTGCTTTTATGTAATCACTAGGTAAATAAATATCTTTATTTTTAAGTTTTCGTTCGATACAGCTGTGAACGGAGTCACATTCCATTTGGGTGTGACCCCGTTCCAAAAATTTCTGAATGATCTCCAAATTATTGCTAACAGCTAACATTAGAAGTGCATTGGCCATTATGTTATTTCGATTCTGGTAAGTACACCCATCAGAATAAATAACTATAGGTAAACGTTGCTTACCGATACAGTTTTGTGTTAAGTAATCAACTAGGAGGGATACAAAAGTTGATGAACTTAAATCAGTTTCGCTTTCATTAAACCAGTAGCACATCACTTCGTGGCTATCGAGATTATAGATTGTAAAATTGTAGTAGCACAGCTGAGTTTTGAAGAATATCGAACTAGCATTAATGTTGGGAGCTAACTTAACAGCTTGTAGATCCATGGTCAGCGTTATACAAGCATTATTCTTGGAATGTATTTTATCAATTGCTTTTTAATCCTGTGCTCTTTCTTTTTCCTAGTATGTTTCAGCCATTCGTTGTTGTCAAGATTACCTACTTCATGCTGAACACATGTGTCACATTTGTCTTTCTTACTTTTGTGAAGAGAAATATTCTTCCTGTTGAATACTCTGGTAAAAACTTGGCGAGATAATGGTGCTACATTTCTTTCTCTGCACTGGCACTTGTATATTCGATAAAGCTCAGCCATGTTTCTTATTAAAGGCTCCAGATAGAGCTTGCTTGTATTGGCTCTGTTGTAATGAGATGGTAATTTAGGCAACTCTTCCAAAAACGTGTCTAAAAATATCATCTCAGCATTTTCAATTTTAGAACTCTTTCTCGATAAATTCTGCTTTTCCTTATATACAAGCATGTTGCTTTCACTTTGTTGCACCCACGATTGAACTGTAAACGGTCCCAATGCCAACGTAGATAAAAACATTGTTCTACAAACTGGACGTTTCTGGCCTTCTAGGGGTAATGTATGTTTTAGAGTCCAACCACGCCGCGAATTACCCTCTGTTGTTTTCCTCCCAACACATGTTGGTCCCAATTTGTGCTGTTCCAGAAGTATTGCATTATACTTTTTCGGTTGTCCTCTGAAAACTTCCTACACATTCTGATTTTGGATTTTCTACATTGATTTGAAATACATGTAGGTCCACATTGTCTTGCTTTTCTAATCGTGTCATGTTTTACTACTTTGTCTTTCCTTGTATATCCCAAATATTCTTTACCTTCCAGTCGTAACTGTTGATTGCGTATTTTATTTCAAGCTTTTGGTTCTGCAATTTTTCTTTTTTTTCTACTTTCTTCCAGGTTTCCGTAGTCAACTGCAGCTTCATAATCAACATTTTCCAGACTTTGCTTTTCTTCTTGGTGTAGGTCTTCCTTTTGTGCGTGATTATATTGATTGCAATGAGTTGTAAACTCATTTGGAATATTTCCTGTAGTGGGGCTTATGTCGCTAATAGTTGACAGCGGAAAAATAGGTTCTAACATTTCATCAACGAACACAATGTCCATATTCTCAATTGCCAAATCTTCTGTAATGCAGTCTGTAGTAGTTGTGTAATTGTTTACTTTTGTGTCCTCAATTGGATTGTTAGATAAAGTAGGCGCGCTTGAGGGATTTACCTCTGCATTATTAATTATTGATAGGAGGTTTCTTTTTGAATCAAAGGTTATATCTTGAATGATATTAATCTTATTTGAATTGCTTGAAGTATGCAAACAATTACTTGTTTCGGTAGACGAAAAATTATTGTCGGTAGTGACTTCGATTGAATGTGTAGATTTGTCTAACCCTGAAGAATTAGTTTGCAAGAAACGCATTTCATTCGCAATGATTTTCGGATAAACTTTTACAGTTTGTGTAATACTATCCTGTTCAATTATAGCATTTTTGGTTAATTGCATAATAGTTTTAGTTCTTCGAGACATCTATAAAGAAAGCTCACTATTAAATTAATGTAAGTAATTATAGTGATTATTATAATTCGTTATGAAGTCATTTTGTTGGGAAATAACTCCTATCTACTATTAACCCGGTAAATGTGAGTAGCGAAACACCTCGTAACTAAAAGTAAGGTTATAAAATATCATTTTGGGGGCATACAAATTGTTTTGTTATTAAAATATTAATGACTTAGGTAAATGTTGGTGTTATACTAAAGCTATTCTCCAATTACAACAATATTTTTTAAAACAAGCATACCTTAACGGCTTCAACGAAAACACTAACTAATGAACTAGCGGCTATACAGATCATACAACAGTCACGTTGTCAGATAGGAGGTATTGCAAGCAGAAATTTTCGCGTGGAAGTTAGGAGGTATTAGTTTCGTGGAATAACTCCTCCGATAAATTTTTGCCAGTTAGAAGGTATTTCCACACATGCGCAGTTTAAAAATTCGCATCCAATGGTGTAATAAACTCATTTTCGTAAAAAATGTCAGATAGGAGGTATTGTTAGGACACTGACGATATGCTAAAGCACAATGAATATTGTTCGGTAATTTTTAGTAGCCAGTGGTATGTCAGTTCGCAGATATGAGTCATTATCGTATTGCAGATTATAGTGATTAAAGGTCAACTGAGTTATCGTACAAGAGCATAAGCACCGTTTTAAGTTATAATGTGCCATTAACCAGAAATTTTCTTATTTTCGAAACTTAAATCGAGGACTAAGCAGAGTTATGTTCCCAATTTAGCGGTTGGTATTTTTAAAATTACGTATTGATTTTTTTGGATCTATTGAGAAAGCTTAAAACTTTCCATTGAGCATTTTTTTTAAGCGAGTTTTATAATTTGGCCAAATTTTAAAGATGAGTGAACAGTTTGCAGTTTTGTTGTATGAGAACAATTTAGATCAAGTTCATGATATCATACCGTTACAAATTGAAAAATCAGGTGGCACCAGATTGACGTTATAGGTACTGATTTGTGATGTTGCAACGAGCGCCCATTTAATTAACGATTTGAGTAAAGAACCACTACCCACCCCTCTGAGTTGCTTTGAAAACATGTACTATTTTAATCAGTTCCTATTTGCGTTGATTGATGTATTTACCAGTGTACATTATCTTTCTTCCATAATAATTTTTTTAAACACATAGTTATTGTTTTCTTTGTTACTCTACAATTTGAAACCGCTCCCCGCATCTTTTCTTTCAATTTTTTTTTCTCGCCAATGTTAAATGTTTTATTCTTCTTTTTCTTTCAAAAACTAACCTTTCCTTCCGTGTTACCTGTGTTTCGTTTTGGTGAACATTGTTTATTTAGTTAATAAGTAAGAATAATCAAAATCTGCATAATTCACTTTATATTTTTAACTGTTTGACACTTTATATGCAAGTTTTAGAACAGTATATGGGAACAGATATTTTGATATTGTCTAATTATTAAATATCATCCATACCGTAACACCAAAAAATGTATTACCTACTATAAAATCCCACAACAGACACTAGCTTCAAAAGTGTTATCGCACGCATGTTGGGCAGATATTTCACGAAGCTTTATACAAAAAAATTTCCTATTTCTGAGAGTTTTCGTACATGATATGCATATCAGCAGCCATCATATCGGAGTATATAATAAAAATCCTAGGAAAAAACCTCATACAAACATTATGGTTCAGAATGGGGACTTTTGTTCGGTATGTTTTTAGCAAATTTCTGTGAAGAAGGGGACATTTTCCATCAATACAAAGTGGTGACATTTGAATTTATATTGAAGTCAATTTTGATACCAAGTTACGTGCAATTTTTAAAATTTAAAGTAAACTTTTGATAGAAATGTTACCGCTTATATTTTCTTTTTAACTTAAATACGATATTTAAGTAGCAATTATGATTTTAATATTTGACTAAGTTTGGATACCAGAAACTTGGCCAAATGACCATTTAATTAATTTTTTTTTTTTATGATTATGGACCTGAACAGGCTAAATTAGACCTATCGTGCTAAAGCACCCAGGAACACTTAGGAGGATGGATAGAGGAATAGTGAATTGCCAATAGATGCCTATGAACAGCTACCCTAAATTTTCTCATATCATAAGTGAGAGGAAAACAGGAACTAGGGAGATCATTCCAGAGTTTAGAAGCCGTGTAGAAAAATGTGGATTGCGCCCGTTTGGTACGACAAGTGGAGATTTGTACTGCATACTGATGATGTGAATGATCGAACCGAGTGTTTCTCGAAAAGATAGCCCGAGATGGTATCAAAGAATATAATTCAGCAGCACAACAGCCGTTGTAATAACGATAATACAAAGATAGAACTGAAACCATCCTTCTATGCTCAAGGGACTGTATGTGAGAAGTTAAGGACGGGTCATTTATAAGCCTAATAGCTCTCTTTTGAATACGATCAACGATATCGAGAGCGTATTGGGGAGCACTAACCCAGAGGTGAGAATTATATTCCAGATGAGGCCGAATTTGGGCCTTATACAGCAGAAGGAGTTGTCGAGAGGTAAAGTATTGTTTAGATCTGTAGAACCAATCCATAGTCTTCCTACTTATCGAATATCGTGCACTGGTTGTACTAATAAATCCATGAGACTGTTACAGAAGTGATGTGTGTCCTTCCCTAACTCCGTTCCTTCCGATCATTACTGACATCACCTACCCTTAATTTCACCATGCATACACTCAACCAGCCCGTATTGTCCTTGTGGAAGGAATAAAATACGTTGCCTTGTCCTTTTCCTTTCATATCGTATGAGTAAACAGATCTCCGAAGTGCGTTGACCGATTTGTCCCAAATTTTGGACACTGTTGCTTGATGTATTCTAGTTGATATGCAGTTAATGCAATTACAAACCGCAGCCTCAAACAAAATATGTTATTTAAAGTTTAGGCTCTAGCAATTTCAGAACATTTGTTAATACATTTGGTTTACCAATTTAGTCCAATTTGATCACAATCTTACCCGATGTAGTGTAAAAAGTTGAAATTCTTTACAAAGGTAACCTTAATTAAAGACATTTATTACCAATATTTTATTTTAATATAATTAGTACATATCGGCATTATCCAATAATCGATCTTGCCCCCTCCTAAAAAAGTAACAAAAATCGTTAAGTTTTGCACCTATTATTACCGCCACTCACGGTAAACCAGTCACAAGAACTGACGTCAAGATATTCGCTCACGTCATGATAACATATAATGTCTCACGGTTATTAAAGCGCAGTTACTCTTAAAGCATTTACTTCAGCAGAAACACTCCTTAACCGTCCCTGATCTGCTTCACTCCACCCCTGACTGATCACTGTTTTTTTGTCTGCCAATGAGGCCATAGGCAGGCGTACACAAATTCAACCTTATTTTAATCGCCGCTTCTGAAGTAAATATTGAATATTTACGTTGAGTAAATATCAACCGTTTCCTGTATGTTTTAACTAAAATAAATTCTCCTATTTATATATGGTTTAAAACCCGTCGCATAACACTTCCAGAGTGTTCCCGTTAACCTGAAACAGTATTTATATTTCCTGTAATTTCAAAGATACAACCTTCTTCAGTTTTATCTATAATAATTAATTCTAAATTTGTCTATTGAAAAAACCCAAATATACATCCCAGACGTAACTCATTTCCTTGATAAAAACAACTTTCTGGTAATGCGTAATTAACAAAACCTCAAGGACATCTCTCTGCTGTAACCCAGTACGCGATCATTTATTATAAACGATACTGAATTTGTTGTGCTTCCTAAAGTGGCCAAGTTAATAAAAACCCTCTAACAATGATTGCGTCATTATGTATTATTCACACACGTTAATTATCATTGTAAGTATCCCTGTAAATGCTCTAACTAGATTTCTATGCTAAAACCGTTTCCCATAATTAAAATTATTACCAAACCTGAAAACATTATACGTAAGTTTCATAGACGCAAGTTTATTTCCTAAACAAGGTTAAACGTGTTAAATTTTACAATTTAGAATTGTTAATAGGCCAATAAATGTATTAAACTATTTTATGGTATCTATCAGCAAAAGGAAAGGTAACGAACATATAAGAAGAGTAGAGGCACATTGACTTAAAGAGAAAATTTTGGCAAAATAATTAATTGACTAAACGTAGCAAGAGTGTTAATTTACAGTAGTAGCTCATTAACTGTAGATTAGTTTAAAAAACCTTTACAATCAACCTTTGTAAATCTAAATTTTAGCAAAATAGTATTTAGCTCGTTTTAAATATATAAAACTAACTATCCGGATATGCTTTGTTGGATTGTATTTGTAACAGATATTGAAGAAACTGTGTATTCGTTTCGATTTATAGATTTACGTTGTTTATAATAATTTGACGTCAAGATGCTCAAAAATGTTATTTATACACTAAATTCGTTGAGGAAACGGTCAAACATTTAGATTGGAAAAGCTAAATGTTATGATTTTAGGGTGTTTTTTCCTTCGTTTGGGACCGAAGGTGCTCAAATGTTTTATCACATACCGATTTTATTGGTACAACAATAAAACGTATTACTTTCAATTGGCGAAAGCTAAGTATGATGGGTTTATGGTGTAGATGTAAAGGTACAAAAACTTTATTTATTCTCCAATTTTTACAGAAACACGGTAAACTGAATTTACTCAATTAGAAAAAACAAGCTTTGCTACGGTAAAGGTGTCAGACTTACAAGTGAAAGGTACCAAGTTCGAATATGAGAGTACTCAAGTGCTTGGGAAAAAATCATAAAATATGAATTCGACTGAACTGTCCTTCTCAGGACTGAGCCTGATGACGGAAGCAGATTCCGCTATAAAAGCAAATAAAAGCAAAAACTGTAGGAATAGGCCGATCAACCCAAGTAATAAAGTGTTATAGCAGTTGACATATGTTCTTAGTAATGTAGGAGACAAAATAAAAAACGTTCACTATCAGATATCATGCCATCACAGTCGCTTAGATTGTGTCGTTGCTAAGTATTTCAAGGTTTTTTCTGGCTTCAGGAAATTCTAGTTCTGTGCAAAATACCTGAAAATTCAATTCAATTTCCCGTACATGTTTAGGCAGAATGTATCTGCGTTTGGTTATGTAGATGGTAGTGCTTAAAGTGTACCATATAAATTTCATGAAGTTTAGATGCGCGATTTTCAAGTTGTGTTACACTTTGTTTCTGGACATAAAATATTTCGTACAGCCCTGGTACGTGTTCGTGTACGTATTTCTGTAGATTTGAGAACCAGAAATATCTCATATGAATTTTATTTGATGTGTAATTTTGGTGTTATCTCATGTTTTATTTCTGGCGTCGAATTTTTGCACACTCCTGGTACACATCAGGCAGAATATATGTTTATTGGATTATGTAGATGATAGTCCCCGAAGTCTACCGTATAAATTTTATGAAGTTATGATGTGCGATTTTCGAGTAATAGCACACTTTGACCCTGGTACAAAATACTTCGTACAACCCTCGTATATGTTGTGTAGAATTTTGTCAACGTATTTCTGTAGATTTCAGAAGCCGAAATCTATCGTATGAATTTCATAAAGATTTGATGTGCGATTTTGGTATTATCGCAAGTTTTGTTTCTGGCGTCGAATTTTTTGCACACTCCTCATATACGTCGGGCAGAACATATGTTTATTTAATTATATGGATGGTAGTCCCAGAAGTCTACCACATATTTTTTCGGGCTCCTGTGCTACTTTTTTATGAAACGAAAGATAGACTAAACAAAATTTTCCACGACACGCTTCGTTTCTGATATACAGGGCAATTTCAGAAAGTTGTCATTTTGGGATCCCCTCGTATCTCTGTTAGCAAGTAACATAAGAATAAAGTGAGAACTGATAGTGATAGATATTTTTACGTAGAATCAAGTGCTGTATTCAACTTTTCTATAATTATTGTCGTTTTTTCAAAATAAATTAAACTTACTTTTTTAAATGGGACAGCCTGTACATTTTTGTGTGACACACCCTTTGCGTACTCTTCGCAAACAATTAGATCTCAAAGCCTTCAAGTTTAATGAAAGTTTTCAAATATCTGCCATGGATATACCTCATCCTAGTACATCGAGTCCAATAAGATCGCCACCATCGAGGCTTTCTGTTAACGCTACACCAGTTTTTAAATGGGGACTTAAATTTACCGGGGATGGGTCAGGAGCTACTCTGACTTCATTTCTCGATACTGTCAAACGTATGGCTAGAGCTCACGGGGTTGATAAGATAACTTTATTCGAAACTGCTTACGATCTATTTGATGGTCAAGCGCGAATGTGGTACAACATGAATTCTTCTCGTGTCAATGACTGGGATGAATTAACTGAACTACTACGATAAACGTTTCTATCTCCTTATTACGACGACGACCTGTTAGATGAAATTAAATTTAGAATCCAAGGACCTTCTGAAAAAATTGACATTTATTTTTCTTTAATGCAGAGTATGTTTACCAGACTTAGTAGATCACCTCCTGAAGCCGAGCAGGTGAGTATTATCCGACGCAATTTAACACCTTTTTACTTAGATAAATTAGGTTCTACAGTTCCCACAACTGTACAAAGATTGTTACAGGAATGTAAACGGTACGATGTGGTTAAATCCGAGATTAGTCGTGTAAATACACTTCGAAATCAATCGTCTATGCCTATTTTGCAACCAGAATGAGCTTACCAACCACCGCGTAGACCATTTCATCGTGCACCTATCCACGAGGTTAGCACTTCGCTTTGTTGGAATTGCCAGCGTCTAGATCATTCTAGCAATTCTTGTCCGGAACCAAAACAGCTTATCTGTTATCGCTGTGGTCAACGAGGTTTCACTACTCTAAATTGTACGAATTGTTAGGGAAACGGGAATCGGGAAACTCGTTAAATCGTCGCGAGTCTCCTGCTCAATCAAAGACGATCTTCGCAACTGCATTTCCTGTTAAAACCACTTTAGATTTTGTTATTCAACACGTCTCCCAAGACAATCGTCCTTATGTAAACATTCAAATTCATGTAATTTCTTTGTTGGGTTTGTTAGATTCGGGAGCTTCTCGATCTCTAGTGGGTAATAAAACCTTTCAATTATTGTTGACAGTTTAGTACTCGGGTATATCAGTACCCCTATCACTCTTAAACATAAAACCATAATAGTAGATCTTTTGAGCAAGTCTGAGTTAACGCAAGATCTTATTTTGGGTATAGATTTTTGGGAACGAATGGGTATTATCCCAAACATTACAGATGATGTTTGGCATTTCACTTCTGAACCTCTCTCTACATATGTAGCCGGAGTTAGTGATCGTTCTGTTCTTTCTCCCT
Organism: Vesta saturnalis; assembly: GCA_036346205.1. NCBI lineage: Eukaryota > Metazoa > Arthropoda > Insecta > Coleoptera > Lampyridae > Vesta > Vesta saturnalis. The sequence continues at coordinate 4,209,941 of JARFJB010001382.1, read as the reverse complement.
TGCAACAACAACAGCTAGATACTCTATTGGCTTGTAAATTCGCAACCATGGGTCAATCCTTGGGCCTCACTACTGTGGGCGAACACCAGATCGTCGTACCACTAGACGTTCAACCTATTAAACAGAGATACTATCCGGTTAGTACTTCCAAACAACAGCTTATCAATGCTGAAATCGACAACATGCTCGCGCAAGGAATTATCAAACCGTCACAAAGTGCATGGGCTTCACCAGTCTGCCTTGTTCCAAAAAAAGATGGTACTTCTCGTTTTTGCATAGACTACCGTAAACTAAATTCGGTAACTGTCAAAGACGCTTATCCTCTTTCATATATTGCTACCATCCTGGATCAGCTTTGTGATGCTCACTATCTAAGTTCTTTAGATGTCAAATCTGCATACTGGCAGGTAGGGGTTGCTGAATCTTCGCGTGCGTATACCGCTTTCACTATACCGGGACTCGGGTTGTTCTATTTTCGACGCATGCGGTTTGGCTTAACTAATGCACCTGCGACATGGCAGCGCATTATCGACAACATCTTAGGCCCTGATCTTCACCCGAACGTCCTAGTATATTTGGACGATGTGGTTATAGTGTCAAAAGATTTTGAGGACCACCTTCAAGTCCTTTCCACTGTTTTCGACCGATTACAAGCCGCGGGTATCGTGGTTAACCGAGACAAGTGTAGCTTTTGCCGGCCTGAGCTGAAATACTTAGGGTACGTCCTGGACTCTTTTGGACTGCATCCAGATCCTTCTAAGGTGCAGGATGTTCTGAACATATTGGCACCTTCCAATGTCCAAGAAGTTCGTGGCTTCTTGGGGACTCGTAGTTGGTACCGACGCTTCATTCCTGATTTTGCTACTGTAGTATCACCTCTTACTCGTTTATTGCGAAAATCTGTCAAATTTGAATGGACTTCCGAATGCGATGACTCTTTACGCCCCTCAAAGAACTGTTAGTTACAGCACCCGTCTTTCATTGTCCTGACTTTACGAAACCGTTTGTTTTACAAGCCGACGCCTCAGCCTATGGGTAGGGCGCTGTGCTGACACAAACATTTAGCGATGGTGAACGTGTTGTCTGTTACCTTTCGTATTCCTTAACTCGTCAAGAAAGAAACTACAGTACTACCGAGCGCGAATGTTTAGCAGTCATTTGGAGTGTCGAACAACTGCGACACTATTTAGAGGGGGTACACTTTACCGTGGTTATGGACCATTAGTCGTTGCTGTGGCTTCACTCCTTGAAAGATCCACAAGGACGCTTAGCGCGTTGGGCGTTGAGACTTCAACCTTACAACTTTACTCTAATTCATCGTAAGGGAAAAGAACATCTCGTTCCTGACATGTTGTCTCGCTTAGTCCCAGTCGTCACTGCTCTCGCTGACACTTCTACCTTCGTCAATGCGGGTGATTTTAGAAACACCTCTGATCACTGGTATTTAAATATATTTCGACGCTTAGAATTATCTCCACACAAATACCCTGGTTGGTTCGTCAAAGAAGGTTTATTGTATAAGCATATTCCATCTCGTGTTACTTCCCAAAACCATGAAAATTGGAAATTAATCGTACCAAAAGATTTCCGTCGAGCAGTTCTGAAAGACTATCATGACAATGTCACTTCTGGCCATTTGGGGACCTACAAAATGTATTAGCCTATTCATCAACGCTTCTATTGGCCTAAAATGCTACATGATGTTAAGAAATATATTTCACAATGTAGCGTTTGCGCTCAGCATAAAACCGAACAGTTGAAACCTGCTGGTTTAATGGGATCTCGACCAAAAGTTTACGAACGATGGCAAATGATCAGTTTAGATTTCATCGGACCTTTCCCTGGATCTAGTCAAGGTTATACTCACGCCTTAGTGGTGAGCGATTATTTTAGCAAATTTGTCGTGCTCTTTCCCATTCGCACTGCAAACGCTAAAACCCTGTGCAAATGTGTTGAAGAATCCCATTTTTCTACTATTCGGTGTTCCGCAATTCCTTATTTACGACAACGGAGTTCAAATGAGAAGTCGTTTGTTCACGAATCTCTGCAAACAATACCAAGTCAAGATTCTTTTTACGTCGCTATATAATCCGCGCGCTGATCCAGCCAAACGGGTTAATCGGGTCGTCAAACAACTCATTTCGACCTAGATCAAAGACAATCCTCGTTTGTGGGGTGTTAATCTTCAAGCTATCGCATGTGCTATTCGCACGTCTAAACACTAAACCACCGGACTTACTCCTTACCAACTCAACTTCGGTAGAGAACACCGTATTCGGGAAGACAGTTTTGATTTCGACGTGAATAGCCCTCCGGCCCCAAATTGTCCGTAGAAACGCGTAAAGATCATCTTCAGAAATCGTATGGTCGTATAGTTGAAAAGCTTAAATCTGGTCATGAACGGGGCAAACATTATTATAATCTGCGTCGTCGTCATGTCACGTATACCGTAGGACAGATGGTCTGGCGTCAGAACCAATCTGTATCCTATGCTTCAAAAGAATTCTCTGCTAAACTTGCGCCACGATACGTAGGACCCTTTCGTATTAGACGAAAGCCAGGTTATTTATGATGAGCTAGAGGACGAGAGGGAGAAGACTGCGGGAATTTGGCATGTACAACATTTAAAGCCGTACATCGAGCCAGAGGACTATGGTTAAGTTTTCAAACTACTCTCCCATGATAATTTGGCTCATTACTTTACCACGACTTCTATATGTTCTTTCGTTGTAGTTGATCGTCGGACGTGTTCCTCCTATAGATGGAGAGGGGGGATGTTACTTTTTATTTCCTTATTAATAATTTTTATTTTCTTACTAAGAATTTTTATGCGCTTATAGTGTAAACGGGGCTTTAATGTAAACGTTAACTGCAACTATTGTATTCTATTTAACAATCAAGGTCGTGTGCGACACTTGTCCTTTATCGTACCATTTGATTTCCAACTGCGCTACACGCAGTATTACGAATACGAACCGTTCTTTTGGTTATTAGTGATATAAACCAGGATTATATTGCTCATTTTTTGTAATAAGAAAAACGGTAATTAATCGGATATTGCAATAATTAATCCAGAAAGAGTGATTTGGATGACTTTATAATTAGTTAGCATCAGTCACTAACTTCCTATTGAGGGATTGCGTTTGGTTATAGCTACATTAAAGAACGTACGTAACAAAATTAAATTAACGTTGTTTACCATTTTTCTACTTCTTGTAGGGTTCTTTCTGTTTGTCTTTTTTTTCTGCTCGTGTTGGTGCTACATCACCGCATATATATCTCTGGCTGCACCTTTACCTTTGTTTGGGTTTTTTTGTTTAATTGAGGACTGGAGAAATTAAATCAAATTTTACAAGCGTCGTCAAGGAGAACGGCCTTGTGATATATTCTCACTCTAATCTTTGGCAACACACCTGAAGACGGTCAAGTACGAAGACCCACCCGCATCTAAAGAAAACAAAAACGAGATAAGTGATTGTTTAGTATAACAGCTATTTATTTTTTTGTGCTTTAGGCCGCCGCCGAATTTTCTCCGCTTGCTGTATTCAATGCCTATTACATGTGCTACAATTTTTAAAGAGGGTTATTGCGCTTTAATAAATGTAAAATAAGAAAAGAATTTATTGTTTGAACTATGTACGATCTCCATTTTTGGTGATCACTAAAAAAAAAAAGATTAGCTCAAGTACCTAATTTGTTTGGTATTAATCAGCTTGTTTTTGACTTTCGATAATCCGCTTTAACTGTTTTGAAATTAATCTTATTGACAAACGCTTTGTGGCGATTGATAATTTCTTTTTATGTACATTCATAGGTTTAGCGCAAAAGAAACCTGTTATACCAAAGTTTCAATAGACGGGCAACGTCGATGTTATTGTTTAAAGGTGAGTGTTGTAGATACGACACCTATTTGTTAATTGAAGTAAAATAGGTATATGATATACCGGGTGTTATTAATTTATTTTTGATGAATAATAATGACATAAGAATTAATCCTCATATTGTGTGTAACAACACGTTTGATTTAATTAAAGGTATTTGCTTTTTTTCCTCCTCAAATATACATTAGTCAGGAACTATTTGTGTTATGATAACTATTTGAATATATGTAAGATTGTTAAGAGTTAACCCTCATTTTGTGTTATATCCTGTGTAATTACTGACGTACTTTTTTTGGTTCTAACTAGGTTATGTGCGAATTTTTTTTTATTTACAATAAATAATCAGATTGGAAACTACGTTCTCAGTCTTATGTATTTGCCGTGGTGTTACTTAACTCCTTTCTTTTATTGTTACGAATCTAAACTTATGGTCGACTCTTTACCAGAGCTAGTACCTAATAATATTTCTAAAGAGAGTGGCGCATCCGGGTTTCTAGAGGTAATTTAATCCAGCGATTATATCGGGAACTGGGTCCATCCCCCTGAGTTGAGCTAGCACTTAAGCCGGGTACAATATTGCAGCTTCGCTGTAATAAACTCACACAATAACAATGTGCAAAGACTTGTTAAGGCAATCGATTTGAATACTTTTTTTTAACCTAGCTTTGTAATGTGTTATTGCTATCCTCCAAAATTTTGAAAAAACTTTTTATTATTTCCGCCCTGGCCAACCATTGAAACATTTAAATTTTGAGCTTAATGCTGGAAATAACTGTAGAGTTTTATATGTTTTAGAAAACAGAGGACAAATTGAATCAATTTGTGAAAAAATATGCATGGCGTTCCATTTAAGAAGGGTAAGTTGGGGTTATTTTCAAAAAACCGCAACAATTATAGAAAAGTTACGTACGCCACTTGATTCTACGTAAAATATCTATCAGTATCAGTTCTCACTTTATTTCTATGTTATTTAGTAACATAGAAACGAGGAGGGTCCCAAAATGACAAATTTTCAAAATCGCCCTGTATATCACCAACTAATAGTGCCATGGAAATTATGTTTAGTCCAGCTATTGTTTCATAAAAAAGTAGCGCAGCAACGCGAAAACCGCGACTTCCCGTCTCAAGCCGCCCTTGAGACATCATTGAAATTAGAACGCATGGTACAGTTACTTCTATTCAAATGTTTCACGTACATTTTTCCACAAATCGGATTTCATCGCAGAGCATTCGATGTTAACTTCACCCCAATCTTTTTTGACAGTAGATTTATAACTATGCGGTGGAGCAGCAGTAATTACTAGTTAAAACACTAATAACCTTATTCTGTAGATATTGATGTTATGCGAGGTGCTTTACAACCACCGTATTTTATTCGTTTTCATAAATGGGATATAAGATTTGGGAATCTTACAAGCCACTTTATAAGTTCAGTTGTCTGTAATTTTACATATTACAACAGTCGCAGTTTTCATTAAATCTGGATATATTCCGTGTTAAAAGGCACTTGAAATTATTATAGTCAATGGATCGACATTAAACTTGAACTAAATTGAATGTAATTAACATTTACTCAGTGAATATCCTAATAATTACTGCCAATTGCTACCAAATTAAAGTTAATTAAAATTTTTGTTAATCGTGAATGTTAATCAGATTTATATTGAATGGGCGTTGTTTTATTGAAACAATCTCGTCTTCTATGATGTTCTTGCATAATTGCTTAGTCTTCTCTTTATTGCTTTAGGATAATCGGTTTAGTGTACTAAACGACCCTTTCCAAGGAACTGTAGATAATACGGCATAGTATAATAATGAAATTTGTAATAATTTTGTGCCTTTAGAAAATATTTGCTGAATTTCAAAGATGTAAAAAAATTGTGTGGAATGAAAAGGTTAAATTTCGCTAACTAGCTGGCTACAGTTATTAAATTCAATCTCTGCGCTTATTGTTAATTTTAAATATTTGCACTGACTATTTCCAAGCAAACATTCCATTATTTGCATTCCTTTTATTATTATCTACAAGTGGGCACAGAGTAGGTCATCAGACCATTGTCTCATAAAAAAAACAGGCGTAGTAGAAACCATGTATAATTTCTTCAAGTTCACGGTGTATGGTTATACGGTATGAAGTTAATTTGTCCTGCACTATAATCAGTTTGCGTAGTGGGAGCCACACTAATTATAGCTGTGGTGTAAATGATTTAAAAATATTCTAGACAAATTCATAGGACATGGTGGCGCCCATTGGCATTAAAGTTTGGGAAATGACATTTTCCAGTCGCTGTAACTTACTGCACCACCACTTTCTATTTGTTAACGTGAATATCATTCATAATATACCATGAATGATGCAGGGAGGGACCATATTTTGCGCCATTTGGACCTTGAATAGCGTCGAAATGGGAAAAGATAGTAAGATGCAGTTTTCACATTCGGAAAGTTTTTTTGACACTGTTGCCGATTTGTTACTATCTTTTGTTATACCGAAAATAAGAATTTTAAATGAACACCCTGTATGTTTTTCAATACTCTTTACCTTCAATCTTTCTCCTTTCGAAAAATGTAACATAAGCTATGGCTATTACATAAGATAACGAATTTATGGGCCTTCGAAAATTGACTGCATGTCGATTAAGAATAATATCTAAATCCTCTTTTTTGAAAGAAGGTTGTTATGTTCAATAAGCCCCATTGTGATTGTTGTTCATTTTTGAGAAGTTGTTTCAAATAAGCAATGCAAAATATTCTTATCAAGTGAAAAAGGTTATTATGTTTGCCAAAACCAAATCAATAAAAAAAGCCCCACGAGTATTTAGAAGTATGTTTAATAGAGACCCATTCACAAAAAATTCAATTAAAACATTGGTATAGAAAATTTTCGAATACAGGATCTTTAACACGTAAAAGAGAACAGTAAAATAAAAATTTGCTGAATACTGTCAATCAGTGATTACGTCACGCCGCCATTTTGCTACGCAAGGTCAGTGTGCTGTATCTAAACAAACCGGGTATCTTGTGTATTGATATTGTTTATTGCGTTTTATCATGGTTTTTAAGGGAAAACACACTTTGGGTGATGAGTATTAAGGTGCTATGTAGCACTATGTTTAAACGTCGGATTTTGTCATCAATAACAAGTATATTGATGTGTCTTATTACGACTTAACCTCAATATTGTGACGTTATTACGTATTTATGTCCGCGATTGATATAATCTGTTATTTTAAATAAAATACGCATTTTTACCAACACCCTGTGTCATTTCAGTTTATATAAGGTTATTATCTGTCGGGCGCCTGACTGCAAGCACTACAACGCATGAGAGAAGTGTAAATTTTTTAGATTTCCAAAGGCTAAAAAGGAAAGGAGCAACTGGAGTAAGCCTATTAGGTATGATTAATTATGTGATGAATTATCATTTATTTCTTATGTTATAATAAGGTACAACAATATTCTTTTTTTTATGACAGAATCCGTTATTTAAACATACCAACAAGTATCGAAATACTTAAATACTAACGCTGACAAAACGCTCAAAAATCTAAGAAGCAGTATCAGTGCACGAGGGACCAGGTTTATTTATATATAGCGGCACGACGTTCCACAACAAGATAGTTACGTGACGTCAAACGCCCACGTTCTGAAGATAACTCAGGATGACTCAACAGTGTCAACAAGAAATATCTCAAGTTGTCTATATTCTTAGATCTACAGTACAGACATTATGGAAAAAGAACTTAAAGGTTTTACAAGAAATAAAAGTAATTGATTTTCCGAAAATGGTTCAAAATTTAGTAAGGAACAATATACATTTCTTGGATAGATTAATAATGTCAGACGAAGCCACTTTTCATCTGAATGGAAAATTAAACAAGCATAACTGTATGTTTTGGTAAACAAAAAGTCCTTGACCGTGCGATGAACATTCGCCAAAAGCTACAATCTGTTGTGGTATCTCGAAGCAAAACATTTGTCGACCATTTTTTTCCAAGTACCAATTGTAACCATCCTCACGTATGTTGATATGCTGGAAACTTCTTTTACTTCCAATTGCAAGAAGAAAATCTATTAAATTCCGTTTATTCTCCACAAGACACCTCACTATGCTCACATTACGAGGAACTGACTGAACAACGTTTTTTAAACCGGTGGATTTGAAGAGCGGGCCCTTTACCTGTACACCTCGTTCTTCGGACTTGATAGTCCCTGATTTCTTCCAATGGACATATGTGGAAGAACGTTTCTAGTCAAACCATGTTAAATGTCTAGTGAAGCTGTGAGTTATCAAATCTACATTAGCCGCTAAGTTTGATAAGATAAGTTTCTTGTGCATATTCAACGATACTTTATCTTTGTTTAAATATTTACGCTATTATGGATATTGATAATACCACCTGTCTGCCTATCTTGTAAAAATCCAACACCTCCTGGTGTTTAAAAATCATCCGTAAAATGTGTTAAATGTATGTATGTATGTATGTATGTATGCATGATGGGATTAAGGATAGATGCGGTCAGTATAGGATCGGAAGAAGCGGAGTTGGTATTCTGAGGGGGAAGGTACTACCCCTCATCCGCCTAAATGGCCGCACATGGTGTGCATATACCCAGTGACCATGCGTATATCTGTGTATAAGGAAAACCCCGTGAAACAACCTCATGCAGGGAATCGAACCCATTACCACCGAATGCTAAACAGGTCGTATTATGACAACTCCGGTTATAGGAAAACAAAGCACATCACCACGTTCTAATAAAGTTATATATATATATATATATATATATATATATATATATATATATATATAATGAACAAGAAACTGTATTTTGCAAGCGAATAAACTGCAAACCCAAAATAATTTAAAATTTTGGACTGATCGTACTCCTTTGCGTATTGACTACATTAAGAAAATTCAGGCGGAGTTTAACACGCGTAAGGATAATGGTGAGTCCAATATATCTACGATTTATGAACGATGTTCCAAAAAATTATACACAAAAAAGCTCCCAATCGTATCCATTCAAAAAACTAAGCTGCTACCTTCATAATGGGGGGGTCATTAGTTCCAAACTAATAGACGTTGCTTTAAATATGACGTTCTGAGCATCCGATGTAATCACAAACATGGATGGACTCCTCTATTACAAATAATGAACTACAATTCTATAATTTTAATCTGTACAGATGCGATCATTAAAAAACTAAAATGTAAAGTGTTATCTATATAAATAAATGATGTGGAGCAATTGAATCTGGCGGACAAAGATATATTATCGATGCCCTCTATATCTGACAGTACTTCAGAACAGGACTTCATTGTGATACAATTGAAGAAATACATCATTTACACTCTAGGAGACCGTTTGTTTTCTGTGGTGATTATAACTTGCTTACATTTAATTGGTGTTCTCAATCTAACTATATTTCTGATTTGGGATCTCTAGGTCCAACAGGTCGATTAATTTTTAATACTTACAATTTCTTAAATATGAGGCAGATTAACGGAACTCCAAATAATCGCGACATCTTTTTGGACTTAACATTTACGGAGCTTTCACAAATTAAGACTACACCTGCTGTTGATCTACTATTACTAAACTCTTACCACCTCATCGCTTATAACTTTAATATCCCTATTTCAACTAAAGTAGATGATTTAAAATTTTGTGAAATAAAGTTCAATTTTTTTTAAGGCAGACTATGTTTCCATTACCTATGCCTTAGCCTCAATACTGTGGGAGTAATCATTTCTAATATATCAATAATTGATATGGTTAATTGTTTCATTAAATTATTATCAACATTATTAATCAATACGTATCTATTACTACAACGTATTGCAGCTCATTTCCAAAGTGGCTCAATAGATTTAATTAGACAAAAAAAAAGATTGCTCACTGTATCTTAGAAAACAGTAGGAGCTTTTGGTCAATAATACGTGACTCAAATCAATTCAATATATCTCATTCTATGATATGTGAATGGATTTGCGGATTTTGTCTCTACCACTTACGTTTCTAAAAAAAAGTGTACAAAATGTAACTACAATGTTTTAGGTCAAGTACTTACAGTACTTTAAATGCGACCGTTAGTAACATTCTTACTCTGTTATTAACCTTAAAAAATAAATCAAATTATGGTACCGACCTCATTCCTGGCCCTTTTTTAGCATCTTGTGCATATACACATACTAAACCATACATAAGGTAACTGCGGGTAATAAGGCCGCCAGGAAATAAGGCCCGACCTTGATATTTAACTGAAATTATGGTTCTTTTATAGTGTTGCGGCATCTATTATATTTGGATCAAACCTAGAGAAGATTCTTTCCAACATTCGCAGTTTGTTTTAGAGCAGTCTTTAACCACCAAATTTACAACCATTTGATTACAATGAGATAAATCAACAGTCTGATATCTTTGAGATTAATGAGTTTTTGTAAAATATTGATAAAGGTAGCGTACTTGAAAATATATATTCATGGTGTCTGTAACAAATTTTTTATTGTGGTAACCAAACTTAAAAACTTCAAAGCATTCACAACAGCTATTAAAGCCCATTAAAATTCATGTGGGGCAAATTACCTGATATGCGGGTATGCGAGCAAACTGGTATGAAGAAATGATGGAAGAATGTGGAAAACCATTACGGAATACCTCGTCGAACATTAAGAGTTCCCATTAAATCTGGCAGTTCCAAAAGAAAGCTGAGTATGCAACCTATTTTGATTTCGAAATTAGAAGCCGAACTGGAAACTAAAATAATTAGGTTTGCCGAACGGGGTTTTCCACTTACGCCGAAAACTATTCGCAGATGTGTTCTCATTTGTCTATATAAAAAAATTCCGTTAACCCTTTCAATGCTACTCATAAATTGGCTGGAAGGGAGTGTTACAGAACCTTTCTTAAACGAAACAAAACTATTTCCGTTCTCCTAGCCCAAAATATGAATCCCGCCGGAGCGGAAAACTGTATAAACCAATAGTACGGGATTACTTCAACAAATTAAACAGCCTCTTGGAAGGGATTTGCGTGAAAAACAAACCTGAAAAAATTTACAACATAAATGAGAAAGGATGTCGTCTGAATCTGCACCATCAACGAGTTCTTGCTCGAGGAAGAGCAAACAAGGGTTCATATAGTAGTCCACAAACATGCGAGAAATATCTCCATTGCAGGATGCGTAAATGCTTTGGGTCAAGTGACACCTCCCATGACTCTTTTAAAGATAAAAGGTTAAAGGCCTGCCAAATGGTTCCGTGATCCACATGACTTCAAAGGGAAGCATGACCCTAGAAGTTTTTGTCAAATGGCTATATCTAATATAACCAGGGGGTTTAGTGCAACCGGGATTTATTGCCCAAACATGGATGCAATGCCCGAGTATGCTTTTACGCCAAGTTTAGCAACATTAAGAGATATTAATGGTAACAACAATAATAACTCAAGTCCTTCAGAAGACGACTGATCCCTTGCTGGTTTACAAGACCAAACTAAGAAAGCAAATAATGGGCAAGGTAATTTGACGAATTCTTTTTCAAAACTGTTGGTTAGTCCGGAACTCAAGATAAAACTAAAATGCACCAATTCCGAAGAAGGCATGAATAATAAAGCTCTAGAGGGCACCAAAGCACTTTTCTAAAATGTTACTAATAATTGTGTTCAACCTCAAATTGCAAAGAAAACTCAAGCAATGGCCTCCTCTGCGGAGCGTCAGCCATCATCTTCCAAAGGTCTCATTAACAAACAGAATTGGTTATGTACTGGATGCCATAAAAATGTTGTTACTCATATGAGGCAATGTAAAGAATGCATGTTATGGTTGCATGAAGAATGCGTTGGGTTAACCGAAGACGATGATGATATCATTGTACGTGTTTTTTGTGATGATAAACAGAAGGGTCTTATTACCTGCTAGATATGGTAACAAGGCCCCTGTGCAGAGTTTAAAAAAAAATCGCAGACTAAGTTTTAATTTAATTCAAGTTGTCTAACTGGAACTTTTAGTTAGGTTAATAGTAGTACTTGACTTGGACTTAAAAATAATAGTAGAACGTGTTTCAATTTTTTTATACAAATTAAAATAAATTAGGTGGGACTTACTACCCGTAGTTACCTCACATTATGGTCATTGGTCATTATCATTACATTCATTACATGAAGAAGTAGTACCAGATATTTGGAAGCTTAGCTTAATCATACCGATAATTATAACTGGTCAACGAGATTGCATTAAGAACTATTGTTGTGTATCCATCCAATCATGGATGGCCTTTAATAAAGTGTCTCGTGCTGTATGTGGCGAATTAAATGTTCATGGCTATCATTCACAAATTATTAATTAGATAAGTTCGTTTTGTATCTAATCGAATTCCATGACTAAAACTGAATAATTATGTATTTAAAGACATTGTCGTGTCGGATGTGACTTAAGGGTCTACTTGTGGTCCCATCCTTTTGATTTTTTTAGATGACAGCCGTCATTTAAAAAAGTGCTGTTATCTACTCTTTGCCGATAACTTAAGGATTTTTAGAACCGTCGCTTGTACGATCGATTGTGTGTACATTCAAGAAGATTTGCAAACACTGATAAGTTTCTATAGAGGTAAATCTGATATTAAATTTAGGTATACTTTAATGGTTGCTGAGCTTGAAAATGTAAGTAACATAAACGGTCTTGGAGTTACGTTTGATAGTAAATTTAATTTCAAGAGTCATATTGACGACACTTATTGGAAGGCTTTAAAACTACTTGATTTGCTTTATAGAGATGGTAAATACTTTACAGCGAATGCTCTAAAAATTTCCATTTTTGTTCTCTAAAAAAGTCTTTACTTGAATATGCAAGTATCGTTTTGTCTCCTCGTTATATTACACAAACTAAAATGGTTGAAAATGTTCAACGAACATTGTTAAAAGTAAAAATTATTATTAATTTTATTAAATACATAAATAAAAAGTTTACCTCGAGTAGGATTTGAACCTACGACCTGTACTTTGCTAGAGTACCGCGCTAACCAACTGCGCCATCAAGGTTCAAGCCCCAATCGATGTAAATTTTGTCTTTATGTATGTAGAACGGATGTCAATTCTAAATATAATGAGGTTATAATCAAATTACTTATATTAATGGAATGTGAGCCTGCAATAATAATTGTTAAAAGTACTTTCGTATAAGGATAGTTTTGCATTTGTACATTCCAGTTATAGTCTCAATTTTCGTAGGTACAATTTACAGAGCTAGGAATACCAACGAACTATTTCACATATTTGCTTTGTTCGCAAATTACTTTCTGGTGTTATTATTGATTCGAATCTACTTACACGATTTAATTTTATATCTCAACCTGTTTCATCATAGTACTATGGTCTATTTAATGTTATTTTTTGCACGATAGGACGATTTTAGTTAATTACCGGGTTTGTTGCGAGATCAGAAGGTTGTTTTTACTGGTGACTAGGATACACACGTCGGGTAAGTAATTCACTTACCGTGCATGTAGCGCGGTAAGTAAAAATCTAAATATATAATTGTACAATTCAGAAAACATTCAAAAAGATATTTATTTGGCATTGAAATTAAACGTACAATTACTACAATTACTAATTGTAATCCCGCTGGCTTGTGCAGTACTTGAGTTTACAGAAACTGTTTCTGAATTCAAGAAAAAATTTGGGCATTTCTATATAAAATGTCACTTTTGACTTTTCGTTTATTTAGTAGAAATTAAATAATTTCTATTGTGGTAAATTTAATACAATCATGCAAAAAACAGTATGAGCATCACGAACATTAAGGGTTGTACCGGTCTCCGGCCAAAATGTAGGCTTCGCTATCGCTCAGCCTCCAAACATGGCCGTCGACAGGTAAGCGTCCCTTACTGTTCTTGATACTCAATATACTATAATGTCATTTAAGTGTTTCAAGTGATTAAATTTAGATCTCTCATAAGAATAAATGTGACTATTATTATTATTATATTAATTTTCACAATTTGTTGAACATTATAGGTCGAAATTTTATATATAAATTAATATTCTTACTACTTTGTAAAACATTATTTTAAAATTTCTAAGTTTTCCTTTGTAAATAAAGAATGACTTTTTGGAAGAAAAAGTTACTACAATTTCCAGTATATGGAGTAAAGTGAAAAAAATTGTGCTGGATTTTATTAAAAAAATAATGTAGAAATTACAATTTCACAAGTTTTGCATAAAATAATATAATACGAGCGTTTGTAACGAAAACGGTTATGTAGATAAACGTAGTTTTGCAGTGTAAATTCATACGATTTCTAGGCCGGCTCGTATTGATCATGTTTTTATGTATGGCAATAATTCACTGATGATACTAGCGTAATACTGTTCACGTTATCCACTTAAATGCCAGGGATTAACGGCATCAGTATGGAACTAAAGTAGACTGTAAGAGATTAAAGAATAAATTACTAGTTAATTTCTGAAAGAAATATTCAAAATGTTAATAAGGATTTTTACTGTTGCGGTAAATAATTCTCCCTGATTTCTTTATTTTCCATTTATTCAGTACAAAATTACATACGATGTCGTTTAGTTTTTACTGTCTCATGTGTCGAAAGAATTGTGATCGTCCTAAATGCCCAAAACTTCGTTTTTTGGCATTTATAAACAACAAAAAACTTTTGTCGGAAACATGTAAGCCTCTGTGAACGTGCATTGTGCGTGTACGCGCGTACTTGCGTGTGTAAGAGCGTGCGTGCATACGTGCGTGCGTCCGTACTTGTGTGCATGTATATCATGAATCTTACTAGAGATACATTTTAAAATTAGTAAGAGGTGTCCCAAAGTTCGATATAGAAGTTATGTTTTTTAAGGAATTATTATTTGACTTTTGGCTTCTACGACTTCTAATAATGCTAAGTTTCATTAGAATTTACCCCATCTAAACCTTAAGGTTGTTTGTGTTTCGTAAAATACAGGAAAATTTTTAATTATGAATTTCTCAACAAATGTTCTTCTTTTTTTGCCCATATGTATATTAGAGAACACTAATTAATTAAAGTATACGTCCTATTTGTAAAAAAAAAAAATTACTTACACAAGGCGTTTAAAAATTAAGATTGAATATTTACCAAGATTTGCCATGATTGCTGCACCAGTCGAAAATCCTCTTCTAGGCATAACTGCCTAGTGGGTCTTAAAGTTAGATAAATTAACAAAATATTTCAACTTTTGCAATCGTGCACTGTTTAGTGATGGATGCAACTTTCACAATAACGGATCCCTTCTGTTAGTTTTTATTACATAAATCTTTATTAAACTAGAAAGTAGGTAATAACTACGTTATTGTTAATACAATTCTGTTATTACCATTTGTTCTTTAATGCGGGTTGGACGTTCTAGTGGTATTGATAGTTGAAATTATGTGAGAATTCTGATATCAGATTAGTGCTTTTATTCAAGCACTACGGTCGAACATGCAACTTTTTTTCGTTTTTACATTATATGACAAAGACGGAAAGAAATGCGTTAGAAGAAGATGCAAATGTGCATCAGCATGTCTTTACATAAATGGCATATATCGACATAAAATCACTTACACAGCGGTACTTCAAATTTTTGTTACTCATTTAAAATGTTACAAACTT
This sequence comes from Vesta saturnalis, assembly GCA_036346205.1. Taxonomy (NCBI): domain Eukaryota; kingdom Metazoa; phylum Arthropoda; class Insecta; order Coleoptera; family Lampyridae; genus Vesta; species Vesta saturnalis. Next base: position 4,194,427 of record JARFJB010001382.1, on the reverse strand, counting down.
TAAATTAAATTGAATAATTCTCATTTATTTAAAATATGCGTAGATAAATTCATTATGACGATATAAACAGTGAAGTTCCTAAAACTACCTAAACAATTAAAAAACAATTTTTAATGAGCCTGAATACTTACATAAAATATTAATATACAATTTACATAAAATCGTTTTAATATCTAATTACTTATGGTTTATTCCTTTATTCGGACCCTTTAACATGCCGCTGAAATTTTAAATTATAATATTTTTTACAAATTGACAATTATTATTTTTGAAACTTTTGACTATGAAGCAAAAAAAAAATTGAAATTCGAAGGTTTTTTGGTTTCAAAACTCGTTTTAAATTTAAATTTTACACAAAAAAGGCTTAGTTGACAAAATTCAAAAACTGAAATTTTACAGTATGTCTTTCAAAAAAACTTTTTAACTATTTAATTGTACATAAAACAATTAGCAGATTACCTAATCAGTATCATCATAATATCAACATCACATTGTTTCAAAGACTCCTCCCAAATTTGCAGTATATTATCAGAATATACCTCTCTACCAGTTAACATAAAATGATTTGGAAATTCCCCAAATATTTTCAGTGGCATTGAATTGACAATGGTATGGCGGTAATGTGAGAATAGAATGTCCACGTTCTAGAATAATGTTATCACCTACGTAGCATATTTCACCGTTATGTTGCTTGGCAAGATAAACAGATCTTTAGTCTTTCACAAAACGGCATCTTTTTATTTTTTTGGCAGTTTTATAAACCAACTTTTTTCCAACTAAAAGACGGCATCCGTTACACAAGACGGGAATGATACGAAGCATTATACATCACGATTATAGATGGTTCGTTTAATTTTGGTAACAGCTGCTCCTTTAACCACTTCTCGAAGACAGTGGCATCAATACTGTCATGATAATCGGCTGACTTTGATTTTGCAGCGATATTAAACTTGCATCCTCAATAAAACCGTTTAAATTACCGGCAGGTAGCATGATAAATCTTTTCCTAGTGGAAGAACATTGTGTATTTTTCACAGACTTTGGAGTATGATCTTGCGAAAACCGTTTAACTGACCTTTTATTAAATATCCAAGTTTTATCTAGTAACCCGACTATGTACAATATTTCTTATAGTTGTACATGATGCTTCTAATAATTCTTTATTATGCAATATATTTTTAACTGCTTGCATTGTGACATATTCGCTTCTACCAAACATGTCATACACAATATCTCTGATTGTATGTTTTAATCCTTAGGGCATATCTTCACTTTTGAATTTTTACCGGTTCTCTTAATTGTTGTTGGCAATGGATTGCCCGTCCGTTTGCTCAAAACAATCTTTCTAATTGTTTTATCACAAACTTTGCAATAATTGAATAGATGGTTGATTGGCAAAGGCCTAGTTTGATATAAATTTAATTGTGTAATTTGACACTTTCTCATTGGCAGATTATAAACATCTGATATATGGTTGAAAAGCATTTTTTATGAAGAATTCAAAAATGCGAGACGATAAGGAACTCTTGTGATGCAGTGCTAACTCGATGCAGATGGTGTTTGCAGGAGAATGAAGGTTTATTCGAGCATTTGATTAATTAATAGTAAAATTCAGTATAATATTAAATTTTATTTTTTGTTGTTTTTTGTCACTTTTATTATTATGATTTATGTTAATAATCAATAATATTGTTCTCAATAGTTAGTTTAATTTGTAGATTAATTTTTATTTAATTAAAATACATAATATGTCAAGGTTGCTTTGATATAAATTTAATTGTGTAATTTGACACTTTCTCATTGGCAGATTATAAACATATGATATATGGTTGAAAAGCATTTTTACGAAGAATTCAAAATGCAAAAATCCAATATGGCGTCCATAAGAAAATCGAAAGTTGCGTGCATTATCTCAAAATCTAGTAGGCCTAGATTTTTTCAAAATCATTTTGAAATCCTCGCTACCTGTTACCTCCATCCTGCAAAAATCGTGGATGTATCTCTTGCAAGAAACAAGATATAGCGATTTTAGAAAACGCATATTTTCAGTTATCACCCTGTGTCTAGTAAATAGAAGGGATTTTTGACATGTAACCATGGTTACTTCTTGGGCATATAATGACGCAACTTTTCTCCATTTAACCATCTTCGTATCTCTAACGGTTTCCAATATCCCCATGCATTTCATCTTAAACTGGACACCCTGTATATATATATATATATATATATATATATATATATATATATATATATATATATATATATATATATATATATATATATATATATATATAATATATAATATATTTCGTGGTTGCGCAGAAGTTTATTGCGAATGTTGCAGTTGTATTGCTTAGCTCTTCGCGCATTATTGAATGATATGTTTCATTTTACACAGTGCTTATTGTTTTCTGTAGTCGATGTAATCTTTGAGTTTTCGACGAGTTGTGTTTTCGTCCTTGCCACTACCTGTATGTCTGGAACGAAGACCACCGCATCTAATGGGATAACATACAGATAGTGGCGAAAACACAACTCGTCGAAAACTCAAAGAACACATACATCGCACTAGCAGAAAATCCAATAAGCTTAGTGTAGAAATGAAACCCATACGGATTTCAATAATGCGCGTAGTGCTTAAGCGCAATACACCTGCGCAAGAAGTTACTGCGCAACATACGCAATAAACTTGTGCGCAACCACGAAAAGTTTAATATATATATATATATATATATATATATATATATATATATATATGTATATACAGGGTGTTCCTTAATGATATGCGAATATTGAAGTGGATGAATCTACACGAAAAATAATTATAGTTTGTTTAATAAAGTATGGTCTTAAACTGTACCGTTACGGAAATACGGGGTGTCAAAGATACACGAAAAATACGAAAATTAATTGATATCCTCTAAACCGCTAAACATTTTCCAGTGAAATTTAGTACGAAGCTAGAGTGCATGAAAGTGGATATTTTTTGATACGAAGTTAAATTCCAGCTTCAGAACTGGCGTGCGTACGGGCACTCATTTGGATATTTTTGAAGAAAAAAAATGATACGCCACTGATTTCTTGACAAACAAAATTACATTTTAATTCCTCGTTCAATTTGAAAAATAAAATCTCTCTTGAATTATGTTCCTAGAATGTTCCGTTTGTGAGTAATAAAATAAAAACCGCTGTATTGTACGAGAAAATTATGTAATTTAATGATTGAAAGAATACGTTACAAATTGGCATCTGCCTTCACTGAACAACAACAAAAACAACAAATGGAAACATACAGCATAATCATAATATTGGGAACAAGTAATATGGAACGGTAATTACAACAATTGTTGGAAATGGCCTCCTTCACTCAAAATGCATGCTTCTGCCTTCCTTCTCATGGAATTCCGCACTCGTTGAAATATTTCGGGAGTATGTTTTATATTATTACATGCTGCAACTATTCTCTCTTTCAATTCTTCTACACTGTTAATGGAACTTGTGTACACTAGCGTTTTTAGATAGACCCACAAGAAAGAATCAAAGCTGTTAAGGTCGGGGGACCGTGGTGGCCATTCTTGAGGTCCCCCACGGCCAATCCAACGATTAGAATAAACACTATCTAGATGATTGCGAACCATTCCACTGAAATGTGCTCGTGCACCATCATGCATGTACCACATATGGTGTCTTATTAAAAGCGGAACATCCTCAAGCAGCTCAGGCAATTGTTCACGAATGAAAGTAAGGTAAGATTGTCCATCAAGTCGTCTCGGAAGAAAGAATGGGCCAATAAAGTAATCGGCTATAATTCTTGGCCAGACGTTCACCGAAAATTGATGTTGGATATGGGTTGTGGCTTTGGGATTCTCATCCGCCCACAAATGGTTATTGTGAAAATTCTGAATCGCATTTCTTGAGAAATTACATTCGTCCGTGAACAGGATATGTGAATCGAATTGTGGATTACGTGCAATATTATGAAGATACCACCGACAAAAAGTTACTCGCTTAGGAAAATCTCTCGGGAGTAATGCCTGTACTCTCAAACTATGATATGGATATAACAAATAATCCATTAAAATTCTCCAAACAATTTGATGGCAAATATTCAAGTTTGTAGTTATCTTTCTTGTACTCGTTTCAGGCTGTTCTTCGACTGCGTGCAGGACTGCTTCCTCAATTTCAGTTGTTCTTACACTTAGAGGCCTACCTTCAGATGTAGCTGTTCGGACACTACCAGTTTGAACAAGACGCTGATCTGGTAAAGCACGATTAGGATATCTCTGGTGATAAATCCGTCTGGCTTTTTCTCCATTGTCATCAGCGAGGCCATACACACAATGCATATCAGCCATTTCAGCAATTGTATACATCATTAATACAAAAATTGTACAAAAACAATGGGAAAAGTTAATTTACAGTGACTTAAATTGAACTAGAAAATGTCGCATGGAAAAAGCTAGTGTCATTTTAAAAGGCAACTAGACTTATTGCGAAATTGTTATTTCATTCATTGAATTAATTTTCTCGTACAATACAACGGTTTTTATTTTATTGCTCCCAAACGGAACATTCTAGGAACATAATTCAAGAGAGCTTTTATTTTTCCAATTGAACGAGGAATTAAAATGTAATTTTGTTTTTCAAGAAATCATTCGTATAATTTTATTTCTTCAAAAATATCCAAGTGAGTGCCCGTACGCACGCCACTGCAGAAGCTGGAAATTCGTACAGAAAAATATCCACTTTCATGCACTCTAGCTTCGTACTAAATTTCACTGGAAAATGTTTAGCGGTTTAGAAGACATCAATTAATTTTCGTATTTTTCGTGTAACTTTGGCACCCCGTATTTCCGTAACGGTACAGTTTAGGACCATACTTTATTAAGCAAACTATAATTATTTTTTCGTGTAGATTCATCTACTTCAATATTCGCATATCATTAAGGAACACCCTGTATACATTATATATATATATATATATATATATATATATATATATATATATATATATATATAAACATATGAATTCATCTCAATTGCGAAAACAGTCCTTCTCAGGACTAAGCCTGATGACGGAAGCAGAGTCCGCTTCAGAAACGTCGTCCTAAAAGCATAAACTGTGGATTGCAATATTATGAAGATCACCAACTCACAAAAGTTTAGAAAATCTTAGTAATGCCTGTATCAAACTATGATATGGATATAAAATAATCGCATTAAAATTCTCCAAACAATTTGATGGCAAATATTCAAGTTTGAGTTATCTTTCTTGTACTGTTTCAGGCTGTTCTTCGACTGCGTGAACTGCTTCCTTTCAGTTGTTTTACACTGTAGAGGCACCTTCAGATGTAGCTGTTCGGACATACCAGTTGACAAGTACGCTATCTGGTAAATGCACGATTAGGATATCTCTGGTGATAAATGTGGCTATTTCTCCATTGTCATCAGCGAGGCCATACACATGCATATCAGCCATTTCAGCAATTGTTTATACATCATTAGATACCAAAATTGTATAAACAATGAAAAGTTAATTTACAGTGACTTAAATTGAACTAGAAAATGTCGGATACTAGTGTCATTTTAAAAGTCAACTAGACTTTGAGAGTTATACATCATAATTAATTTTCTCGTCATATAACATTGTAAAACGAAATTGCATATTCAGACGTAGCTTTATTTTCCAATTGAACGAGGAATTAAAATCCGTAATATGTTTCAAGAAATCATTCGTATAATTTTATTTCTTCATAAATATCCAAGTGAGTGCTACGCACGCCACTGCAGATAGCTGGAAATTCGAGAAAATATCCACTTGTCATGCACTCTAGCTTCGTAGTGGAATTTCACTGGAAAATGTTTAGGGTTTAGAAGACTCAATACAGTTCGTAATAATAATCTAACTTTACTATTTCTAACGGTACAGTTTAACCATACTTTAAATTTAGCAAACTATATTATGTCATAGCCTGTAGATTCATTAACTTAATACTATTAAGCCCTGTATAAGCAGTATAAACTGTTATTTATTACATATATCGATACATATATCTTTATATATATATTATTCATATAAATATGAATTCATCTCAATTTCAAAACAGTCCATAATCTCAGGAACTAAGCCTGATGACGGAAGCAGAGTCCCTAATAGAAACTGTCGCGCTCAAAAGCATAAACTGTGAAATAAGCCGATCAACACTCCACTAAGTTTGTCTTGTTGTGCGTTAAATTGAAATTTAAAACGCTTTTCGTAAACGCAGACCTTCGGTTTCAATTTCTTAACGCGTGCACGTACGCGTACGCTGCGTGCGTGCGCGTGCGTGTGCGTGTGCGTTGCGTGTGCGTGTGCGTGTGCCTGTGTGTGTGTTGATGTGCGTTCGAGCATGCTTGTGTGTAGATACTTTTTCAAAGTTGTTAAAAGCGCTCGTACGACTCCTGAAATCCTTTTTGTTAATATTATCTTCCCCAGTATAACAAATTTTTTTAGAGACTACTCAGATTTAGATAAGGTTCTTTAAGAGGGTTAATTTAGGAATCTTTTAAAGTTAACTGAATCAGAAAATTTGATATAGGCTTTACTGCGAGATGACTGAATATATTCGGAAACTATCAATTAGATATGGTTGTAGATAGTACAATTTGTATGCAAACTAAAAATCAAGTAGCTTGTTTATCTACCAATCTTCTATCAATGTTCTTATGGTTCATTTTTAAACTGATAAGGTGAATATAGGTAAGAAATAAGGCTAGGCATACGTTGGTACATTTCATAAATGCAAAGTTGTTAGCTGTAGATTAACAATAGCCGTTCTCGGAATGACAAACGCCATCTTGTAACCCGTCCAATACGTGAGGTGTAAAAGTGTAGTCTCTTTCCAAAATTAAATTGTAAAAATTTTTTTCTATTTTGTTAGGTAAGCATTTAAACCCAACACTGTATGTTGAATAGCTTCCAACACACTAACATACTGCACATTAAATTTGGCACCTTGTGTATATTTTTTACGAAAAGTTACGTTGGTACCTATCTACGAATAATAGAGTTCATTCACGTATCGCATGTTGCGCATTCTTTAATAACATTACATGCTTAGTGCAAAAATAACTACATTTATGATTTAATATGCATATATATGTATAAAATTCATAACACGACAAATATAGTTTTTCTTGTATGAATACACTATAGATGTAGACGACCTTAAATTTGTAATTTGTAAAGGTTTAATAACGTAATATTCCTAATTCTAGAATAACACGGAGCGCCCCTGATTAATAAAGGTAATGTTTTGTAATCTTACTTTTACATAATGCGTGCTTTAAATTGACATTGACGTATTTACGTGAGACGTAATTATTATTTTTATACAACTTAATAGCTCCTTTAATAATAGTGGTAAAAAAATTACTGGTTAGGAAAGCGAAAGCTATACAGGTTTGCTGTATAGATTACAGACGTAATAACAGAATAATAAATAAATAAAACCCATCCATTTTCTATATATAAATGTGAGACAACAAATGGATGTCAATAATTTCGACAAATTCGATAAAACAGTCGCACAACAGGATAAATTAAAAAATCTAAAATATTACAAAAAAATACCTACATAAAAATTACCGGTTAATACATATTTGTAAGAATCTCATAGTCAAATGTGGCAAATATAATGTAAATAAATTTACAAACAAACGAGAAAAGGCATTGAAACCAATTCAACAAAATCAAGGTTAAAAAGATGATTAGTTACCTTAAAATAAAGTTGAATTATTACAGGTTGTCAGATACGAATAAATCTTTTCTATTAATTAAGATTGAAAAAAAATCAAGGTATATTATATCCGTGCCTAATTTCAAGGCATACATTCATATATCTGAGTAAAACCCGCCAATAACAAGCATTATTGATCCAAGACAATGGCGGTAAATTTAAATAAGTAAATACTTACGATGCAGATTGAAGACATCCTAAAAAAACGTAGATGATTATTTCTGTACTCAAAATATAAAAAATACTTACAAATTTATTTTTTTGCTTAGTGTTCATTTTTTGTTCAGTTTCAATCTTTGCTTGCTCAAAAAGCTGAGTTAAGAAATCATTAACATCTTTCATTTTCTCAGGATCACTTTTAAATTCATTTATCCTTTGGTCCAAGGAATTGTTTAAATCTAAGTGTAGATTCGACATTATTGCGACGAATAATTTATTGCACTGTAATACTTATGTAACAAATTACGTTATTTATTTACTACGGATACTTGAATAATATTAAATGAATAATTCATATTAAAACACATGATTGTGTGCAGCACTTACAGTTAATACTAAATTATTATTTAAATATTATCACATTATTTCCCGAGATAGAACGAAAACAACAAGCGCTATATACTACCCAGCCTTGAACGTTTGCTACTGGCATATTTGTGCTCGTTTTATCAAAATTCTATCATTCTGCCCCTGGAAACCTTAGACCTTTAAATAATAGATCGACCGGTTTATTTGCCGTTTGACGACACGAGAGGGATATAAAAATATTAATAAAGTGTAAAGTAAATTAAATTTGTTCTAGTATGACTAGAATTTTTATTAACGAAAAGTTCAAATTTTTATTTGATCGTTAAAGTTATATGGCAGATAAATTAAGAAGTATTTAGAGCAAGTACGATAAAAGTACTTTTTATTATATTTATTTAAGTTGCTTATCTCATTATTTTGATTAACTTATTAATTTTTATGTGACCATCCGTTTTATACGGGAGCGATAAAGAAAATACATGGATTCGTTGTTATAAACGAATGTCTGGCTAACCTTTAACATTGGTTACTATTCTTTTATTAATTTTGAAGATTAGAAAAAAGGTCGTACAAGCAGCTCAAGCTCAATCTTAATTCTATAGACGTTTATTTTGTACAGAATATAAACAGCAAATTTGAAAACGAAAGAGTAACTAAAAATAACACCTCATTCTCATTCAGATTACCTCGTTTTGATAAACGTTCATGTGCAACTCAATTTGTTAATATCACAAAAGAAATAATGCTGAAAAGAACAACAAAAGCTTTTTTTCTAAAAGAGAATTTCGTGAAGTTTATGTAGATAACACATTTTTTAGCATTACGAGTTTCCTATTTTATTTGTCTTTTTAAATTTGTGCATCCTCTCCAGTAAAGTTAGGGCTGTTCCCCTCTTCATACTATTGCGTTCATAATAAAATCAATGAGCTGTACCTTAATTTTGTCGAAATACAAGGACGCTTCTGTTGTTTGCCTAAGTATAATGCAGACATGAATTTTTAAACCGGCTTTTTTTTTATTTTTCTTCATTCTGTGTAGTATTTTAGTACAATTAATTATTTTATTTACCGCACTGATTTCATTGACTTTTGGATAGTTGTCTAAGTATAGAATTACAGCTAATTGAAAGACCAATTAAGTACTTTGGAACCTTATAATAAATATTTTTAATTTAGCTGTACTGTGCCAGTTATGCCTAATTAAACGCTAGCAGATAAAATTAAATCATAAATGAAACAAATTAATCTGTGTTCGTCAACATTAGGTAAGTATATAAAGCTAAAGCGTAACCTAATAGTAACGTTGGCGGTTACTGCATGATTTTACTATATTAATTTACAGTTGAATATTACCTTTTGTGTGTTTTCATTTGCTCGAAAAAGCAAAGAACGTAATAATTACATTGTATGCTTGGAAAATTTTAATAGCAACACAAATACGTGTAATTGCTCGCAAAGCACAATTCTGTAAACAGTACTTTCGTTAAAATACTTTATGTTTTGGATATAAAATTGTGTATTTTTATTAACTGTTTAAGGTCAGGTGGGTAAATGTAAACGATTTTTATATACTTTTTCGGTTACACCATGTGAGAGATCCAATTTTGGTATTTTAACTTGGATTAGAGTGTTAGCTTTAGCTTTTTAATCCTCCAGGCAACTTCTGCGCATTTCCTCATTCTTTTAATGGGATTTGAAAAAAAAATTGTTTTCACATTCCTCGTGTTTACAAATACCACAAAACAACGTGAGTATTGTAAATGTGCGGGTTTCAAACCATACAGTAAGAGCAAAGTATTTAAGAGGGAAATGTGAACAAATCTGTATTATTCTTTATTGTGTGTTTTGTAACTGTGGTCTCATGTTAATTGAGTTTATCGGCCTATTTCCAAAGCGTTTGCTTTTGTAGCACGATGTTTTGGAAGCTGACTCTGCTTCCGTCATCAGGCTTAGTCCTGAGAAGGACTGATTTCGCACTTGAGTGACATTCATTTACTATGACTTTTTCCCAAACACTTGGTACTTTGGTACCCTGACACCTGTACCTCTAGTGAGCCACTGTGTAATCCAATATATGCTTTTTAGAACATTATATATATATATATATATATATATATATATATATATATATATATACATACATATATGAGAAAAGGCCACATATTTGATTCCCTGCCCAAGGGGGAGGGCAGGCTTTCCAAGCTCCTTCAGTCACAATAATAAATTTCCAAGATACATGCATACATTACGTATATATAAAGGGTGAGACTAAAGCTGGGTGCCGTCAAGATAGGGTCTAAAGGAACGGAGTTAGGGTTCTGAGGAGGGAAATACTACACCAGTATACGCCTTAATAGCCGCACATGGTGTGCGCATACGCAGTGACCATGCCGCTACATGCGTATGAGGAAAACCCCCTGAAAAACCCTCATACAGGGTATACGGTAACAGGAATCGAACCCATTACCTCCTGGATGGTCGTGTTACCACTACTCTACTAGCTCTGTATATTGTTGATCTATGATAAACTTTCATTGTATCATAACATTTTAATAGTTATCTTATTGACCACTTGTAATAATTTTAATATTTTTCTAAAATTTGTTAAATTAAATCTTGATATGTTAAAACTTATTTTATATTTGAAAGTAACATTTCATTTCATAAAATAAATATGAATGTAAATTTGACTATAAGAATGCTTACTTAAATCGTATATTTTTTTTCAATGTTTAAAAACATTTAGTTTGTTTAAACATTTATTTGTAAACAGTTTCATACTTATTATCAAAAAAGTCCCAATTTTAAAATTTGTGATAAAAATGAGCTACATACTTAAATCTAGTATTCCTTGTTCGTGGTCACCATGGCTTTTTTGATAATGAAACTCTTACGTTTAGTCAAATAAAGTTTTAAACAAACTTACCTTAATTTTTGACGTTAAATCGATCTGAGTAATAAAAAATAGGAGGTTCCATTTGATTTCTTTGAGTAACTTGCATTTTTTGATAGTCAAGTTTAGACAATCATAATTTTATTTTTATGAAAAATACAAATGTCATTTTTTGCAGACTGTTGCAATAAACCGTTGCCTACAACACCTTAAAGTTTTATTCAAATTGTTTGACAGGAACAGAACAATTAACGAGTTATTACTAAGACCGCATCTGTCAATTTTTTTAGAAAAATGTTTTTTTTTAAAACCAGTGAAATTTCGTATCTAGTTTATTTCACAAACTTACCTTAAAATTCGACATAGAATCCAAAAATGTATTAATATACGTGGTGTTCCATTTAATAAGAAACTATACCGACTTCCGGTATAACCGGAAGTAGGTTATGAACGATGAATATTTTAGATGAGTTAAATATCATTACCCTGTCACCAAATTTTCAAAATTAATTGTAAGTTTGGTTTAGCAGATACTCATAGGATCAAGCTAAACAGGATGATTTATATATATATATATATATATATATATATATTGTATATGTTATAATTGGCTTTAATTTATTATTTATTAAATTATGATTAGGGATCTCAATGGGGAAAGGGTTCAAGGATTTAGTTGAAGATAATATATTTTGTATAAGAAATATCCTATACTTAATTGAATTTGACGTATAAAATTTGTTCTGAATAGGTTTTGCTTTCTAACGCATGCGTTACTGACTTTAAGTGTAAAATAATTAAAACTGTCAAAATTGTCAAATAATTAAGAAATTTTAATGTTTGGATCAAAATGTGAAAATTTAGAAAAAGAAAAGGAAATGATTTGCTTCACAGGTGTTTACACAGGTAAATAATTGAAATTCTTAATTAATAACATAAAACAAATATAGATTGCAGGGAAATACCAATAACAGGGTTATAAAAAATTTTAAAACTCACAGATACAATCCTTCCTGTCGATTGAATGATGTCTTCAAACTTCAGCTGGAGGCAGGCAATGTTCACTCGGCTGTTGTTGTTACTAATATCCAACTGCTATCTCGGTTCTCGAAGACACCAACCTCCAATCTTCAAGATGTTTTCCTTCCAAAAACGGCAACCTCCAAACACTTATTTACTATGGTAACTTTTATTAAAAATGGTTTTAAATCCTTATGACTGATTTCGTTTAAAATGTATTATTAGTATCCAAGATTTTTGTTAACACAATTTTATTTTAGTTACCGAAAATATAATATTTATTTAAGAGGAATTGTCCGGATAAATAAAACAACTTTTCACCAAATAAAAATGGAATTTAATTTGGTATATCAGAATTATTTTAAATCGGAAAACATGAAAACAAATTTTCACAAAATCGTGACATCAATTAATCGTACAGCAATGATTTATTAACAACGACAGGTATCGGTGACCGAACTATTTAAATTTTGACCGAAGTTATAAAAACAAGTGCTCTCGAAATTATTCGTACCGTAAACTTTCTCGACGAAAATAAATTAGGTTAAGTAAACACTAAATTAGCAACACTGTTTTAATCTTTTCACTTTTTGAACAAAAACTGGAGAGAGAATGACTTCCTGAGCTCTTGCTTTTATAGGTTTCTGGTTGCTACAGAAATTTCAATTTTTTTACAGCCATATTGCAAAATTTACAATGAATGTGATTGGCTAATCAAAATTAAGAATTGTACAAAAATGGAATTTTGGCCGTAACTTTCTTATACATGGTCGGAAATGAAATTTAAAACAGAAATGAAAACTATGTGAAATTTCGAATAAAAGGACACCGAATAAGCAATAAATCCTACCACTAATAAACGAAACAACTTAATCTAATCAAAATAAGCTACTAACTAACACACTTACAAGCTACACTAAAATTACTTGAAAATGGAATTCTGAGGACAATTTACATAAGAAAACATATCTTTTAAATTCAAACATTTACTTTAATGAAAATTTTAAGTTTTTGTAAATTTGTCTAGAAATCACCTTAGATTTAGCAAAATTTTGCGGATAAAACGCTGTATCCTTATAAAAACTTATTTATATTGTGAAAGGACATCTATTATTTGCTTTAAGAGCAAAAACTAAATCTAATAATATGGAAAAAGTATAAAATTATGTGAAAAATCTAAAATTTACAACGTAACCATACTTAAATTTTAAATATGAAATAAATTCATATAAAAAATGTTTTTAGCACTTAAAATGTTATGTTTAAGGTTTGTACAACTTGTCTTTATTGTTCACACTACTTATTTGCAATGCATAATGTTATTTAGTCTTGCATTGAAAATGTCTCATCGTCTAACACTGTTTTGGGATTTTTACACTATAAATTGTACGGCACTATAAATGTTTGTATGCCAAAATGTTCTAAATGTCTTTCTTGTTGTGAATCATTTATTATAAATTTTGTCACTAATTCACTAACAAAAATGTGCGAAAATTGTCTATACTATCCATATTATAACCCTTTTAACTAAATTTTTGTATTTCCTGCTCTTAAAAACTAAACATACCTTATCCCTAACATAATCCTAACTACATAGTCCATGTTTAAACACCTGTGAAATGTCTACTTGCCAAATTAACTTTGAAAAATTGAATTTTATTGTAAAAATTGCACTACTAAAATGACTCTACGAAAACGGTGATATTTAACATCTTTGACAATTTTGGTAGCAACAAATTGCTTTTTATGATGAAACCAAACTTAGCAAAAGATATTCAGATCAATTTATACCAAATAAATTTATTTTAAACACATCGTGAACCATATTTATGTAAAATTGTGTCTCGCACTTGTATCGAGCCAGAAATTACCCCTTTTTATGACCCAAATGTCATGTAAGCTGTCCGATACTTCTATTACCTCTTTCTAAACATCTCAAATTCCCCAATTTAAGAATGAAGATATTTTTGTACAAGAAAATATTAAGTTCTTTAATTGACCTACCAATTAAAATTAAATTTTGAAATATGGATAAATCATGGAGATATGAAATTTACCTTACTACTACCATCCTTTATATTGACTAATTCATATGTAGTACCCCAAAACATTTTTTACCCTATACGGACCTTCATATGGTAGTAAGAGTTTTGCACACATTTTTCGTGCCCTATCTGCAACTGTTAAACGGCGTATGATTACTAAATCTCCTTCCTTAAATGTAACCTTCTTTTTAATTTTGGCAGAATGTTTCTTTTCATAATTATCTAAAATCTTCCACAACCTTTCTTTGACTTCTTGGAGCAAATTTTCAACTTCAATTTCTTCTTCTTGTTGCCTCCAGGGTCTTTCTGGTATAATCTTTTTTATTAATGTTATCGGAGCTACCTGTGTTCTAACATTCGGTACTTCATTGATGCACTTCTCTATGACCTTAAGATACTTCACCCAAGCATTATGTTTCTCATACGTGAATATTCTTAAAATTTAATCACTTCTTTGATATATCTTTCGGCTGGGTTGCCTTGAGGATGTCTGATCGAACAGAAATAGATCTTTATTCCCATCTCTTCGAACTTCTTTACAAATTTGGCAGTTCTGAAATAAGTGGCATTGTCGGCTAATATAGCTTTTGGCTTTCCTGTTTCTTCCATGAATTTCTCGATAGAAATCGTAGCTTGTTTTGCTGTGCATTCCTGCTAGGGTATAATTTTATAAATTTAGAAAAATATCGACGATTACTAATATATTTTATATCCGTTCTGACCAGGTACTAAATTTCCAATATAGTCAATTGCTATTATTTCTAATGGTTTACTCACTTTTATACTTTTGACAAGGTTGAAATTAGTGTGGTTCTTCTCTTTAGCTAATATGCAAAGCTCACATTTATTTATAATATTCTTGACATATGTTAAATCCTTCTTTGCATAGAAATTTTCTCTAAAAATTAACCAAGTTTTCCTAATTCCTAGATGTCCGTACGTTTTGTGTAAATCCGTTATGATAAATTTTGCTATATCTTCATTTACTACAACTAACTTTCCTGTATTAAAACTTTAATAATTCTATCATTCAAAATACAGTAATCCTTATATATTTCTTCTTTAGATTCCAAAATCTTCTTTTTAAGTTCTAAAAATTGCGTTGAATTTTGTAAATTTCTTAATTCTTGTGCCAAAAATGTAGGTTTAATTTGTTCAAATGCGCATAAAACTCTATTTTCCTTAATGTCTATATTATCCTTCCTGCTTAACGCATCTGCTACCACATTATCCTTGCCTGGTCTATGAGATATGTCGAAATCATACTCCTGCAGAAGTAACGACCAATGGTACATCCTATGATTCTTAAAATTAGTTGTTTTCATAAAAGTTATAGCAGAGTTGTCAGTTTCAATTTTGAATTTGTTGCCTAATAGATAAAATTTTAATTTGTTTACTGCGTAAACAATGGCCAGTAATTCCTTTTCTGCTGTAGTGTATTTGATCTCATGCACTTTTAAAATTCTCGAAAGAAAACAAATGGGTACTTCTTCGTCTCCTTGTTTTTGACATAATTCTGCTGCGATTGCATAGAAAGATGCATCTGTCCTGAGTATAAATGGTAACTTAAAATTAGGGTGTCTTAAAATCATATTTGTAAACAAACTTTCCTTAATACTAATAAATGCTTCTTCTTTTCTTCTATCCCAACTCCAACGTACGTTTTTTCTTAACAAGTCTACCAAAGGAATAGATAATTCAGCATATCCGGAAATGAACTTACGATAGTAATTAACTACCCCTAAAAAGCCTCTCAACGTTCTTAAATTTTTAGGACGAGGATATTCTTTTATTTCGGCCAATCTACTATCATTTAGTTTTACTCCCGTCTGCCCTATTTCATAACCCAAGTACATGACTTCTCTCATAAAAAAGTAACATTTTTCTAAATTTAATTTTAAACCATTTGTGGCTAAAGCTTCCATGATTGTTTTGATGTGTAGACAGTGTTCTTCTTCGTTCTTACTAAATATTAGAATATCGTCTATGTAGTGCATACAGAAATGTTCAAATCTATTTAAAATTTCTTGCATAGCTCTTACTAATGCAGCAGACGAAGAACTAAGTCCGAAAGGTACCACTTTAAATTGGTATATTTCTCCTTCGATACTAAACCCTGTGTACTTCCTACACGACTTTTCCAAAGGTATTAGCCAAAATGAATTCTTAAGGTCTAATTTAGTAAAGATCTTTTTCTCCCAAATTTTACTAAGGAGCACGTCCATATTTTGTGGCGTTTCATATTGAGGTTTAGATCTGGAATTGAGCTTCCTTGCATCAAGGCACAGTCTAATGCTGTCATCTTTTTCTTTACAACAACCAACGGATTTAAATAACTAGTCTTTGATCTTTCTATGATACCGTTTTCTAGCATTTCATTAATTTCTCTTTAACCTGCTCTCTTCTGGCGTAGGAATAGGATATATTTTGTTATGGAACGGAGAATCGTCTGTCACTTCAATTTTATGCACATATTTACTTGCTACGCTAGGTTCTTCATTTATCAACACCAAATTTTCTTGTATAATGTTTATAACTTCTTGCTTGTAACCAATGTGATTGATATCGAATTGCTCATCCTTTATAATTCTTTCCACCTTCAAATACTGGA
This sequence comes from Vesta saturnalis, assembly GCA_036346205.1. Taxonomy (NCBI): domain Eukaryota; kingdom Metazoa; phylum Arthropoda; class Insecta; order Coleoptera; family Lampyridae; genus Vesta; species Vesta saturnalis. The sequence goes on along the minus strand of JARFJB010001382.1, from coordinate 4,177,553 downwards.
TATGCGGTTTATATAAATTTAATCTTTTATTGTAGGGCTGTACCCAGTTTAATTCATCTTTACCAATTCTTATCTTCATATGTTGCGCATCGATAATCAATTTTAATTGCTTAATCAAATCCATTCCGATTATTAACTCCATTTTTAAATTGTTAGTTATAAACCATTGTGTTTGAAAAATCTGTTCCCCTACCTTAGCTTCAGTATGTAGCATCCTATTTATAGTGCTAAGCTTCTTATCCGTTGCTGCCATAACTTCTATTTTGTTTATTCTAATGATCTCATCTTTAAATAAATCGTTATTCTCTACGATGATCTTTTCCTGTATTAATGAAATTTCTGATCCGGTATCAACTAATCCTAATAAATTTAAATTCTTAATTCTAATGTTAACGAAAGGTAATAAAATGTTTGCAGTTTCTGGTTCTGAATTTTGTTCAATTTCTAAAATTCCGTAGGATGTTGGTAGTTTGTCTTTACATTGTTGACAAGGAAGCTCGTATTTAAAATTTTGAACGGTGATCTTGTCAAAGTCCTTTTGTGTGTTCTTTTCTTCGTCTTGGGATGCATGTACGATAGCATTGACCCAACTAATCCTTCCACAACTCGGTTCCTCCTTCTCTTCTCGTACCTGGATGTTATTCACCTCCTATTTTGATCATCCACGATCTCTTGGTATGGCCTTCTATTTTCTTTTGCATATCATTTCTACGATGATCCTTTCCTTCATTCTCTCTATTATTCTGATGCTCCGTTCATTATCCTTGGCTTGATTGTTGTAATTAAATCTATTCCTATCGTAGCCATTATTATATCCCCTCTTCTTTGTTGGAAGTTGTTCCTCTCTTCCCGATCTATAATTGCTTTATTGTTGCCATTTTGGAAATACTCTCTACGATTATCAGCACGATGATATTGATTTTGATAATCCCTCCTGTCATTTCCATAATTCCTATTATAATTGTCTCTCCTATTGTCCTCTCTTTCGTGCCTGTAATTATATTCCTTCTGTCATTTCCATAATTCTAGGGTTAAATTCTCTTTCGTAACTGTTCTGATGCTGTTCGTATGCATCGTATCTTCTTAAAAATTGCAGTAGTGATGTTATATTATCTATATTTTGCAGAATAATGTTTTCTGCCACATTATTCTCAGTTGCCTTGCTAAATATTGGACTATTTCTTGTTCATTCATCGGTGGTGTGAAGTATCTTGCTATTTGGTATTTCTTCATCACATAAATCTCCCTCGAAGTGCCATAGTTTTTGTCGTACTTCGCCCTTGAAAATTCTTCCCTTATTACATTTTGTTGGACATCACTCCAATATTGTTTGGTAAATAATTCCTTGAAGTGCTTATAATCGGTACATTGCTCTTGTACTAAATTGTACCATAGTTCGGCATTCCCTTTAAGCATCTTTCTCACCAAACGCATTCTTTGTTTATTGTCCTTAATGTCATTAAAATATTCTTCTATATTTTTCAAAAATAGCATTGGCGATTCTTGCTTCTTGCCTTCAAATTTGTATGGCATCTCTTGATTCCACATGCAATTTTCCCAGCCGATTTGAAAATTTCGAGGTGTTTCACGTTCTTTCAACTCTTCCAGGTCATGATCGTGTATTCTTAGTTTATTGCAAATTTCCCCTATCTGTTTCTTGTTCTCATCCTTATTCTTATCCACCTGGAAACATATTTGTTCGTGGATGTCATGTATCCTTCCTACTCTATCATTTATTTCGTTAGAAGCCTCTTCTCTTAGACGGGTTTCAGTTCTAATATTCTTGTCCAACTTTCCTATCTTGTCATCTACCTCTTCCTTATTGTCGATAATCGTTCCCCATAACTTATCATTTTCTCGGTGCATGCTGTTACTTAAATCTTCCTTCGTTTTCTCCATTTTATGCACTAACTTTTCTTTATCGTTCTCCCACTTATTCACTTGCCTATCGATACTTTCTACCAACTTGTTAAATTTCATTTCCATCTTCTCATCTGCTCTACGTATATCCTCCTTTCTATTTTCTTCAAGCTTGTTGAATTTTCTATCAATATTTTCCTCGGCTTTTATCATGTCTTGCTTCCTATTTTCTTCCGCTTTCATCATGTCTTCCTTTCTACTTTCTTCCGCTTTCATTAGCATGGCGATTATCATGTCCACGTCTAAGCTCTTGCTTTCTCTCACTGGACTTCCCCCTTCTTGTTGTGTTTCAACATCCTTTTCAATATCCTCCATCTTTGTAACTAGATCCTGTCTTTTCTCTTTTACCTCAATATCTTTAGGTCCGTAAACTTTTCCTGATCTAGTTACCTACGATCTTGCATTCACTAAATGTACTAACTAAATTTGCCCTTTTTATAAAATCCTAACACTAATAAACACAATAAACAATAACTAATAACAAATAACAATAAACAATAAACGAAAAATGAAAAACTAAATATCTATAAAATTTTTTTTGTGCTTTTATATCCAAAATCTTCAAGCTAAATCGTGCCACACGTTGCGGTGCCAATAAATTGTAATGTTATAATTGGCTTTAATTTATTATTTATTAAATTATGATTAGGGATCTCAATGGGGAAAGGGTTCAAGGATTTAGTTGAAGATAATATATTTTTGTATAAGAAATATCCTATACTTAATTGAATTTAACGTATAAAATTTGTTCTGAATAAGTTTTGCTTTCTAACGCATGCGTTACTGACTTTAAGTGTAAAATAATTAAAACTGTCAAAAAATGTCAAATAATTAAGAAATTTTAATGTTTGGATCAAAATGTGAAAATTTAGAAAAAGAAAAGGAAATGATTTGCTTCACAGGTGTTTACACAGGTAAATAATTGAAATTCTTAATTAATAACATATAACAAATATAGATTGCAGGGAAATACCAATAACAGGGTTATAAAAAATTTTAAAACTCACAGATACAATCCTTCCTGTCGATTGAATGATGTCTTCAAACTTCAGCTGGAGGCAGGCAATGTTCACTCGGCTGTTGTTGTTACTAATATCCAACTGCTATCTCGGTTCTCGAAGACACCAACCTCCAATCTTCAAGATGTTTTCCTTCCAAAAACGGCAACCTCCAAACACTTATTTACTATGGTAACTTTTATTAAAAATGGTTTTAAATCCTTATGACTGATTTCGTTTAAAATGTATTATTAGTATCCAAGATTTTTTTAACACAATTTTATTTTAGTTACCGAAAATATAATATTTATTTAAGAGGAATTGTCCGGATAAATAAAACAACTTTTCACCAAATAAATATGGATTTAATTTGGTATATCAGAATTATTTTAAATCGGAAAACATGAAAACAAATTTTCACAAAATCGTGACATCAATTAATCGTACAGCAATGATTTATTAACAACGACAGGTATCGGTGACCGAACTTTTTAAATTTTGACCGAAGTTATAAAACAAGTGCTTCGAAATTATTCGTACCAAACTTTCTCCGAAAATAAATTAGGTTAAGTAAACACTAAATTAGCAACACTGTTTTAATCTTTTCACTTTTTGAACAAAAACTGAGAGAGAATGACTTCCTGAGCTCTTGCTTTTATAGGTTTCTGGTTGCTACAGAAATTTCAATTTTTTACAGCCATATTGCAAAATTTACAATGAATGTGATTGGCTAATCAAAATTAAGAATTGTACAAAATGGAATTTTGGCCGTAACTTTCTTATACATGGTCGGAAATGAAATTTAAAACAGAAATGAAAACTATGTGAAATTTCGAATAAAAGGACACCGAATAAGCAATAAATCCTACCACTAATAAACGAAACAACTTAATCTAATCAAAATAAGCTACTAACTAACACACTTACAAGCTACACTAAAATATTGCGAAAATGGAATTCTGAGGACAATTTACATAAGAAAACATATCTTTTAAATTGAAACATTTACTTTAATGAAAATTTTAAGTTTTTGTAAATTTGTCTAGAAATCACCTTAGATTTAGCAAAATTTTGCGGATAAAACGCTGTATCCTTATAAAAACTTATTTATATTGTGAAAGAACATCTATTATTTGCTTTAAGAGCAAAACTAAATCTAATAATATGGAAAAAGTATAAAATTATGTGAAAATCTAAAATTTACAACGTAACCATACTTAAATTTTAAATATGAAATAAATTCATATTAAAAATGTTTTTAGCACTTAAAATGTTATGTTTAAGGTTTGTACAACTTGTCTTTATTGTTCACACTACTTATTTGCAATGCATAATGTTATTTAGTCTTGCATTGAAAATGTCTCATCGTCTAACACTGTTTTGGGATTTTTACACTATAAATTGTACGGCACTATAAATGTTTGTATGCCAAAATGTTCTAAATGTCTTTCTTGTTGTGAATCATTTATTATAAATTTTGTCACTAATTCACTAACAAAAATGTGCGAAAATTGTCTATACTATCCATATTATAACCCTTTTAACTAAATTTTTGTATTTCCTGCTCTTAAAACTAAACATACCTTATCCCTAACATAATCCTAACTACATAGTCCATGTTTAAACACCTGTGAAATGTCTACTTGCCAAATTAACTTTGAAAATTGAATTTTATTGTAAAATTGCACTACTAAAATGACTCTACGAAAACGGTGATATTTAACATCTTTGACAATTTTGGTAGCAACAAATTGCTTTTATGATGAAACCAAACTTAGCAAAGATATTCAGATCAATTTATACCAAATAAATTTATTTTAAACACATCGTGAACCATATTTATGTAAAATTGTGTCTCGCACTTGTATCGAGCCAGAAATTACCCCTTTTATGACCCAAATGTCATGTAAGCTGTCCGATACTTCTATTACCTCTTTCTAAACATCTCAATATATATATATATATATATATATATATATATATATATATATAACCAGGGTGTTTCATTAAGGCTGGCCACCGGCCATATTTCAGAAACTAGTGGACATAAAAGTGGAGAAAAAAATTCATTATAAAAGTCGCCACGAGAAAATCCTGGAAATTATTTTTAAGTTCCGTAATTCATCGCAAGGGGGCGCAATTGAAAATTAAAAAATAAAATTATAAATTTCTCCGAAAATTCCCACATTAAGGCATACCTTTGGTAACATCGTTAGAAAGCTTAGACAATTCTGCATCATTTTGGTCTAAGGCTCATTGGCGTACCGACCTTAGTAAGAGTGGGGGAAGCTATTGAATGTGTAATCATTTAAATCGCTGTTATTTTTAAACGACTTATCCGATTGTAATAAACCTAGGCTTGTTTAGAAGAAAAAGGTAAGTACTTTTAAGTGTCGCATCCATTGGTACGCGATAGCTCATAATAAAATTGTTAGAGGGCGCAATTTGTAATAATACCAGTATTTTTGATTTTATTCAGAAAAATTAAATCATACGGTATAATTATGACATCATAAGCGGAAAGTAGCTTAAATTTGTAACAAAAAACGTAAATAACGCAATATCTTTATTTGTTCCAGAGTTATGGCGAAAAGAAGACTTTTTAACCGTTTAATTTAATAATTGATTGTTGCTATGGTTTCTTAAGGTGTATAGGTTGGATTAGTAATGAGGAATCTTCATTTATCATAGTCTGTGCCTCCCTTCACACTCTATCTAGGCTTAGGACTAGTCCAAACTAAGCAAATTGCAAAATTTGGAGCGTGTTTAGAGGCCAACGGCCATAACAACGATATCAAAGTAATGTTTAATTTTTTTAAGAAACTTTTTAATAGAATGGTAAAAATCATGAACAACTGTTAAAAACAAGTGAAAAGCTATACATGTTCAAATTGCGGCCGTTTTGTAAAATACAACTATTAATTCTTCTTCTTGTACTGGAAACAGCTGTTTCGATTTCGTCTCGTGGAATCGAATTTATTGCAATTTCAATTCGGTGAATCATGTCCTCTCGGGTGGTTGGTCTCGTTTCGTAAACAATATCTTTTATTCTTCCCCACAAGTAGAAATCTAATACAGTTAAATCCGGGGATCTAGGTGGCCACGGAAACAAACTACCCTTCCCATCCAGCGATTTGGGTATCTAACATTTAAGAAATCACGGACTCTTCGGGAATAGTGTGAAGGACATCCATCATGTTGATACCACAGGGATGCTCTCACGTCAAGGGAATGTCTTCTAAAAGATTGGGCAAGTCATTTTGTAAAAGTTTAAATAAGATTCACCATTTAGGTGTCCATGAAAACAAATGGTCCGATAATTCTGTCACCTAAAACACCACACCACAAATTTACACTCCATCTGCTTTGGTTATCCACTCGCGCATCCAGTGAGGGTTTGTTTGCGACCAATAATGCATATTGTGCAAATTAACTCTGCCGCAGCTAGTAAAAGTAGCCTCATCGGTCCATAAAACTTTGGAAAGGAATCGAAGATTTTCACTACACATGTCTCTCAGCCAATAGCAATAGTCGAGCCGCCTGTCAAAATCAGTGTCTGATAAAGCCTGGTGTAAAACTAGATGATAACGATGCAGCTTAAAATCCCTTAAAATTCTGAACACAGAAGCAACACTTACACCTAGTTCTGTGGAAATCTCCCTGATGCTTACGTGAGGCTCCGATTCTACGTACGCAAGAACATTAATACTATTGTCTTCATTTCCTATGCGACGTCTTCTGACAGGAAGTGGAATACGTCGTACATTTCCTGTTTGTCTTAAACGTGTTGCCATTCGCCGAAACACTTTTCTAGTGTAGTGCCTTCGATCAGGATATCTGATAGCGTATTGTCGTTCCGCAATAGCTGCATTTTGAAAACATTCATAATACACGGCAAGCATGTCGTAAGCCTCGGCATTGGTATACGACATTTTTGAAGGACAGCACTAATTTCTGATAAGGTACAATGAAACCCAAAACTAATGAAGGAAAAAATTTTTACAACAGAACATCAATCAAAATTAAGTAAGTTGACAACTTTTTCAATTTATTTACCTCCATGGAAACGAGCCGACTTTGTACCGCAGCAAATTAGATTATTATTTTAAAACACACCACATTAGAATTATGCCTTAGAAGTTTTATATGATGTTATAAACGTACAGAAGAAGAATTAATAGTTGTTTTTTACAAAGCGGCCGTCAATTTGAACATTTATAGATTTTCACTTGTTTTTTAACAGTTGTTCATGATTTTGTACCATTCTATTGAAAAGTTTCTTAAACAAAAATCAATCATTACTTTGATATCGTTGTTATGGCCCGTTGGCCTCTAAACACGCTCCAAATTTTGCAATTTGCTTAGTTTGGACTAGACCTAAGCCTAAATAGAGTGTGAAGGGAGGCACAGACTATGATAAATGCAGATTCTTCATTACTAATCCAACCTATACACCTTAAGAAACCATAGCAACAATCAATTATTAAATTAAACGGTTAAAAAGACTTCTTTTCGCCATAACTCTGGAACAAATAAAGATATCAAATTGCGTTATTTACGTTTTTTTGTTACAAATTTAAGCTACTTTCCGCTTGTGATGTCATAATTATACCGTATGATTTAATTTTTCTGCATAAAATCAAAAATACTGGTATTATTACAAATTGCGCCCTCTAACAATTTTATTATGAGCTATCGCGTACCAATGGATGCGACAGTTAAAAGTACTTACCTTTTTCTTCTAAACAAGTCTAGGATTACTACAATCGGATACACATTCAATAGCTTCCCCCACTCTTATTAAGGTCGGTACGCCAATGAGCCTTAGACCAAAATGATGCAGAATTGTCTAAGCTGTTTTGTATTTTTTAATTTTCAATTGCGCCCCCTTGCGATGAATTACGGAACTTAAAAATAATTTCCAGGATTTTCTCGTGGCGACTTTTATAATGAATTTTTTTTCTCCACTTTTTATGTCCACTAGTTTCTGAAATATGGCCGGTGGCCAGCCTTAATGAAACACCCTGTATATATATATATATATATATATATATATATATATATATATATATATATATATACATAACCGTGTCCAAGATAAGGATGCCCACTATGGGGATCTCGGAAACGGTAAGAGATGGAAGGTCGGTTAAATGGAACAAAAGTTACGCATTTGAGAGGATGTATTTATGGTCTTTGTAGAACTCGAATATCTCTTTTAGTTTTTGAGATATTTGGAAAAAATTGAATTTTCGAATTTTCGTTTGTATTTTTTTCTGACCTTATTTGAAGAGCTATCAAGAAAAGAGCATATTTTCATTGTTACTTTTCTAGCTCTACTTAATGCTGTTATTCAATTTTTGATACAACGTTTCGTTTGTAAGCAACCATCATCAACTTTATTTTTTTAAATACACGACAAAAATATTTTTGCCATATTTAAATTCTCTCCTTGATTCTGAATTCAACGATATATCACACTTTATATTTTTGATACGTTTCGGATGAGATTGAAACTAATACTAGAAACATAAGAAAACTGTAAAATTATTATAAAATAATGTTTTCTCATTTTCCAACGCCTGTTGCGAATAAAATAATTCACAAGTATGTATTTAGTGAAAACACTATTAATTAAACAGTTAAAATACATCTTCCGTCGTACTGATGCATTTGATAAAAATAAGTTGGCTTTGCATTTTGTTTACCTACCTGTCATAATTGATTGTTGCCCGTATTACGTTTGTTTGGTGGTCTTTGAGTTAATTACATTTTATGTTTACCTAAAAACAATATGGTAGGAGTACATTTTTCAAATAATGAAAAATTCAATATACTGACGTGTTACATTTTGTGTCAACGTAATTGTTCTGAAGCCGAAATAATGTATTTAAACAAATATCCAGAAAGGCGTCAACCTCATAAAAGAACTTTTCGCACATTAGCAGTTAATCTAAAAGAATATGGTGCGTTCAAAAAACCTGTAGAATCTCGCAAAAAAACCTTGCAATGAAGAAACAGTCAATACTGTTTTATTAGCTGTAACAGAAAATCCAGAGGTTTCTACTAGGAAAATTAAGGAGGCAACTGGCATAGCGCATTCCACAGCTCATTATGTTCTAAAGAAGGAGAAAGTACATCCACATAAATTTAGAATTTGCCAAGGACTTCGACCAGGCGACCCAGAAAGACGTAGAATATTTTGCGAATGGTATACACGTCAGTCTCAAGACAATGAATGTTTTCCGAATAAAATAATATGGTCCGATGAAAGTATGGTTAATAATAATGCAATTTTTAATCGTAGAAATGCTCATTATTGGGCAAGAGTAAATCCACGTCTGTACAAAACGGCCAAACACCAACACCGTTTCGGATTTAATATGTGGGCTGCTATATTCGGTACTCGAATTATAAGTCCTTTCACTTACCACGAGTCCTTAAATTCTGAACGTTACCAAATTTTAGTTCAAAATGAATTAGAGATAGCTTTGAATGATTTGCATTTCCAAGAACTTGAAGGTTGTTGGTTTATACAGGACGGTGCACCAGCACATAATTTCAGAGTTGTCAGAGAATACCTGTCAGTTAGATTTCCAGAAAGATGTATTGGCACTCATGCAAATGTACTGTGGCCAGCCCGTTCTCCAGATATAACACCTTTGCATTTTGTTCTTTGAGGATGCATTAAAAATTACATTTATGGAAACGGTATTGAAAAGAAAGAAATTTTACAAAGATTAGTTCTCGAAGCGTTTGGTAGTATTACTCCTCAAATGATGAAGAATGTTTTAGATGCTACAGTTCGAAGATGCTATTTATGTTTAGAGAATGACGGTAATCTTTTTGAACATCTTTTGTAAGTTTATTAACCTTTAAAATAAATTTGTTTTTTATTTGTCTATCATTTAAAATTGCAAAACATAATTTTATAATAATTTTGCGGTTTTCTAATGTTTCTAGTATTAGTTTTAACTGTACGTTTTCGATGTTTTACATTGAATATGAATTTTCTCATCCGAAACGTATCAAAAATATAAAGTGTGATATATCGTTGAAAGTAAGTACAATTTTGCTTTAATTAAAATTAGAAATATTATATTTATGATCACTCATGTTCATTACCTTTCCAGATATTGATACACGTCGTCGCACAACAATTATACTGAAATTCAAGAAAATACATACATACAGGGCATCAAAGGAATAATCAATGCAATCTATATGGTTATGATAATAAAATAAACTCACATGTATTTTCGAAATTTCCATTACATGGTCACCTTAAGCTTGTTGCATATTCACCTTGGAACTTCATTCCATCTAACGATGATACTGCCTTCCTGTTCAAAATGGTACTGCTTAATTTCCATAAATTCATTCAGCTTCACTAACTTGTGGTAAATCTTCTTTGCGGTAAATACGTTGCACTTGGGTAATATGCTCGTTTTTTTTTATAGTTGCACTTTTATTTTATTTGGATATTTAAATATTTATTTAAATATTTATTAATTTTTCGAATTAATCTTGTGACTTATTCTTTCATAAACTTTTATAATTGCTAACACTTTTATTTTAGATACCGATTTGAAGTTAAAGTTGTTTTATAACCTCAATTACTTTTGAGAAAAAAATAAACATCACATTCAAAATAACAGACGAATTTTATTAAAATAAAAAAAAATGCACATAGCCCGATGTTGATCAAAATTTCGAAATGAAACAAAACAATAGTGTCGAAAATTATAACCGGTTTCTCAAATCTCAGACTCTACGTTGCTCGCGGTTCACTTCCTATAATGTTAACGAAAATTTTAACTTACATGTTTACAAATGCACTACTCGCACTATGACTTGTTAGCCACAAACAAAAAATAGAAGAGAAGAGAGTGAGAAATCAGGAGCAATTCCTTTTATACTTTCTCTTAGCTACCATAACTTTCAATTTTTTAGCAACATTACATACAAACGATCCTGGCATTCGATTGGTTTAAACAAAAAAATTAATTTAACTAAAACATAAATTATGCCATAACTTTTTCAATTCAATTCGGATTTACTTTTTAAGTACATTTTTTAACTCAGGATAAAATTCTGCATAGATAGACACCTCACATGTTATAATTCGCTTCATGAATTTACATTTTGAAAATATTATTCTGCTAATATCTAATAAAAATTGTATTTTATAACTAAACTGATGACATATTCAGCTTCTACATCAAAACTGATAAGAATACATTTATCTCTACCCATTTTACATAGTTTTAGCAAAATTTCCACTTTAATACCTTAATTTTATATACTTAATCTAACTTTTCTAAATTTATGTTTAAACTACACATTTAAAGTTAATTTCTTTGTACAAAAAATGGAAACCTATTATTATATGCTTTTCTAATTTATTCTGGACTTATCTTGCCCTAAATAAGCTATAAATTTGTAAACTTCTTAATTATTTTACTTAACCTAACTTTATATAATTTAATTTAAACTTGCGTTTTAAACATCTATACCACTTGTAATGTTTATCTAATATGTTCCTATATATGTCTCTAACACAATGACTATTTAATATGTACTTTATAGTTTCTAATTTTGTATTTTCACACTTTCATATTTTTATCATATTTTGTAAGTGTTTGTACACAAATTGTATTTATATGGTTAATATCACATTGCACATGTAATGTTCAAGTTCTTAGATATGTTTCTAAGGCACTTTAACTTCTTAAGCACTTTTTAAACGCTTAGTCTAGGATCTACTAACATAACGTTTTCGTACCATAACCCTTTTTACAGTTCGCAGAGTTTTTATGAATTGTACTAATTACTATACATATTCTACACATTAGAATTATTGTACTTGATGTAATCAATATCTGTTATGTCTTCAATGGCTTAATTATATTGATTTATATGTGAAATTTCTTATTTAACTTTAACGAAGTTGAACTTACACACTAATATGTATCGTGTTAACCGTTTTAACATGCTACTGCTATAGCTCAATGCTTTTATGAATACAACATCATTTGCAAACCCCATAAAACCTGTTTTGTTGTATAATAACCATATTTTTATATTCGTATATTATTTTTTCTCATAACAAAGTGTATAACTCCTTCAACTTTATTTGAACTTGCATACGACATAATATTTGAACTCGATACAACTCTACCCCCTTTATTATACCTATTTATAACCATCGTATATATGTATGTATATATATATATATATATATATATATATATATATATATATACATATATAAGATTTCCGGAAAGATGTGAGAAAGCTCTCGGATTTAGATGGAAGACGAAAAATAACATGACAAGTTCCGATACATTTTTCTCCTCCAGACACTCCCAACGGAGATGTGAGCCCCTAAAGGGCGCCGCTGGAAATAAGTTTTTCTTGAATAACTTTTAAAGTACTTGACATAATTTAATAAAAATTCAGTTTGATGGCCAATAGTAAGGACCTCTTAAAATAGTATCCTTGAAATATATTTAGCTTGTTTAGTTTACGAGGGATGGACTAAGTTGTACACCTTAACGCCTAAATTTTTAACACCCTGTATGATAAAGATCTAAAAAAAATATTTTTGAGTAGTTTGAACCTTTCTCTAAATAAAAGGTATACTTGTTTAATATCGATAAAATTAACTATTATCGAGAAAAAAAATAATAAATGAATTTATGTTTCATTTTCATTTAATTAAAAACTTCATAAGTAGGTTCAACATGGGCTCCGTGAAGTCTGATACACTCGCGAGCACGACGAATTGAGGACTGCTGTACCCGCCACAATAACCCCACATTGTTCCTTAGCACATCACAATGAAACGTGATTCTCTGTAGAGGCTCCTCCCTAGTATCAACCGGACTGGAATACACCAAGGTTTTGAGGTGTCCCCACAGGTACAAATCCAAAGGCATCAGGTCGGGAGATCTAGGAGGCCAGGCGATAGATCCACCTCTACCTATCCAACGGTTTGGATAGACGTTATTTAAGTGCTCTCGCACATCAACGCTAAAATGAGGTGGTGCCCCATCGTGCATAAAGTACACGTTTAGGCGGGTTTCAAGAGGTAAATTCTCTATTAAATCTTGAAAAGCGTTCTGGAGAGACTCCAAATAAAGTTGTCTATTCAATCGCGCCGGCAATACAAATGGTCCAATCAAACAATTGCCAATGACTCTTGCCCAGGTATTAATTGATTGAAACTGATATTGATGATGCGAAACAATAGTTGCACGAGGATTTTCATCAGCCCATAGGTGTGAGTTGTGTAAATTCGTGATACAATTTTTGGTAAAAGCTGCTTCATCTGTAAAAAGAATAGTGCTAATGAAGTTTTGATTATTTCGTTGCTTATCCAATAGCCAGTTTGCGAACTGCATTCTACGAGGAAAATCTTCAGGTATCAGTTCATACACTTTTTGAAAATGATATGGGTATAACAGCTGCTCTTGAAGAACTTCATGAATGATTGTTTTGGGCTTATTAAATTGTGCGGCTAATTTGCGAGTGCTCGTTGAAGGAGTGCCATTTACATCATTCAAAATATTTTCCTCTAATTCCACCGTACGAACTGTTCTTGTCACACCAGCATCAGTACTTTTTTTCTTAAACATTCCTAAAGTTATAGAGAAAGTCAATATTATTACCTTAGTAACCGAAATCACACACCATTCTCTCTTAGACGTTGATCAACTCGTTGAAATGTCTTCTGATTTGGAATAGTACAATTAGAAAATCTCTCGTGATATAATCTTCTTGCTTCAAAAGGATTGCAAGAGGCAAGACCATACATGAGATGCATGTGAATACTATATTTCGAATAAGTTTACAATTCAAATCACCACGAAATCCAAAAATCAGTAAATTAAAAGTAAATTAATGTCGATCAATGTATCAGCGATGTCACAAATGTCAAGTTCCAAAATACAGGTTAATAATTTATTTCGTATCATAGGAATGTCTGACATGTTTTTCGAGTGAAGATAAATAAAATAAACAAGAAATAAAATTATACCTCGTGGGTCAATAAACTCACTTAAGTTTGCAACATTTTTCAAACAATTAATATGTTTAATTTGGTTTTCCTAATTTATTATTAAAAGAGTGTTTTCTCGTAAAAATTCGAAAAAACACTGGCTTAATTTTTTTTAATAATTTATTAATTATGAAACATTGATTCGTTTATTATTTTTTTTCTCGAAAATAGTTCATTTTATCGATATTAAACAAGTATACCTTTTTTTAGGTAAAGGTTCAATCAACACAGAAATATTTTTTTAGATCTTTATCATAGGCTTTAAGGTGTACAACTTAGTCCATCCCAGGTAAACTATACAAGCTAAATATGTTTCAAGGATATTATCTTAGGAGGCCCTTACTAGTGGCCATCATACTGAATTTTTATTAAATTATATCAAGTACTTTAAAAGTTATTCAAGAAAAACTTATTACCAGCGGCGTCCTTTAGGGGCACACATCTCCGTAGGAAAAATTTATAGGAACTTGTCATGTAATTTTTTCGTCTTCTATCTGAATCCGAGAGATTTCCCACATTTTTCCGGACACCCTATATATATATATATATATATATATATATATATATATATATATATATATATATATATATATATATATATATAGTTACACGATCAAACCGCACTAGGTGTCGTGCAGGTCTACCGGATTGCCAAGTCAACTACAGTGGAAATGGGCGGGGTCGACAAAAGACGTAAAATGTTTGAAACCTTCAAACACCTTACACTTACCATAAACCAACAAATAACAACATTTAATCCAGGAAAAATTGTCTCTAGGCGTCACCACAATCTTAAGTTTTTCTAAAATAAATAGTCCTAGGCGAATGTGTTATATTAATCTTACCTGACTGGGGAAGATAGAATTGTAACCTGCTCAATAAAACCATACACAACTCAAGTTCAGTCACAATTTCACTTTGACAGAGTACGTTAAATTTCGTCTCAGTAAACTTGATGTGTATCGATTTAATTTTGAAAATACTTAAGTTAGGTTACCCTTAATAATAAATTTATCTAAAGTTCAATACAATTTTAAGTCGAGTCGTCGTAAACTTATTGATCGCACCCTGTATATCCACAAAATCATGTTCATGTAATGTTACGAGTGTCTATTTTAGATCACCCTTTCCTATTTGTTTTACAGTTATCTGAATCATTATCACAAACGTTTAGAGTATGAGCATGTAAATTATTTTGAACATCATTATCAATAATGGTTTCGATAATTTCCTGCTCTATTTCATCTTCGCTTATCACCCCCATTCATAGTCAGAGTCATCATTTCCATCGAAATCTTCATTCCTTCTATCACATTCTAAAATGCACTTTATCATAAAATGCATCAATCATAAATTTGTTTATTTATGATTTATGATTTGTTTATTTGAGATTAACTTTTAAAGTGCATACAATACAAGATTAACTCGAGTGGGACTTGAACCCACGACCTCCACTTTACTAAAGTGGAGCTATCGAGGAGGCAAGTCACAATCGATTCAAACTTAAACTGCGTGTACTTCACTAGTTTAAAAGTTAATTTTAAATAAATACAGTTAATGATTATTATATTGAACTTATGTTCGTTCATTAATAATATATTACATATCGAGGCGAAAAGTGTTCCATTCCTGTCGAGAGAAGTATAGTTCACCGAAAGGCGAAGCTTCGAGGTGAACTAGTTCTCGAGACAGGGGTATGGTACTTTTGCCGAGGTTTGTATACGATTTTATTCACAATTAAAGAACAAGCAACATTATACAGTTCAAATCAAAAACATTTGGGACACATCCATCACGGCTTCTCGTTTAGTATTGAAGGTTGTGACAATGCTACTTTTAATTTTTCCTTTAATGAGAAGCCATAAATGTTATGCTTACTATGTTTGTCCTTAAATGTGCTCATTAAAGAAAACGTGTTGTTTGTTTCCCCCTATTGCTTGCGTTCACTCACCATCTACGCACGTGAGAAAAAATGCTTGCATACTCTTGGCCTTTTATTAAAATTGGCAAGTTGTCAGTTTAACATTGATAGTTGAAATCGATAGTAGCTCCCCCTACAGGTTGGAAAGTGGTCTATTACTGACTGCTTCATGTCATTACTGTCTCCTTTTTTTGTTATTACTGACGACTTAAAGTAAACCCGTAGAATCATTCACTTTTCAACCTTTAAATGGTTAAAAACGGTATAACGGTATGTTACAAACTAATTGTGAATAAAAACCATTTCTATAGTTATTTATTAGTATTTCGTAAGGCATATAAAAATTTACAATCAATTACGTGTTGTCATGTGCGAAATCTTAACGAATTGCGGGATCACATGGCATACACAAAAGTTGACTGTTACTAGGAACGTACATACAGTTTAAGTTTGAAACTCAATTGGAAGAGCCACATTCTAGCAAAGTGGGGCTTCATCACTCCAAATAATTTTCCTTATAAATTGAGGGTCTTCCTGTATGCGCACTAATGCCATTTAACAAAATGCAATTCTCTGAGCTGAATCTTGGGGTTAAAGTTCTTGAACAGTAATAAACTTGAAGTTGCGAAATTTATGTTTCTTTAATATCCGCTGATCAGAACTATAGAAAATGCTGAAGTTCGCTGTCGGCCGAACGAATCGAAGAATTTGGATTGACGTGAAAATAGGCCAACTAATTAATCTCATTAACTTCATTTGGTGTTAGACGTTTGGGTAATATTCTTTCCGCACGTCGGTTGCCAAATGTACAAAAATTGCTTTGCAATCTTTTGAACTTTTATGGATTCATTGGTGGTAATTCGGGGTGCTCTTCACTAAATTTTCTGCATGTTCTGTCAATTACTCTCTTGCATTATGCATAAATGTTAAATACTGTTAAAATATCCTAGTTTGAGTAATTATTATTTGCCATTTGCTGAACAATTATGCGCTAACCGTAGATAATCCAGCACCAACGACGTTGATAACTTGTCATAATTTGTTGCATAAATTATTCGGCCACGGTCAATAGCCGAAGCCTACTATAAGCTGACAACGCTCCAATTACCATTAATGAAGTAAAGAAACTCAAATATCTAAAAAACTTTACACTTTGAGTATACGAACATCATACATCATTAGATTTGCGTTTGCTTCCCACATCTACTGGCTTAATTAAATAGGTACCATGTCATAAAAAAAAATAGTTATGCCTCTTTCTATGTGGTTGGCAGATTGTTAGTTAAAAATTTTGCAGTACGCGATTTGGATGACTATTTTATGTGATCGATAGCTACAATACCATGTCTTAGCTGTATGAATAATGTAGAATCGTATAATTAATAATAACCGAGATATCATTTTTTAAGTTACCCAACTTTTCTGACAAATCTTTCAGAAAAAGATTAATATCTCGGAAAGTATCAACTTTACGTATATGAAGTTTTGGGTGAAGTTACCTTCAAATCGTCTGTAAACTCCGAAAAAAAATTGAAAATGAGGACATTCCATTTAAAATAACAAAGTTGGGGTCAACATCCTGTACACCCAGAAATGCCACCATTTTGAAAATACTTTCATGAAATAGATCTCATCCCTTTATGGCCACATACAAATTTTCAGTTTAATAGATTTTTTCGTTCTCGAGAAACTTCTACCAGATGGTAACCGTGAAGCACCCTGTATATATATATATATATATATATATATATATATATATATATATATATATATATATACAGGGTTAGTCACGCTCAACGGGACGGAACCTAGCGGTAAAACGGTAAATCGTTTGACACAAATATGTAGGTCTATTTGGTCTACAAATTAAAATTAGTGTGGAACATACAGGGTTACTCAAAAAAAGTTACATATCAAAGTTATGTTTTTTTAAATGGATCACCCTGTATTTTATTGCTTTTTTGAATCCTACTTTAAAAAATAATATGTATTTATTCAAGTAACCCTATATCTAAGTTTGATAGTTTTCGAGTTATTCAATTGTTTCTAAAAATGTAGAGTAATTGAAAAAATTTAATTACAACTTAACAGAAATTTTTTAATTAATTTGCTTTTAGATTTTGATTCTACACTTCTTGGACTGTCTATCAGAATAATTACAATAGTAAAATAATATGCAGGGGTTCCTAACTTCCACTTTGATTTTCTCCAAGTATTTGGTGCTATTACTTTGTTATTTTAAATGGAACACCCTGTATTTTATTCCTTCATGAGAAGGGAAATTTAATACTCTTTTAAACTGATATACGGTTGAATACACAGCATTATCCTCTTTTCAAATGAGCGTTTCACATTATTTAGCATTTGGGGCGTGATTGTCGCGAATGCTTCTCTAATGCGTATTTTCATGTTTTCAGAGGTAGTTGGAGCAGTGTGCTACACAAGGGTTTTGATGTATCCCCAGAAAAAAAAGTCCATTGTTGTTAAGTCGGGGGACCTAGCAGGCCAATTGCTAGGACCTCCTCGACCTACCCACTTATCTTCAAATGTCCGGTCTAAATATTCCCTCACATTCCTTGAAAAATGTGCTGGTGCACCATCTAATTGTAGGCACATTTTTGCCTCACATCTAAAGGAATATCTTCTAGGAGAGTCCAAAATTCGTTTTCCAAAAATCTTAAAAATTCTGTTCCATTCAAATGGCCATTAAAAAAATATGGCCCTACTACATGTTCTCCTATTAGTCCCCCGTATACGTTTAGGGACCAACGATTTTGTCGACCTATTGTTCTAAATTGATGAGGATTCTCAGTGGCGTGATAGTGAAATTATGCCTATTAACCAATCCACTATTGTGAAATGTTGCTTCGTCAGTGAATAACAAATTATCATAAAAATATTGATCTTCTTTCGTATGGTCGAGAAACCATAGACAAAATTCCAGTCTACGTTGAAAATCCACTCCATACAAATGCTGATGCATTTGTATATGATACGGATGTTATGTTTTCTTATTATTCTACTTACGCTGGATTTACTTATATCCAGTTCTCGAGAAATAATTGGCGAAGTGTTATTGCGATTTTCAATTACAGATTGCAAAACTGCTAGTTGTAAATTTTCATTTTCCGTTACGGGCTTTGCTATTTCTCGTGTTTTATATTCAACACTGCCAGTTTCAATAAATCGGTTTAAAAGTCTCTCGAACACTTCTTTGCGAGGATGGTCTTTTTGAGGATATCTTTCAGCATAAACACGTGATGCTAATAAACAATTTTGAGAACATTCACCTAATATAAAAATCATATTTACTCGATCTTCAATTGGGTATTCTTTCATTGTATTAATTATGTTAAATAGTGAAATCAACACTAAATAAGTTTTTACTATCTGACATAAGAAAATGTTTTATTTGTTAATTTTCTCAAAGCCTACTTAGAGTTTATCATAAAATCTTCAACATTTACGCATACTGATAAAATAATGCAAATAATTCGGAAATACAGAAAATTCGGATAGGGAAAATAATATTAAATTTTCGTTTTCATGCAGGGATAAAATACAGGGTGTTCCATTTGATGCACATCAAAGTTAAAGTTTGGAACATACAATTTTACTTATTTTATGAGAAAGTCCAAGAAGCGAATTAATCAAAAAGTCTGTATTAAGTTGCAATTAACTTTTTTTGTTACACTACAGTTTTAGAAAAAATTGAATAATTCGGAAAGTATCAAATTTGAGTATACGGTGACCTAAATCAATACGTTAGTTTTTTAAGGACAATTAAAAAATGTTCATTTAAAAAAATATTTCTTTAATATGTAAATTTTTAAATTGTAAATTTTTAATTTATTTTCTTTTGTATTCCAAGGCTATCTTGTCAGTATTTGCTATAAAACCATGAATATTTATGCATACTGGTGAAATAATGGAAATATCTCGGAAAATACTGAAAATTGGGATAGGGAGCCCTATATCAGTTTAAAAGAGTATCAAGTTTCCCTTCTCAGGAAGGAATAAAATACAGGGTGTTCCATTTATAATAACAAAGTAATAGCACCAAATACTTGGAGTTGAAGTTAGGACCACCCTGCATATTATTTTACTATTGTAATTATTCTGATAGACAGTCCAAGAAGTGTAGAATCAAAATCTAAAAGCTAATTAATTAAAAAATTTCTGTTAGGTTGTAATAAAAATTTTTCAATTACTCTACATTTTTAGAAACAATTGAATAACTCGAAAACTATCAAACTTAGATATAGGGTTACTTGAATAAATACATATTATTTTTTAAAGTAGGATTCAAAAAAGCAATAAAATACAGGGTGATCCATTTAAAAAAAAACATAACTTTGATATGTAACTTTTTTTGAGTAACCCTGTATATTCCACACTAATTTTAATTTGTAGACCAAATAGACCTACATACTTGTGTCAAACGATTTTTTGATATGATTTACCGTTTTACCGCTAGGTTCCGTCCCGTTGAGCGTGACTAACCCTGTATATATATATATATATATATATATATATATATATATATATATATATATATATATATATATATATATATATATGAACTGATTTTAAACTCCCTTCACACTCTATTATTTTATTTAAATTATTTATATTTATTAATATTTTTGTATTAATATTTATACAGTCGGAGATATAAAGTGTACTATAACTTTTACGATGATACCCTTTTTATAATTATTTAAATTGCCCAAACTAACTTTTAAAACAGTCGCATGTAAAGACTCATCAAAGGAGATAGGGTTCAAAATTTAGAAGAAACTTTATTTTAAATGACAACGTAAATGATTATTTATTTGAATTATACTACGATTTTGAATATAATAATTATAGTTAATTTGATTAATGCACATTGAGTTATTGTCCAATTATATTTTATTGTATCTAACTTGCTCAAGGAACTTGAATTATAAATTTTAATTTGCATTAATATGTGTGTCACACCCTGTACATAACAAAAATTCTTCAAAATGCATACTTGGGCATGCGCTGTGAATACGCAAACATGTGACTTTTGATTACAATAAAAATGGAATTCGCCATACATGTATGTATAAATATGTTTGAATTTATTCAATATTATATTAACCATTTAAATTTTTAGACCAAATAATGTTCCCTTTGGACATGCATACACGTTGTCGCACATCATGTTTGTTACAAAGGATGGAAATTATGAACACAACAATGAAATATCAATGTCAACAATAAAGTACAAAATCATAACACTCACATAAAATGTCCTCCTCATCTGGTTACTGCTGATGAAGTTGATTGTAGAAAACAGCTCCTTCGAAGCTCTAATTCTGCTTCTCGAACATCCAAATTTTCTTCAATGTTAACAGCTTATACGTTTACGTAAGTTTCACTAATGTTATTATATTTCTGATGAATCTTTATTTTTAGGATCATCACACTTCTTATATTTATTTCAAAATAAATTTTGAAAAGCATGGATAGTTTGAAGGTTATTATAAATTAAACACGCTTCCAGTAAATAAGGTGTATAATGATGATAACACGAAGAGAACAATTAAATATCCATAACAACGTAAACAAAACAAACTTAAAAAAAAAACAATGTCGAAACTGCGGAAATATTTTCACTTACTATCGATAACATCCGATTTTGATTTTTAAAAAGGTAAACTAACCTTAATTTAATTATTTCCCGACAAATGACTATCACTTGTTTTCTTTAACACTTCCGATACTAAAATCGCACTTTGTTTTTAACGAAGTGAAGATTGTAATCCTTCAGCACTTCTATTTGTATGATTATGGGTAACGACCAAAATTTTAGATTGTTATCAATAGTTACCAACAATGTTTCCTAAATTCTGATTGGCTACAGCAATTTTTACATTACGATATAATTTCAAAACCCCATAACTTTTGCCCCTTAAACCTATCTTAAAACTAATAACATATTCATAATCTACATAAATTTTCCTATAATTTAAAACCAAACACGAACTAATTCCTACACTTAATAACCAAGTTAATTTTCACACTGAATTATTGATTTTACGCTAATTTTATGTACTTTACAGGCCTGGAAATGATTTCCACATGAATATGGGATGCTACTACACCTAAATATTCATCTTTTACACGCCTACGGCCAATTTGAAAGGAAAATTATTTTAATTTCTCAAACCTTCTTAGAAACTAAATTTGACAAAATGGTCACAAATATAGTGAATTGTAACTTGAAATTGAGGCTACATTACTATTTTTACCTCTTATAATTTATTTTATACAAATCGTCTCAATCTAAAATAATTTTTACATAAATTTTATGTGAGGAAATAACATAACCTCATATTGTTAATACAATTTTCAATGTATAATTTCACACTTTTAACCACTATAACTGTTTGTGAAAGTGTTTAAACTTAATGTTTATGTCTCAATTTAATTTATTTTAACTTTTTTATAGGTTCATAAGTTCTTCTACGACTAGTGTCGAATTGTTTCAAATCACTAGTTTAAGGTCTGTAAATTTTGATTAAACACAATAATTCCAGAGCTGCTGCTTAATTTATGTTTTATAGTTAATCATCAATGTAATTGTTCTGTTTTTTCGTAATTTTAGCACTTATATACGTTTATCGCACTAACACGAATGTTTTCAAGATTCTTGGCTGCGTACATATAAATTGTGACATTGATACCAGCCTATATCTAGTTTTTAACATTATTTTTGTCAACTAAAACCTGTATCTCATGTCATCAGGGAACATTATGTTTAAATAAACTTACTAACTAAATATGAACCTGAATTATATCATAACGTAAACTAACATACCCTATACTTAAATGTAATGTGCTGTCGATTATACTTATATTAACATTTTATTAAAGAATATTTAAATTTACATACATCTCAATGTTCACCAACCATTCTTATCTAGAATTATATATAAAGAGATGTACCATTTGTACAAACTAAAGAAATTATTCACTATGTGACTTACATAGCTACACGAATGTAATTTAAATCATCTCAACACACACACACATATATATATATATATATATATATATATATATATATATATATATATATATATATATATATATATAAATCAACTATCTCGTCAAAATGTGAAATTAGCATTTTTTTTATTATTAGTTTATTACAACACACAACGTGAATGGTTTTCGTGCCTTCAAAAAAAAAGTGGAAAATTTTACAAATGTCGAAATGGCAGATATGCATTTTGCCCATGGTCGAAGTAATGGCAATGGTCTGCAAGCTCGACGACTACATGCTGAGTTGTACCCAAAACGTAGGATACCTCATCACACAATATTTACTCGCCTTGACGCGAAAATGGTACATTTATAAAACGTACTGGTGACAGTGAGCGCCCTCGAGAAGTACGAACTGTGCAACTAGGCGAAGCAGTTCTCGATATAGTTTCGGAGTCACCTGAAACAAGTACTAGAAAAATTGACAACATATTGAATATAAGCATCTTCGCCGTATTTAAAGTTCTAAAATAGCAGCAATTGTATCCGTTTCATATTCAACGTGTATAGGCGCTTCTACATCAAGACTTCTTACCGCGTCTGGTTTTTTTACAATAGATTTTCATTGTAACTTCTCAAAATCCTAATTTTTTTAATGGCGTTTTGTTTACTGACGAGGCAAGTTTTTCCAGAGGTTCTATATTTTCATGACAATCACTTATGGCATGATGATAATCCACATGGAATCTCTCAAACTCATTTTCAACAGTTTTCAGTAAACGTGTGGCTTCCTGAAGAAATTTCTCTTCACCACAGACAAAATGTAGTGCATTGTTTCTTGTTGTTTCCACAAATTTAGTAGTAGAATATGAGCTTATGTTGTTATTTAAATGTTGACGGCACACTTTAATTTATTTAATAAATATTATAATTACCTTTTGTTTTGAAAATTGTGAGTTAACTAATCATATTAAATATACAAAGCTATACATTTTTGAAATCATAAAAAAATAAGCCATCGAATGTATCCTATACCTACCATTTAAAAAAAATGTATGTTTGGGTTGTAGCTCGAAAAATAATTACTAAAAAAAAATTTTATTCACATTTTCCCATTTTGCTTAAAAATAGCTATCAAAAGTCCCTCTTATAACTTTTTCGTATTTTGAATATTAAAAACGTTATAGCCGATTGAAGACTTGGACGATTTTTAGTTATTTTCAGATATCTTAGAAAGTTGGCAACAATGTTGAATTTTATTATGGGTATTCGAATTATCATGTAATTCTGCCCAACTTTGCTAATTTAATCGACCCTGTATCTCTTATAATAACAAAGATAGCCATAGAACGTGGGTAGATTCTAGACACCTATATATATATATATATATATATATATATATATATATATATATATATATATATATATATATATATTGGATTACTCAGTGACTCTGCAGTAAAGGTGTCAGACTTACAAACAATGGTACTTAGTTCGAGCCTGAGAGTAGTTAAGTGTTTTAGAGGTTTGAGGTTTTATTGTGTTTAAAAAGGTTTATTGTAATTAAAAACAATGGTTTGTTGTGCTGTTCAAAACTGTCCTAACCGAGGCAATGTTCATGAAAAGAGACAACAGGAATTATATTTCATGGGTAAGTGGTACTTGGCTTCCTACTTGTAAACAAACGTACGAACCGGGCTTACTTCTATATTGATTCAGGTTTTAGTAAGAATAATTTTAAAAACGCATACAGTTTACATGTAATCTAATTTTACTCTCTAATATGGTATTTCTAAGGTTAAGTAGCTAAGAAGTACTGGATTAGAAATATTGTACCTTTAGGGTGTAAGTTAAATTTAAAGACTATTCCTGAAAAGAAATCAGCATTCATTTGTATTAACTTAGTCAATCAGCCAATGCAATCAACAGTAGGTGTTATTATGGTTTGTGCACCTGCAGTTGTGAAAATAGAATCGATAATAAAATCTGGAAAGTATAGTTACCGGGTGCTAAAAGAAATAGGGCTGTCCGTCATATCTGTTTTAAATTTAACTTAAGCATCAACTGCTTAAGCAGAATGTTTTAATTAATTAAACATTTTTTTATTTTAGTTTCAATGTTAGTTTTGTAGTTTAAGTTCGTTACAGCTTTAAATTTAAGCTTAGCAGATCTTTGTTGCAAAATTAAGGTTTTGCATTCACATTTAAACGGTTTTATCTAAAATCCAAGTACCTAAGTCTATGCTCCAATCTACCACGATCCTGCTCCAACTTACCTCAGAGCGCGGCAGATTAGCACACTTTGCATGTACCTGATTTTTTTTTCAACCAGTGTTACAAAAAAATTATGTACTATATAGTTCATTGAGATAGGAGTGGGGTGGAGACGACATACCAACTCGTACCGTATGGTAACTGTGGACGCTGTTTTCGGTGTAGTAATAGCAACGAGATGACGATTTAGACAGGGCCGCATTTAGGTTGAATCGATACAATATTCAAGAAAACATAGACCAAACAAAAATATTTATTTATTCGAATATTTAAATACAAAAGTATTTTCAAGCCCTGGTCAATTTCAGATGTAGCTGTAATTACAAAATTTCATTACAATATCTATAATAAAAGATGAAAATGAAACTACAAAACTGAATTTTACAATACATATTTAGTATTCTTTCTCTTACTGTCCTTTAAACGGTACCATTTTATTACTACGTTGCCTTATACTAATCCTTTCTCTACTCTATTTTTGGTTAAAAAGCACAATCGTACATTCAGATATCTGCTTGAAATACTCTTCATTAGCAATACACTGTGGCTATGAAAAATTGATTGATCAAGTGAATGCTCGACAATATTTGAAAATATATTTGATGAAATATATTCTCTTAATACAGAATGTATTATTGGGTCAATTGAAATGGACTTGTTGGAAATTATTTCCAATTTTAGAAGATTTTCATCCTTTCATATTAATTTTACATCCATACGTTTTGTGAAAACAGATATGACGGACAGCCCCATTTCTTTTAACACCCGGTAACTATACTTTCCAGATTTTATTATCGACTATATTTTCACAACTGCAAGTGCACAAACCATGATAACACCTACTGTTGATTGCATTGGATGATTGACTAAGTTAATACAAATGAATACCGATCTCTTTTCAGAAATAGTTATCCTCTTCAAATTTAACTTACACCCTAAAGCTGCAATATTTCTAATCCAGCACTAGTAGAATAGTTACTCCACTTCTGTCCCACTTTTGTCACTAGATTTGTAACCAGATTTGGAAAAAGTCAACAGAAAAGTCACTAGATTTCAAGGTTTGTAACATTGCATGCTTCAAGCTCACCGCTTCATGGCCACGTGGCAGGAAAGGTTGGTAACACTGTCGAGTCTCTTCGAGGTCCCCGCTCCAAGGTCGCTCTCATTGCCAAGGTTCTTAACGTACACACACCCCGCTTCAGGGTTAATGGTTTTTCAAGGTCGCTCACATTGCTTATCTTCAAGGTCATCCATGCTCGCACGCGCCCTTCGCTTCAAGGTCACACGCTCCATGCATCGAAGTATATTCCTCAAGGTCATTGAAGTAACTAGATTTGAAAAAGTTACTGGATTGTTTTCAAGGTAATTGAAGCAGATTGTCGACATCCAGGTCAATGGTTTTCAAGGTTTTCTACGTCTAAGTACATAGTTTCCAAGGTCATCACATTGCCTATGTCAAAGTACAAGATTTTTCAAGACCGCGTTCCTTGCATCGGCCTTGAAGGCCAGGAAATATTCAAGGTCACCTATCAATTCTCTGGCTTAGTGTTAATTTGACAGCAAATTTTCAAGGTCACGTCCCTCATCAATTCTAGGAAGTTCATTGACGTCTGTCTCAAACCCTGAGGTGGTATTACAATTCTCAAGGGGTATCATACAGATTGTTGCCTATGCTCAGCATGTTTCAAGGTCATCAAGAAATTCTTGGAAGTTTACCTTTCAAGGTCACGCCCCCCAGTAAAGTGCACTGACCTCAAGTGGTTCCGTTCCCCAAATATAGATAGACGTTTCCCAAATACAGATAGCCGTTTCCCAAGTTCAGGTAGCCGTTTCCCAAAACAGGGGAGCTGTTTCCCAAAACAGATAGCTGTTTTGAAACACAAGTAGCTGTTTCCCCCATTTCAAGGTCACAGCTCTGAGGAAAGAACAAAGGCGATTCATTGTTATGGCCGAGTTAGTCATAGTTTTTAAAAATTGATTGTTATCTAGCTACCCCCGCCATTTCAGGCTCAATTCTGGGAAATAAATTTTCAAGAACAAAGGCGATCCATTGTTCAATCCGACGCTTCAAAGTCTATGCTTACAAATTTCAAGATCACACCTTTGATAAAAGAACAAAGGCGAACCATGGTTCTGGCCGAGTTGGGGTGATCATTCCTAAAAATAGATTGCTATCTAGGTCAATTTCCAGCTACACCCACCATTTCAGGTTCAATTCTGTGAAATAAATTTCCAAGAACAAAGGCGATCCATTGTTCAAGCAATTCAGCCGACGCTTCAAGGTCAAAGTTATTTTGCTCAAGACCATCATACACATTGCCAACGTATATTCCTCAAGGTCACACAGCATTTCTTGGCTGAGCTAAGATGTTAATTCTTATAAATCAATTCTCAAGGTCAGAAGTATTAAATAAACCTTTCAAGGCATGGGGATTCTACCTTTCAGGGTCATCCAGGCAATTATTGGCTGAGTCAAGACGATTATGCTTACAGTATGTGGATTCATAATACTACTGTCAGGGTCATAATTCCTAGAAATCACCTATAGGGCTATCAAATAGATTGTCAATGGTTAAAATCTATTGGTATCAATTTTGAAATCCTAGAAATCAACCCGTAGGGGTATCTCGATATATCCGGTAAAGGTATATAGGAGGATGCTCTTCAAGATCACGTACACTATAGGATCCAATTTCTCGGTTCCAAGGCCATTGAGTACATACATTGACTGCATATATTCTTCAAGGTCATGTATTGTGATTTACTTATTAATTTATTAAGGAAAACCCGCAAGTGCATTAAGTCACGTACATTTTCCCTACAAGGTCACATCTCTGAAAAACCAATTTTCAAGGACAAAGGCGATGTTCAAGCAATTCTGGTCGGCTCATTATTCATAGAAATCAGCTGAATGGGGTATTCAAATAGACCTTTCAAGGTGCGGGTGATTCTACTTTTCAGGGTTAGGTCTCCAAACTGGTTGAGACCATATGTCTGGAAGTCAGATTTAGCACTATTCCTAATCAACGACGCCACGTGGCTTTCAATCAAGCAATTGTTGACTGGGTCAAGGTCATGTGTTAACCTGCAGGGGTGTCCCGATCTTATCCAACCTTCTCCGATTGAAAATTTTATTCTGGCCGAGTCGGGGTCATAATTCTCTTATTGGTGACTCCTAATTACGGTTTTGCAAATAAGTTACTTTGACGCTTTTGGATAATTTGCAAGCATCGGATGCATTTTTCTCGTAAACCGTTGGTCCTAGCTACTTCAATAAGGTATACCTTTCTGAAGCTGAAAAGATGGAAAAACAAATTTTTCCAGTCGAAAATGACATACAGTGTAAGGCAAAAAAGTTAAGACCGATTCAAACAAGATGGAAACCTGTATGTGGCGTCCTCTAGCACTAATAAAAGAACTAAGGTCATATTTGAATTCTGCGTGATAAAAAGCCCCTGTATACAAAATTTCGTCGTTGTAAAAAGATATTTAAAAAAACAAACAAATAATTAAACTTCAACACACTATATCATTTAAAAGTTTAAGCGTTGCGGATCTAAGTTCATAGGAACTTTTTTTCCTATTTTAGTGTCCTCTATCGCATGGCACTTTTTTCTATGTCACCCTGTATATAACACAATTTTATTTCTATAGCTAATCTGTTTAATACCTAATTCTGTTCCCTCAGATAACTATATTGACATTCTCCATTTGCATTATGACAACGTACTAGTTCTCATATACAATGTATAGATTTAAAGAAAGCAAACCTTTTATGTTACTTTAAGCAATGAAAAACCACTATAACGCTTTACTAACAAAAGAAATTTTAAGTTAACATCTGCATGAATGCGATTTATTGATATAAAAACAATCACGTCTCTTTGTCTAGAGATCTGCATACATTAAAACCAATAAATCAATAACTAAATCGATTTTTTATTAATTTAGGGATCATTTACAATATTTTATATAAAAATTTTATTTATTTAATTGACAGAAATATTGGGCATAGTACATCAAATTTACATTGTTTACTCCGTTTCTGTACTGCAGTTTATATAGCTATCATTGTTTACTCTTTTAAGTCCGAGGCTAGTCAATTTAGAAATAAAAAGGCACGAGGATAGAATAATACCGAAAAACTAGTACTACAGAAGCTTTTTGACATTTGTCAGCAATAAACACACTCTGTAAAATGATTCTAGTTAAAGCATGTATACATATGGTTGGAGACACTATTATGTTTGTTGGTTTTCTGACTGCACACAAACTACTCATGAACACATCCTTTGTATTTAGCCGCGTTTTAAATTTTCTTCTTTGAAATACTCGTAAAAGCGCTGAGGTAATGCACATTTAAACTCCTCCGTTTCTAACACTATACGTTCACCAAACTTCTCAACCTTTCATATTCCTTATTGCTAATACACAGCTTCATCATTTTCTATTTTCATTATGTAACACTCTAAATCGAGTGTTATTGGCTTTATTATCGTCTCCAATCGCTCACTCCTCTGCACTTACTGCTTTCTGTCCAGCTTTTTCAGACCCACAAAAAGTCATTCTCATCGAACACGGTTTAGAATTTGCCAAAAACTACCCATGGACGATAACCCTGTTGACTTATTGCAGCATCTATTGGAAAAGCTACTTCTAAAAGTAAGTGATTTAAGCGGATTATTCAGCTTTTCTATAATATAAAAACTTTCTTCTATCTGTACCTTGACCAATTTTCAGATTTCTAAGAATTGACTCAATTTAGACACCATTTAACCTTTTTAGCATAAACAACAACCTTCCCATGAGTTGCTTTTTAAGAATATGATGTCCTTCGAGCCAATATACTTTAACCCCCTCAGATCAATAAACGACTACTGGGTTAACTGTGTTGGGAAACGACTATCTGTATTTGGAGAATGGTTATCTGTCTTAGAGGAACTGCCTCTTGCTGGTGGTTAGGATAGTAGGATGCTGTAAGCATACTATTTAGCCACTACAGGAACCTCGATATACGTTTAGCATAGGTAACCCTCTTGTTTCCACGAACTGATTCTCTTGTTAGAATTGAGCAATAGGAACGCTTAACTACTATTCACAAAACGACCTTCATATATCCACAAACTGCTTCTATCTTTAGATTTCTAATCATATCCCCCTAGCGACATGGCTAGAAAACACATCGCAAACCTCGAAATAACGTCATGAAACGCCGAAAAAACATAAAAAAAACGTTGTAAAACGTGGCAAACGCCAAAACATAGATACATAGACATGTAGATACACAGAACCAATAAAAGCACCGCTTAAACTTAGGAATTCTAAGAATACCCTTGCAGGCCAGCTTGATTTTCAATAATTGTAATAACTTCTAGGAATCGACATATTTAGACCGTGAATCGGGGAGCGCGTACGTGCACGGCGGATTGACTAACCTTCAATTCGTATACTGTGGATCAGGATCGGTTCTATATCCTAAACTTAATCACCCACATGTAGGATCCTGCGTCCAATCAGAAGATCGAAAACGTCAGGAAACGTCTATCTGTATTCGGAAAACGGATCCAGTTCTTCTTGGAAACGGGCCAACTTCTGGTTAGGATACTAGTATTATGAATCCACATATGCTTTTATTATTATAAACAATTTCACCAATATAGGAACCACTTAACCTACCTTTCAGTATTGACATCATTCCTCAACGACACCAACCTGTTTCCATAAACCGTTTAGAATTGGTACTCCAGGTTGATTTAATAGTTGATGTAACACCTTCACTCGTCTAAATTGCTTGGTGACCTTCAAAAATTTCGATCTGATAAGGTCGGATAATATCGGGTAAGGTCGAATAGCATGTAGGTTAACACATATGGTCTTGACAATCAAATTGCTTGGAGACCCTAAACGGACACACGGACACACGGACACACGGACACACGCGCACACGGACACACGGACACACGGACACACGGCCACACGGACACACGGGCACACGGGCACACGGACACACGGACACACGGACAAACGGACACACGGACACTCGGACACACGGGCACACGGGGACATTGGGCACACGGGCATACGGGCACACGGGCACACGGACACACGGATACACGGACACACGGACACACGGACACTGGGACACACGACGGACGACGACACGGACACACGGACACACGGACACACGGACACACGGACACACACACACGGACACACGGACACACGGACACACAGACACGACACGGACACAGACACACAGACACACGACACACGGACACACAGGGCACACGGACACACGGACACACGGACACACGACACACGGACACACGACACACGACACGACAGCACACAGACACACAGACACACAGACACACGGACACACAGACACACGGACACAAACACACAGACACACAGGCACGACAGGACACACGACACACGGACACACGGACACACGACACACACACACACGGACACGACACACACACACACACAACACATACACACACACACAGACACACACACAGACACACAGACACACGACACAGACACACAGACACACACAGACACACAGACACACAGACACAACACACACAGACACACAGACAACACAGACACACAGACACAGACACAGACACAGCACACACACACAGACACAACACACAGACACACAACCAACACACACACAGACACACACACACAGACACACACACAGACACACACGACACACAGACACAACACACACAGACACACAGACACACAACACACACACACAGACACACAACACACAAGCACACAGACACACAGACACAACGACACACACACACACAGACACACAGACACACGGACACAGGACACGACAGACACACAGACACACACACACACAGACACACAGACACACAGACACGACACGACACGACACGACACACAGACACAGACACACGACACACAACAACAGACACACACACACACACACAGACACACAACACAGACACCACACACACACAGACACACACACACAGACACACACACACACACACACAGACACAACACAACACCACAGACACAGACACGACACAGACGACACGACAGACAGACGACACGACACACACACACAGACACACAGATCACGGACACACACAGACACACGACACACTAACACAGACACGGACACACACGACACACACGATGACACACATCACACGACACACACAGATCAACACGTACACTAACACCACAGTAAAACGACGACACACACGACACGACAGAACGCGACGACAAACGACATCACTAAACGGACCAACACGGTAGCAACAGATAACCACAAGTTAAACAATCACACGGAACCACTAACACGACATTCAGGACACACAACGGACACACGACACCGACACACAAGACACGTACAGACATGGACACAGGACAACAGGACACGACACGTCACACGCACACTGGACGACTACACAATTCGACAACGGAACACGAACAAGTACACACATGGCACACAATCGACCAGACACGGACACAACACGACACACGGACACACGGACACGACACACGGACACACGACACACGGACACACGGACACACACACGGACACACACACGGACACACGGACACAGACACACGGACACACGACACACAGACACGACACACAGACACAACGACACGACACACGACACACGACACAGGACACAGACACACGGACACAGGACACACAGACACAGGACACGACACGGACACGACAGGACACACGGACACAGACACGACACGGACACGACACAGGACACACGACACACGGACACACACACAACACAACACAGACCACAGACACAGACACAGACACACACACACACAGACACAGACACACAGACACAGCACACAGACACAGACACAGACACACAGACACAGACACACAGACACAGACACAGACACACAGGCACAGACACAAGACACAGACACAGACACAACAACACACAGACACAGACACACGACACACAGACACACACACACAGACACAGACACAGACACGACACAGACACACAGACACACGACACAGACACACAACACACAACACACAGACACACAACACACACACACAAGACACACACAACAAACACACAGACACACAGCACACACACACACAGACACACACACACACAACACACAGACACAACACACAACACACACAGACACACACGACAACACACACACACACAGCACAACACAGACACACACACAGACACACACACAGACACACACACAGACACACACACACACACACACACACACACACACACACACACACACGACACACGACACACACACACAGACACACAGACACACGGACACACGGACACACGGACACACAGACACACAGACACACAGACACACAGACACACACGACACACACACACACACACACACAGACACACAGACACACACACACAACACACACACAGACACACACACACACACACACACAACACGACACACACAACACAACACACGACACACACACACACAACACGACACACACACGACACGACACACACGACACAGACACACGACAGACAGACACACACGACACGACACAGACACGGACACGGACACAGGACACACGGACACGACACGGACACGGACACGACACGGACACAGACACGGACACAGACACGGACACAGGACACACGGACACGACGACACGGACACGGACACGGACACGGACACGGACACGGACACGGACACGGACACGGACACGGACACGGACACGGACACAGACACGGACACAGACACGGACACGGACACGGACCGACACGGACACGGACGACGACAGACACGGACACAGGACACGGACACGACACGGACACGGACACGACACGACACAGACACACAGGACACGGACACGGACACGGACACGGACACGGACACGGACACGGACACGACACGGACACGGACACGGACACGGACACGGACACGGACACGACACGGACACGGACACGACACGACACGACACGGACACACACACACACACACAACACAACACAACACACAGACACACACAAGACACACAACACACCAGACACACAACACACAGCACACAACACAGACACACACACACACACACACAACACACACACACACACACACACACACACACACGACACAGGACACAGGACACACGGACACAGACACGACACACAGACACACAGACACACACGACACACAGACACACACACACACACACACACACACACACAACACACACACACACACACAACACAACACACAGACACACACAGAACACACACAGACACACACAACACACAACACACACAACACACACAGACACACACACAACACACAACACACACACACACACACACACACACACACACACACACAACACAGACACAGGACACACGGACACACGGACACAGACACAACACACAGACACACACACAGACACACAGACACACACACAACACAACACGACACACACACAACACACACACACACACACACACACACACAACAGACACACACACACACACACACAGCACACACACACACACAGACACCACACAACACACACACAGACACACACGACACAGACACACACCACACACACACACACAGACACACACACACACACACAAACACACACACAACACACACAACACACACACAGACACAGACACGGACACAACACAGACACACACACAGACACAGACACGGACACAGACACACACACACGACACGACACGACACACACACACGACACGACACGACACACACACACACACACGACACACACACACAACACAGACACAACAACACGACACACACAACAACACACACACACACA
>JARFJB010001382.1:4100000-4137500 GCA_036346205.1 Vesta saturnalis | reverse complement strand
ACACACACACACTCACACACACTCAAACCCACTCGATCAAACGAGTTCTAACTGGATACGTTCGAGATGAGTGTAAGAGGGTAGACAAGAACATTATAATACATTATAAATTGGATAGTACCTATCTTATAACACTCTCAAAGTTTGTGAGGAACGTAACACTTCATTTGCCTTTCTCCAGCTGCAATATTTACTAGCCATTACATGTGTCTATTGTCGGACACTCTAAGAGGTGCTGGAAGTCTACCTTAATCGGGTGGTGAATATATTAATATCTAATTAAAAGTTATTATTAATTTTATTAAGTACATAAATAAAAAATGTACCTGGAGTAGGGTTTGAACCTACGACATCTACTTTGTTGGAGCAGTGCTCTAACCAAGTATTCACACGTACCAAAGCATCTTGACTAATGTCAAATTATTATAAGTTTTTGTTATGAAAAAATAAGTACAAAAGTAAACATGTAACTAGAAATTACTATTAATCTTATTAAATACATAAATAAAATGTTTACTTCGAGCAGGATTTGAACCTACGACATGTACTTTACTAGAGTAGCGCTCTAAAGAACTGAACTATAGATAGCTCAGTTGGTTAGAGCGCTACTCTAGCAAAGTAGATGTCGTAGGTTCAAATCCTACTAGAGGTATTTATATATTTAATAAAAGTAATAATAATTTTTAATTAAAGATTTATATTATTATAACGTGCCTACTTGAATGATTTTTAGACATTATGTCCCGTCACCATACTTTCAAATTTCCAATCAAGTCAGGTGCAAGGCGGCATTTTTAATTTTTGCACGTTGTGGCCAGACGTCTGGGTTCGCCCTATATTAATAAGACAACAGAAAAAAGGTGTGGTCTTCATAAAATACACTAATTAATAAATTGTTGTTCTTTCTGCAATAACCAACTGTATGATCTAGGTGTAACTAAGTTTTTTTTAGTAAAATATTGCAAAAACTATATCAGCTAAAGTATATTATAACTTTATATAGCCCAAGGTTGTGATTCAGCTCGTCTACAATTAGTTTAGTTGCCATGATTGCTTTAGTTGCCTTTCTCTCGAACGCAGTAGTCATCCTGAAACAAATGTAAAACAAACCAAACTGCAAATTCCTCTCACATACACAATAAAATTATGTGGTCAAGCATGTCAGTATAGTTGATACTTTATAATTGTAGTTGCCCAAATCGGTTAATCTGTCAGCATAGTAGAATGCAGGGTTATTGATTCATTCATTATCTTCGTGGACATTTTTACTATGGTGGCATGGCTTATGTTTTAATGTTTTATCATACCAAACAATTACTTATTATACGTTAATTTAAAAAAATTATTAATTTATTACATGGTTAAAACTATTTGCATCTAACGATAAGATTATACAAATTCAGTCTATTATTATAATCACGTGTCACATTCAATATAATATTGATCAAAGTTCAACACCACAAATCGAGTATTACTTCGAAGTTTAAGTCGCGAAACGTTATATTTCATTTTCATTTGTAATGTATGCCAGAAAGAAAATTTTTACAAATTTAAAACGTCTTATTTATTCGATTAAAAAAGTAAATTTCGCACACATCTCCGAAAATCACGAAAATTTAATTGTTAAAATTAAAGAAGAAAATGAAGTGTTTCCCTTGGTATGGTTACGCGATAACTGCAAATGCGAATCATGTTTTCATGATAATTCCACTT
The DNA here is from genome assembly GCA_036346205.1 of Vesta saturnalis. NCBI lineage: Eukaryota > Metazoa > Arthropoda > Insecta > Coleoptera > Lampyridae > Vesta > Vesta saturnalis. The sequence goes on along the minus strand of JARFJB010001382.1, from coordinate 4,135,787 downwards.
CAAGAATTATTAATTGGAATAATTTAAATGTATCACCAAAAGTTCAGTCAGTACAGGTAAATGTTTATTCTCTATTTATACTTACTAAGGTTTTTGATTATATAGACAGTACAAGATGAAAGTGTTATTTTACAATGGGAAGATCAGCATATTTCCAAGTTTCATATAGATTGGTTAAAGGAAAGGAGTTTCAGAAAAGATGCTCGGGAAAAATATTTAATAGAAAATTATCGTCCTTCTAAAATTCCTTGGAACAAAAAAAGTGTTAGTTCGTTAATAAAAAAGTATGACTACCATGATGTCATGATAAAGTATGGTTTTAGTACAAGTATTAAGAGTCTTAACGTAATTTTTGTAGTGATAACACACTGTATGATTGGCTATTAGATTTGGCCAGTTACGGTTTGGTATTATCAACAAATGTCCCGTTTGACAAACATTCTGCCGGACGACTAGCAAAAAGGATCGCATTTATTAGAAAAACACATTATGAGTAAGTACCACTACATTCCGTTGTTACCTGTTTTAATAATTTTCTGAAAGCTTCCTATATTTAAGGTGATGTGTTCTGATTGGGTGGTTTTGTTTATGTCGCCAACTAGTGATCTATTTTTTAAAACTAATGAATGTTTTCTGTAATAGAGGTTAATCGTGCCTCCACCTAGCGGTATATTTTTAAAAGTACATACAGATCCCTGTAATCATTAGGGCAGGTAATTTTAAATAGTATCGTAATAAGGGACCCTCAATACTATCTCATAAACCAGCTATAGGTCTCCGGAACTTGTTCTCAGGTCTCCGCCCCCTGTCTGGCCCCTGATTGTTTCTGACGGCGTCTAATGGTGTATTTTTAAACCTAATTAATGTTTACTGTAATAGAGGTCCATTATGGCTCCAGCTAGTAGTACATTTCAAAAAGTAGTTTTAACTGTTATGGCGGGAAATTGGAAATAGTATGGGGCTCGCACATTATCTCATGAGACACCGTTAGGACTCCTAAACTTGTGACAAAGTCTTAGCCCACTACTGCAGCGGCCCCATTGCTTGTGTGCGTGGCTCAATCAGCAGATTTAGTTTTAAAAAGTAGATGTAGATTTCTGTAATTATTATGGAGCGAAAACAGAATACGCCGGACTTGCTAAGATATAGAACAAATATATTCGAGCCGCAAGATATTTGCCAAGTATATATAGCGAAAAAAGGATTTAAACCTCACAGTTATGAAGATTACATCGTATATGATGTCTGACGTATTAATCAAAACCACAAATATCCTTCATGCATTGGGCAGATTAAGTAAAAGTCAACGTGACCCTTTATTGAAATGTTTGGATAGTAAGCAGATCGAATATATCTGCGAGTGTGCACACAACATTTTAAAAGGTCATGTACCTCTGTGAAGCGATCAGAAGCAGCGACTATCTCAACATAAGCACACTATAAAACGCGTGCCACAGAGGGGAGAATCTATAACAAGGAAGAAAAAGTTTCTTGTGCAGAATGGCGGCTTATTTCTACCACTCCTGTTAGGACCATTACTTGGCGGTATTCTGGCTAATTAGTTTCAATAACAACTATGGACCACAACCTGAAAAATATGATTATTTACCGTTGGATTTTATACAACGTCAGACACCTGATGTTACACAAAACAGCATTTTAGCGCAGCTGGGTAACGATACAGATAAAAACCAAAATGACTGGTCATGACAAATGGCAGTAGTACAACCAAGTACCTCAAAAATATCTCCAATCAGTTACAAAAATCTTCTATCATAACAATTGGCGGCGCTGACGATATTGGAGGATTACCGAAACGCAAAGACCTGACGGACGACTAAATAGTATCAACGCTTCCGTCTACATATAAGAAGAAGGGTGCGGATTTCATGCATATACTGAATACGGTCAGTGATGTATTTAAGGATAAAAGGGGTACCGTCTCAATAAAAAGTGCTTCCGTCATCAGGCTTATACTGTGTATAAACCAGTCAGAAAAAGGTTTCGGCTGCATATATATATATATATATATATATATATATATATATATATATATATATATATAGTAGTGGCAAGCGTATCTTTGTGATATGCGAGCTTTAAGTAAACACAATAGTGAATACAATTACATTCTAACGGTTATTGATGTGTTTAGTAAGAGGGCATGGGCGAGAGTTCTTAACACGAAGACAATCGTATCTGTAATTGAAGCATTCACCGATATTTTTAAGGATTGTGACAATTCACCGGCAAATATGCAAACGAATAATCGCAAAGAGTTTGTAGTGGGTAGTGTACAAAACTATTTCAAGAAACAAAATATCAATTTCTATGGAACAAACAACCCTGATGTCAAATCATTTGTAGTTAAAAGATTTAATAAAACATTGAAAACATGTGGCGTTTTTTCACATACAAAAATTCCTACAGCCCTCATTCAAGTATAAAGATGGCCCCTGCGGCTGTAAACGATGAAAACATTTTGGAAGTGTGGAGTAACCTATACGCGAAAGGCTCAGGCATAGCACGTCACCTTAATTATAAGGTCGGGCAGCATTTCAGAATCACCAGAAGTAGTGAGGAAGCTTTTACAATTAGTGAAGTGGTAAAAGGACCACCAGTTAATCTTAATAACGATTCTATTGTGGGTATCTTTTACCCCTATTCAAAGTTGACAAGGTTTTGGCAAAGAGGGGTCGCGGGCGACATAAACTATACAGCGATAAATTTAATCGTTGACTGTTAGTTTCGCAGTTGAGAGGTATGTAAATATCTGATGTGGAACGCTACAAGACCTTCCAACCTACAATATGGAAATTAAAGGAAATGAAATAATTTTCAGAACGTAAGGTTTTTGTACGTTCATAACGAACGAAACTGTAAAACAAAACGATAATCTATGTCCGAATGACGATTTCACAGAATAAATCTAAACGTAAAGCCGACGAGAAAGTCTATGAAATGGTGGAAGGTTTGGGCTATAACGCCTGTCCGATAATAACCAATCTGCTGCTAGGAAGAGGAAACCTATTCATGACGATATATTTTAAAAATAATGGCTTTCCTACATGCACAATCGTGTGAATGCATCAAGTCTGCATTGGATTTGTTCGCTTGACCGTCGACGTATCAAGAGCAGTAAATGGGTATTTTACAAACCCTTATCAGCCCTGCGTGATGATGCCCCAATAGATTTTGCAGTGCCCGGAAATGGAAACGATTACATAGATTTAAACCAGACCATGTTGTGCATCATAGCTAAGGTTCTAAGGCAAGACGATACGTACTTACTGATGCAGATGTTGTAGCACCGCTAAACAAATGGATGCATTAGCTTTTCTCACAAGTGAAGGTTTACTTAAATCAGAAGATGGTGTCACAACCAAACAACACCTATGCCTACCGTTCATATATGGAAACGTACTGGCAGCGACCATCAAATAGGTTGAAATAATTGGTCACTTGCACTCGGATTTGTTTAATCAAGAAAAGTTTCTGATAAGATGTAGTTAAGCAAATTCTTGCGATCAAAATACTTTACAATGGGTAACGTACGGATCAATACAGGACCAATTATGGCGCTAGTTCAACTGAAACGTATGGGAATTTGCAATTGACCATTCTAATCTGCACGTAGGTTTAAAATTACAAATGAAAGTTTGAAGCAGCAATAACGAAAATGTTAATATGACTGGTTACGAAGTAAATATATGACTGATAATCTTATTAAGGATAATTTTAAACGTGACGTAGGTTTTGTACAAAGAACCTTACACTAAAATTCATACGAACTTACAATACGATTTACATTAAATATTTAACAATTTAGTTTTAATGTTATAATTTAATTTAATTAAATGGAATATGTTAATTAAAAAATAACCTTTAAAAATTAACTATATTGTTAAATAATATAAATCATAAATTACGCAAATTTAAAATATTATAATTTTAATGCCTAGTATTTACTAAATTTTAATTGAACGTATTTCAAACTTAATAAAGCAGCTTAGTTATGTTTGAATTTTCAAATTTGAAAAATTGTCTTAAATCTAAAATTTTAACAATATTTTCTTGAAGATAACTGTAATTTACGAAACGTTAGATGTATATTACGAACCATTAACACAATCCCAAAAAGATAAGATTATTATGATGTTAATGAAAGTTTACATTTTCATATTTCAGTCCTTTATGGGGAGGAAACTTATCGTTTTATCAGACAATTTGAAAAATTAAGGAAACGTAAAGCACAATTATTATCGTCACCACTTTTATTACGATGCCGAGACCAAAAGATTATCCCAAAGTTTATCTATATTAAAAGAAATTTTAATAACAAGCAAGCGAATAATATTTACAGAAGAACTGAAAATGCTCTTCACGTAATCAAATACATATTACTAGGAAGTTACTGGATAACACCGATAAAAATCTTTTATATTTACATTTAGAAATTTCATCTATTTTGAATAAAGAAGATTGGGATAAAATTGATTCTATAACGTTTAAATCTATGGAAATAAATTTTGACATCTCATGTCAACGTCAAAAGAAAAATTTAATAAATTATACAAACAACAAAATAATAGACCATCTATTGATTGTAGAAAAACAGTTATAAACCTTTCTGATAATGTTGTTTCAGATTATGCTATTGAAGCGCTTTCTAAAGGAGGAAATTTTGCATAACACCAAGAGTAATACCTTTTGAAGATATAATTTCCAACATCGAAAACTCCATTAGATTATTACCTTTTGATGCTGCTAATGAAGTTAGATATAACACCGTTAACATATTACGTAAAACAAAACCTCCAAAGAGCAACTTATCCTTTCGTCAACGACATGCTTTACTTGATCTTAAACGCAATGAAAATATTATAATATTAAAATCAGATAAAGGTAATGCAACTGTTATATTAAATATGAACGATTATAACACTAAGATAGAACAATTGTTGGGACCAGAAACTTATCATGAAATACCGAAAGATCCAACAAAAAAGTTTCTTTTAAAAACTAAAGAGCTGATTAAATTATCATCTATTCCTGAAGAAATAAAGAAGAAACTATCTAACTCTGAAGCTATTTCACCAAAACTATATGGTTTACCAAAATTCATAAACCTAATATTCCTTTAAGGCCTATTGTTAGTGCAATTGGTTCTCCTACATATCACCTTGCAAAACATCTTACATTGTTATTACAACCTCATATAGGAAAAACACCCCATTACATTAAAAATTCTGCCGACTTTGTTGAAAAATGCATAGTTTCAAAATTGAAGAGGGTGATATAATGGTTAGTTTTGATGTTATTTCACTTTTACAAAAGTACCTCTAAAAGAAACTATTGAATACATAGATCATCTTTTTCCAAAGGACATAACCATTCTTTTCAGCACTGTCTTACTACAACTTATTTTCAGTGGAATAATAAATTTTATGAACAGATTGAAGGTGTAGCAATGGGTAGTCCCTTAGTCCTGTTATAGCTAATTTTTATATGGAAAAATTTGAAACATTAACGTTACAAAATACACCTAAAAAACCTTCAGTTTGGTATAGATATGTAGATGACACATTTGTTATTTGGAGACATGGAGAAGAAGCACTGCATGAGTTTTTGGTTTTTATAAATGGTATACATCCTAGTATTCAGTTTACCATGGAAAAAGAAACTAATGGAAGTTTACCATTTCTTGACATATTAATATCTAAAATAATAATTCACTATCTTTTAAGGTTTACAGAAAGCCGACACACACTGATAGATACCTTCATAAATTATCCAACCACCATCCACGTCAAAAATTAGTGTAATTAAATCTTTAGTAGATCGAGCAAAACGAATTTGTGACCCTGAATTTTGAATGATGAATATAAATATTTAAGAAAATCCTTACAAGATAATGGATATTCACTTACAGATATTAATAATGTTATTACACCTTCTAGGCGTAACCTTAAAGAAAAACCAGTTCTTAATGTTGGTACTGCTTTTCTTCCTTTTATAGCTAATGTTACAAATAGAATTGAAAAATCCTAATCAAACATGGCATTAGGACTATTTTTAAACCTACAAGAAAAATTAAAGAACATTTAAGATCACCTAAAGATGTGTCAAACCCTTTATCATCTTCCGGAGTGTATAAGTTATCTTGTTCATGTGGAAAAGTATACATCGGGACCACAAAACGTAGCTTTGATACAAGACGCAAAGAACATATGAGATTTTGTAGATTGGGTCAACCAGAGAGGTCTGCTGTGGCTGACCATGCCCTGAATAATTTAAATCATGACATTCAATTTGACAATATGAAAATATTGTCAAGACAAACCATTATTATGTTCGTTTGCAACGTGAAGCTATTGAAATATATAAACACCCGAATAATTTTAATAGACAAGAAGAAAATCTCCGTTTAAATAGGTTTTGGCATCTTATAATTAAAAAGAGCATAATGATACGCCTTGATTTTAATTTGTTTTCAACTTTTGGTATGTCTAGGTTTTTTGCTGTGTTTTCCTAGACCTTGAAGCAAATGCTTTATCAATTATATGTTAAATTTCCACAGCACTATAATTTAACATAAGTAGTTGAAATTAAATTGAAATTAAAATTACAAAGAACGTTCTGCATTGTGCTTTTCATTGTTAATAACACTTCCAATTATTGATAAAGATATCTCTTTGTTAGATTTAACTGGGTTATTTTTGATGTAATGTTTGGATTTGTGAATGCTTCTATCATTTTAAAATTGAAGTTTTCACAACTTTACACTTACATCATAACTCGATTAAATTTTGTTAAATGTGTTTTTGGCTGGCAAATTTCATCGTTAGCTTTCGCCGTAGAGAGTGTTCTGGTTTGTCATCTTTGAGGCAGTTTAACAATATTTAATTTTAATGACCTAGTTATTCTTTACTACAATTTTATAGTTGGCTTATACGTTTCTCAAACTGTTATATTAATAGCAGGCTTATGTTTATGTTTGAATTTTTCAAATTTGACAAAATTGTTTACTACATCTTTAACAATTTTTAACTAACATTACTACTGACGAAGATAACTGTAAGTGTTATCGAAACGTTTAGATTGTATAATTTAAAGTACACCATTAAAAATCCCAAAAAGATAAGTATTTTATTATGAGTGTTAATGGTGAAAGTTTACATTTTCATATTTACAGCTAATGTTTTATATATAGGTGCGTATGACACCTTATTGTCCGGTACGAGTATTCATTTTTTGAATGAGGGCAACGACATATCGAGAAGTGATTACCCCAACGGCTACTGTTTAATGGCCTTTTACCTAACACACCTGACTTGTCTGCAAACGCTAGCACGCACTGATATTTAGTTAGAAATAGTTCCCTTCGCCTGGAAGTCGGATTTGAAGAGGCTCTCGCTGAAACCGTTAACTGTTTGGTGTATGCCAAATTTAATAACGTGATCGAGATTGATAAACATCGGAATGTCGCCGTAGATTTTACCTGTTAAAAGAGGTAGTTTTAGATCACAAGCTTTAGTGTACAGCAGCAACAGAAAGAAGATGGACGTACACTTGGACCTACAAGGGTTTCATACCAAATGAAATTGCAATGCCTACAGACCATGATGCTTTATTGCTGATGCTGATACAACCCCCTCGAAATTATTTTACATCAAAACCCATGTCAAGACAGATAAGATATTCAGAGAATAAATATCACGAGGTATGTACGCTACAACCATTTCAAAGTGGAGTTGACTAAAGCGTTGCTGCCGTTTAACAAAATTCACGTTAAGGGTAGTGAAAAACAGTTTTTATGATTTATTAACAAACCAATACTAAATCTGGACGAGATTGGTTGTCCGTCGATTAAAAAATTGAAAAAAGAAGCAAAGGCGTATAGTGGTTTAAACCATAATGTCGAAGCGCTTATGTGTGCTCTGGACGCATACCAACGGCCAAGATGTATACGGTACTGTATTGCGGTAAGTATTGAGATCTTTGAAATGATCCCCAGCTACAAGAATGTGTTTCGACTTGTATGTGTTTCCAGTTAGTTACCGAGGCATCCACCTAGACCGTGTGCAATTATTGTGAACACGGATCCTGCAAACAAACCAGGCCAGTACTGGACAGCCAGACATTGACGAGAATGGTAAAGAGGAGTATTTTGATTCATTTGGGCGACCCCGATGGGTTACGCTTCCTAAAGAAGAAGTCTAGATGGTCGGATTACAACAAAACGATGCTACAGGATTACCATTCGGGTGTGTCCACTTTATACGATAATATTTTGTATTTTAGATTAAATAACTTACCAATGCTTGATTTTGTAGACAAGTTTTTCACTACATGTTTAATTATAAATGATGAAATAATCAAGTTGTTGTATAATGCTTGTTTTTCTACTATTCTACTCTCATAAATAAAAAAGAAATTTAGTGCTTTAGTTGTTTTAATTATGACTTAGGGAGAGTGTAAGATGTTATTCTAGCTTGAAACTTGTTTCAGCTAGAGGAACTTAGATACAGGAAGCAAGATTCATAATTAAAAACAGAAAAATAGACTAATCGTCTTGTAAGAAAGTACTGTGGCTAGTGCCAGTCAGCAATTTGCATTTGCGATTGTCGAAAACAAAAATGTGATATAGGGATATCCAATTACTTCAGGATATAATACACACGCATTGCTTCGGGGTCCATCGATTCTGAGGGCCATTGAGCCCTCGAACGAATTTTAAAAGAATTACGCCAATTCTTTTTCGTCGTATTGAATTGAAAGGAATCGTTTTCTCATTTACAGAATATTGCATCTGGGCCCAAATTTTGCAATTACGCCACTGCACGAAATTTATTTCTCTGCTGTTTTGTTGTAATGTTCCTTAAACTCCACACTTTGCCCGTTCTTGAGATAAGAAATAAAACTGCAAGATTATTTCTGAAGTTATTTATTAACAACTAACTAAAAAGGTTAGATCCATAAATATTTATAATGATACGACATTGAAAGTTACAAAGATCATGAGAAAATACAATAATAAATTCCATAACAGTACAATGTTCTGATGAAATTGATTGAATTAATGAGATAAAGTTACAGTGTGAATAAAAGTACATTAGACTGTCATTTGAAAATTCCATAACGGGGTTTTAATTCCGAAATTAACAAAGGACGGTAATTAAAAATTTCTCGAAAATAAGAATCAAAATTTTACTGTATTTTTAGTTAACATCTCGAGTAAAATCTAGAATACTGTAAAATTTCACTGTAGATTCAACGAAGTTTATTTTTTGAAATCGAAATTCTTTTGAGCAGTTTTGCCGTAAAAATTGTGATTTTTGAAGAGTCGTATAAATGGCATTTAGAAATCGTTTACCCTGTTATGTCTCGTAATACGCTAATACGCCCAGGGCTAATGAATAGAATTGATGGTGATAAAAATATGGTTAAAAGGGAAATAGCCATTTTCAGAAGAAATGAGAATGGAATTCCACCTTAAGAAGTCATATATTTGACTAGAGCTTCCGCTAATTGTTTTTGGCTGATCCTTCACGAAATAGCTCTTGTTGAAAATGACCCTCCTTGTTTCAGACTAAATGTTTTGAAACAATCATCAACCCATACTTGTTTGATTTATAATGGTAATAATAATGTGCGTAGGATGTCCGTATCGTGTAGAGTAAATATTTTTATTCTTTTAAACATTTACATACCAGAAAATGTACGATGTTGCGGGCAGCAAGGGTTTTATTTTGGAGCATTTACTTCCAGGGTTGCGGTCTGTTAATAGACATATGTCATAAAAGTTCAGCAATTACAGGTACTTTTTCAAGAAATCCGACTCGTTAGTAAAAAAAAAGTGATATACGAGTGCGAAGATAGTTTTAGCGAGGAAGATTTCAAATCCGTAGCCCACGTTACGAAAGAACAATTTTGGGGAATTGTACACGTTTTGTGATTCAATACCTCGACAAGGTGGACAAAGGTGTGTGACCAAAGGTTTGTCGGACGAGTTTTTGAAAATTATTTTTTACTACCCAAGTAGACAAGCTGTAACTATGGCCATCGCTGCATTCAGATAATCGCTAATGCAAAAATTCGTACCACTACAAGGGAGGATTACATTGGTAACCAGAACAGAATTTTCCTAACAATTACATAATTCGCAACCCAATACACCGATAGCGATTGCATATATTGACGGGACCTACTTCTATATATCAAAGAGTAATAACTTTCGTGTCATAAGACAATCTTACAACGTGCATAAGAGTCGTCAGTTAGTAAAAGCTCCAGGCAGATATATACTAGCAATCCAAGGTCCTTATTTTTCGGACTCTAAAAATAATGGAGCCAAAATGTTGATTAATGAGTTTAATAGGGATGACGATGCAATAAGGGCATGGTTTCACCAAGGTGATGCTTTTGTGCTGGATCGTGGATATCGATATTCAATCCCGCTGCTTGACGATGTGGGTACTTCAAACAAGATGCCAGATTTTCCTGAACAGGGCCAAAACCAATTGTCAACTGAAGAAGCGAACGAGTGCCGCATAATAACTGAAACAAGGTATCCACCTTGTTGAAGTTGAAGCCAGAAACGGTCACCTCAAATCTATAATTAGGTTTTTTGGTCAAATCAATACCACATATCGAAAGCCTTAGCGATTTCTATCGTATTGCTGGAGCGATAATAAGCAAGATTTACCCTCACGTTCTGACGTTAGGCGCCAACAAAGAGCTGGCTCAGCAATTACTAGAAAAAGCAAGCCAGGTTAATATTATACAAGCCTGGGTGGAAGTAGAAAATCTTCGTAGACGGAACGCTCGTTGGGTTCAAATAAACGAACATGATTTAGGTGACTTCCCTTATCTCACTTTGGAATATCTTCGAGAGCTCACTGTAAGAGTTAACCTGGCCCTATCTTACATTCAAGATAAGTTGCAACAAGATGAAGAAGAATTCCATATTGATTCTCTTCATAATGAACCTGGTTTTATAAGAATTAGACATTTTTCGCGCTTTCGCAATGCGACAAAACATCAATTGTGAATTGCTTACAACCCCACCGAAAATCAAGAAGCCGATGAGAATGTGGAGGATCTAATTCTTGGTTACTACTGTACGAAGGTGGAAGAACTCTTGGAATATGTTGCGCACATTGCTAGTGTTTTGTGGTTTTTGGGGTATGCGCGTTATGAAAATGATGTTCACTATCTAAAATCAACTTTGTTCGATAAAATATTGGACGCAGCTAATAGAGCTCAACAACATGATCCAAACATTGCAAATAATAAGAATGCAATGGAAGTGGATACTGATTAGGTTGTAACGTGTACAGATCGATATTGGATTGTATTGCCAAGGATTTACATTTAAGAGTATACTCGATATCTACTTTAATGATAAAACAAACAAAAATATCTTTCGTTTCTGTATGTGCGGGACTATAAATCTAATAAAAGGTTGAAATTGCTATAAGTAGTATCATCTAGGGATTTCTACGATTTTGTTGTTGGCTTCATACCACTTTCCTAAAGGTATCTGTTGCTTTCGTGGAATTACCACTAGGCGGCAGTACATGTAATACGTCATAAAATAAGTAACTATTTAATCACAGAGACCTTTATTTATCTACAATTACAAGAGTTTATCTTTGGTTACAATGATCTTTTTCCTAAGTTTCCGGAAAAACGTTCTTCAGTTTTGGTTGTGGGTAGCTATTTTAGTTAGTGATGGTATTCTTGAAAAATTTTATCTTTGCTTATTAATGGAATCGGCAGTTCTATAAGAGAAAATTTAATGTGAAGTAATTCCTTATTCGGTACCTGCTTCAATAAGAATTACTGCTCGCTGCATATCGCGGATATATATATATATATATATATATATATATATATATATATACGTACAAATTAATTCAACGTTTAGGGAACGTCCTTTGTTCCCTTTGTCAAGAATTTATTTTGACAATTACAGAAATTGAAATAAGGTAACTATTTTGAACAAGTACAGAACATGAAACAAGGTAACTAATTTAAATTTAATCTGGACGGGTGTGTTTGACTTCGGGTAGTGCGTCTAGTACATGATGTAGAAGGTGCAGAAATGGGGACGTCAGGAACAGTTGCAGCATAAGTGTTTGAAATTTCTGGAAGATTTGGAGTTGGGTGAAATTTCGAATCAACTTGTTTAATGATATTCTTCCAAATTTGTGGCATTCTAGAAGTATCATCTCGTTTATTGAGGGCGTTTGGTCTTCTTTCAATTTCAACTGCTTCTCTGATAATTCTTTCTTGTAAGGTATATAGACGTGCAATTAGACGGATATTGTTGGTGTTAATTCGGTGTCCTGTATCTAAATGATGTGCAGCTAAAGACGATGATGGATTGTGCTGCTTAATTGCTAGTTGGTGTTCATCGGCTCTCGCATATAATATTCTGATAGTTTGTCCGATATAAGTTCTTCGACAGTTGTTGCACGGTATCTCATACACTCCTTGGTTTTCATTAGGAATTTTGTCTTTGGGGTCTTTGGGAACTCTAATGAAAGTCTACCTTATTTTTACACCTTATTTAAAAAAAAAATTAAAAAGGAGGGTATTCCATTTAAAATAATATAACTTTGATAAGTAACAAGTTTGTAGATCACTCTGTATATATATATATATATATATATATATATATATATATATATATATATATATATATATATATATATATATATATATATATATATATAATATATATGCTTTCACTAGTGGGTAAGATGGTTCCTTTCTGTAACTTGTTCGTAATCACACAATTTCTTTTAGCACGAATAGTTAAAAATATTCGTTTTTACACCATTATAAGCTCGCCTAAAATCTGAAGAGGTAACAAATGAGTATAATTAGTTCGCACTTAGTTATTATTTTATTGCAGCTATTACTTTCCTGGTGGATTTTACTTTCTGGTTGGATTTTAGTAGTAGTGATATATGGCCGGTTCTGACCAACAGTATACGAATTTCCCCTATTGAAGGTCAAGTCAGTTACCTTGAAGAGCTCAAAAATTTTTAATTTCCGGCCAAAATTTTGACCTTGAAGAGCACCAAAAGCTGTCGTTTCTCACCAACAGAGGGGCTAGTGATCTTAAACTGGTCCAGAACCGGTCCTGTATGGAATTTACCTATTCCACGCTTGTCATATAGCACCGATCCTGACACACAGTATGGGAGTACTAATTCTTTCAAGGTCAAATCTAAAAATAGAAATGGATATCAATTCTTAAAAACTAAAAATTTTCAACCTATATGAAAACGGCCGATCCTGGATCAGTTCAAAGTCACTCGCCCTCATGCAGTTATATGAAGCACATAGAGCATTGACATGTATAAGTATAAGAGTGTGAGTGAGAGAGAGAATGTGTGTGATCGAAAGCGAGAATGTGTGATGGTCAAGGCAACACCCCATTCAAGGTCAAACTTGTGGCGGGATTTTGAAGCACGTCAAATCAAAAAATAGAAATATCAGGGTCAATATTTTGTAAAGTTTTTAAGGTCAAAGATTCTTCACAGGCATATTACATTTCTTAGCAATATAAAGATATATGCAGATAATAAGAAGGTTGTTGTCTATGCTGAGTATGTGTAAGCGTAAGTGTGTAAGTGAGAGGGAGAATGTGTGAAGGTCAAGGCCACACCACATTCAAGGTCAAAGCGAGGTTGCTTGTCAAATCTAAAAACATAAATGTCATCATTTTACAATTCTTAGAAATGATCAAGGTCAAAAGAGGTTATTGACCCCGCAGCCATATTACGTTTCCCAGAAATACAAGAAGAAGGTTGTTGTCTATGCTAATAAGTTGGTGAAGGTTAAATGGTTGTTGTATTGGGTAAATGAGGGTTTTATCATATTACAATTCTTAGAAATTAAAAAATAGAATCAGTTCAATACATTCCTTTAGAAAATACAAGAAGGAGTGATGGTAATGGATGATTTTAAATGTGTATTACTTCGGCGCTTTTATAAGTATTTCAAGGAAGAAACTCGAATTGAAGAGTTTAAAACGCTGCTAAATACGAAGGATGCGTTCATAAGTAGTTTGGGCGCAGTCGGAAAAATAACAAACAACATTTTGTTCTTAATGGTGTTACTACCCCACCCATATGTAAACTTGCTTTAACTAGAATAATTTCCAGTGTTCAGTCGTAGTGCCATTGCGAGCAAGTAAAGTTATAACGCAACCAGCAGTAAAATCATTTCTGGAACGATCAAAACTCAGAAGTTCGCCGTTACATATGGATACCCTACATAGTTATAGTAATTTGTGCTGTGGGTGCTGTCAACTTAGCTGGTCATGATCATTTATAGATAAGGATGAAGTTAAACAAGCAGCTAATGAATGCTTAATCGATTGTGCTTATTATAAACTATCGAACGATACTCATCATGCAAATCATTGAAATTGGATACACCACACACCTCAACCTTGCACCATTAGTGTGTATGAGGTGTGCAAACTGTGATCAAAGTATTAATGTGGTATTAGACATGAAGGAATGGAATCAACTTCTACGATGGCATTCATATGTAGAATAACAATTTTTTCAATCCCAATAAATTGAAAACAAATTGATTGGTAAAGTGTAAACGAAGAAGAAGATATAATCTATGATCAACATTATAAATCTCTATCTAGCAATCTTGATATTTATTACAATGGGGAATTGATTAAAGGATATGACATAATTTTGAAAACTGTTATGATAAAAAATTTCTACTGCTGTTCTTGCACATTCAATGCTCATAATGTACAAGAACTATCCAATTTAAAGGATAGAATAAGCTGTAGATTGGAATTTCTTGAATCTTACAATCAGGCGTGTTTCATGAAAAGTTCATACAACAAGTTGATGACTGTCGTCGTTTTTGTAAGAAAGAATTCCATGGTAGTGATGATGATGGTGCTGGCATTTATTAAACATTGAAGATGTTATAAATATCTTGCATGATGTTTTTGTGCAGCCACCTGCAGAACCATTCCAGATACCAAAATTATCGATGAGCAAGAAGCCAAAAATCTAGCATGATGTTTTGGTGCGGCCACCTGCAGAACCACTACAGATCCCAAAATTATCGATGAGCAAGAAGCCAAATATCTTACATGATGTTTTGGTACTACCACCTGCAGAACCACTCCAGATGCCATCATAAATCTTGCATGATGTTTTGGTGTGGCTACCTGCAGAACCAACCCTGTCATTTTTATACGCGATGGTGATGTAGAGGATCATCTCAGCAAATTATTTGGAATGTAAGTATACTTTACATAATTTATAGTTTTTTATATTAATTTACTTATTGGTAGAATATACATTATTATTTAAATTTTTTTTGCATTACGCCTGCAACAATGGTTGTAGTCTCACCACCTCCACCAGCAGCGGTAGAAGCAGTAGTATCACCCCAAATACAATATGGAGGAAAAGATTTGCAGCTGATAAGGGAAGAAGGTCACGAATCCCAGGGTTCGCTACGACAAAGCGAGGAGCCTTGAACGATTCAAAAAGAAGTGCGAGGACGTGGAACATTTTGAATGAATATATAAACAGTGAGGCATCTGGGGTGGTACAAGTGCAGCGGCTAACGGATGAATTGGCTACAGCCAGTAAATGCTTTGCAAGAGTGCGTCAAAGTACACGCAATACACAAAATGTGCTACATACAATTGAAAATTTAGACGTTTAAGTTTATTTATTTATTTATTTTTTTAATTAGTGTTAGTAAGTGGTTTTGTAATATTTAGAGTAGTTTTATTTTTATAATACAAAAAAAAATAAATATTAAAATGGTATTATTTATCGTAAAGCGTTCTCTATTTTTCTTCTTCTACATACATTACTTGTTAAGAATTTTATTTAATGATTATTTCACCTTTAATGCATATTTTCCTGATACAATAAACATAACAATAAACATATTGTTATTCCTGATGAGTGTTTTTAACTGGTGTGATATAAACTCAAAGTGTGGATATCAAGTTATTATTAAGGCATTATTTGATAAAAAAATTAACTTGGAAAATACCGTTAAAAGTTTTATGAAACTGTGTGCCTATAAAGGTTACAACTCATTCTCTTTAATGAAGTAGAAAGGATCTTAGGCGATATGAATTTGCTTAGTGACATACTGCTTAAAATGTATGCATGCAATTTATTATGGGTTGATGATGCACCCCAAATTTACTACTTGATATTAGGAAACATCGATAAAGGTGAAACAAATTCCTGCTTGGGATGGATATGTGGACTAGATTCGGGAATATGGCCATCCAGTAATTTAAATGACTACAGAAGTACTTTAGGTTTACTATATAAGATGACGAAATTTTAGAAAAAGTAATATGTGCCATAAAACACAATTATATATTTTTGTGTTTTATTTAAAAGCTACATCCTTCGATACAAACTATTCCTATGGCTATATAAGTTAAACGTTATAAAACAATATCGTCTTTGATCCATGTTTCGTCCAATCCCCACGAATAACTTATTATCCCTGGAACGAAGCACTTCTTCCACCAAGTACATATCGGGATACTTTGTTTTCTGTAATTCCTGGTGTACGAAGACCTGGAGAAGGATTTCTTTGAAAAAATGAAAGCTAAGCTAGTGGGCTAGTAGCGCCCTTTCTTGAAGTGAAGACTGAAACTTGAACTAGCGGGCTAGTGACGGTAGTAGCGTGCTTTCTTGCAAATATGAACAAGGGTTTTTTTTAAGGTTTAACGTCAATGGGCTCCTTTTTACGTGTTTTTTATCTGGATCGATTTTCTTCACTATTTCAGTTAGAGGTTCTATTAGGGACTTCTAGGTACTTTCATGATCAATGTTTTAGTACTGTTAAGTTGCTGCTATATTATTTTACGAGCCTGAACAATTTTTCGCTTTAATATCATTTCCTTATATCCATTGCAGCGAAAACGGGGGGTTTACTGAACAGGTACCCGGTTACCCCGGAAAGATAGTTATTTACTCTGAACAGACAGTTGTTCACACTAAACAGATAACTGTTAATACCCAAACGGGTCAGTAACTACTAAAAGCAGTTTAAGGCATTATATATTCATCAAACCTTTGAACACATGCCTCGAAACAAGTTCATGCTTATGGTGGGGCTTATATGATCCTCGTACAAGGCTCTTCAATATTGCGTGAATTTAGGGCGAAGAGCGTAAGGTGATTACACTAAATTCTGAAGGAATGCACAAACAGTGAGGTGTCGGGAGTGGTTCGTGGTGAGCAGTTAACTCTTGATTTAGCTCTTCAGCTGCGATGAAAGTACTGTGGGAAACGACAACCGCTTCTGGGAAACGGCTATTTGTGTTGGGAAACAGGAAACAGATCTCTGTTCTTGGAAAACGGCTATCTGTATTTGAGAAACAGATCCGGTTCTTAGGGAAACTACCTAATTCTGAGATAAGCCAGATCTTGGTGGTTAGGACAGTAATATGTAAATAAAAATTCACATACTGTAAAGCATAATCTTTTTATTATTACAAACAACAATTTAGCCAATACAAGAACCATCTAACTTTGATATGTTTTTTAGCATAGACAACAACCCTACAATACGAGCTGATTCTATTGTTAGAATTGGGAAATAGGAATGCTTATTTGCTATTTCCAAGAATTTTACCTCCAACGAATACTTATTTTGTTGAAACTAATTAGATTTACAAGAATTTGACCTTCGAGGCTCTCACGTTTTTTTGCACGAACTAATTTATTCTGCATTTATTCCATCGACAACTAACTTATCTCGAGACACGCCAGATCCTGGTGGTTAAGACACTAGTATTATGTAGGTAAAAATCTACATATTGTAAGCATAATCTTTTTATTAATCCAAACAACAATTTAGCCAATACCAGTTCCATCTAACTTTGATATAATTTTTGGCATAGACAACAACCCTATCATTCTTGTTTCCATGATTGTTAGAATTGAGTAATAGGAACGCTTATTTGCTATTTCCAAGAATTTAAGCTCCAAGGAACGCTTATTTTGCTAAAACTAATATAGATATACAAGAATTTGACCTTCGAGGCTCTCACATTTTTGAGCCATCTAACTGTGATATACTTTTTAGCATTCTTCTTGCATAATTTATTGCTATAAACAATAATTTAGCCAATGCAAGAACCATCTACCTTGACCGATTGCAAAGTCAGCCATTTGATTAGGAACGCTTATTTCCAAGAGTTTAATCTTCAAGGTTTCAAGAGAAACCACTAATCTTGAGAAAAACACATGAGCGAGCATGTAACCTTGACCAATAATTTACATTGTTCCATTGTTCCATTTTTAGTTTAGACCATAACCATTCTGATTTTGTAGCTAGGACACTGGGACAGCCTTGGCTCATTCATTTAGTCAATACAAGAACAACCCGAAGCACTGCAGAAAAACAATGAAGCTGGAAGTTTGATCTGAATTCCATGAAGCAGGATATAAAGCTCAACTATTTCGATTAAACACCTTCTTAGTCAACGGCTATCTGTATTTGGGAAACTGATTCCCGTTTTTTGGAAAAGGCTATGGGCATTTCGAAAACGGATTCCCGTTTTTGGGGAACGGCAGTAGTTGCCACGCCAGAACCACTACCACCACCCAATCTGTCTATATTGCAATGGGATGATGACCAGGAGGGCCATGCAACAGCTTCACCAACACAGCTTACGCAAGACCCTTCAGCATTGCATGAATTTAGGACGAAGACCGTAATATTCTAGCAGAATATACTAACAGTGAGGTCTCGGGGGTGGCTCGTGTCGAGCAATTAACTGTTGCGTTAGCTGAGGCTAAGCAACAGAAAAAATTAGACCAAATAAACCAAAAACTGAAAACGTGCTGCATATATTAAAGGACCTAGAGACATAAAATATTTAAATTTAGGAATTTTTTTTATTATAAGTTTTTGTTATGAACGAATAAGTTCAAAAGTAAATATTTCAATAATTTTTAATTAGGAAATTTTTGATTTTTAGGTTAGTTTTTTTTATGGAAATTATTGTATATATTTTTAATTGTAATAAATAAAAGTTGTATTGTTTTTATGTTTTATTAATTCATCTCAAGTTTTTTATGTAAACAGAGCAGACATTGAAACTATTTAACAGTTGTTTTATTTTAAAAATGAAAACAAAAATATAATTAGCTTCAAATTATTTTAAATCATACTTGCATGAAAATGCACGCGCATTATAAATTTCTACATCAGTCATTTTGAAAATTTTAAGCATGAAATCTATCTACTTCCGGTAATATCCTTTTGGAAATATACACATTCATACCTCAAGTTTTTGTGTAAGCAGTAGATACATTGATACCTATTTTGCAGTTTTTAAGTAAAGTTCAACTGTTTCATTTAATAAAATATAGTTGAAAAAGCTTGTGTGTTAAAATATAATTAGCCTTTCATCTATTTATATCTATAATTTTTTGTAAAATCAAATACAAGTTATGATAATATCATGGAAATGTAATTCACATGAGTTTATATAAACAATGACATTTTATATCTGCACGAGAAGCTACTGAACAAAACGATTTTCTACCTGTTGCATTTAGTACATTAATATAAACGAACTGATTTTAATAATAATTCATATTCTTTGTTAGAGGTAAATTGTATGAGAAATAACTTACATACATTATATGTACATTGAAACTTTTGATCAAGTTTATAATTATAGTTACTATAGTGGTACTAACAATGTCGACTTTCATAAAGCTATAAATAGATGTCTGACACCTGCGCAAAAGAAAAAATTATCTCTCATAATGCTTCGCATTGTGTAGTTTAATAAATAACTTACATACATTATGTTAATTGAAACTTTTGATCAAGTTTATATGATTTACTAAAGCAGGGTGTTTATACCTAAATCGAGATCACACAAAAACAAATCATAGTTATTAATATATTTCTTTATTTAGTAACTGCTACATTAGATAAGCAGGACGATAATA
Source organism: Vesta saturnalis (assembly GCA_036346205.1). Classification (NCBI taxonomy): domain Eukaryota; kingdom Metazoa; phylum Arthropoda; class Insecta; order Coleoptera; family Lampyridae; genus Vesta; species Vesta saturnalis. The sequence goes on along the minus strand of JARFJB010001382.1, from coordinate 4,115,772 downwards.
GGATATTTCCATTAAGCATACAGTGTTATGTGAATTAATATTATACTCTGCATTTATAACATCTTCAATGTCTTTGAAATGCCGGCATAATCATCATCATCACTGCCATGGAATTCTTTCTCACGAAAACGACAGTAGCCAACAACTTTTTGCATTTGATCAAATAAATCATAGGACACTTTTGTTTAAACTTAATGCACTTGGGTTTTCCTCGTCACTAAATGAATTGATATATTCTTATATAACAAATAGGCGACTATCTGTTCAATATGGGGGCTTTATTTCTAAACAATTTATCGCTAGTTCTGGGGTTCCTCAAGGATCCGATTTAGGGCCATTGTTATTCTTATTATATATCAACGATTTATCCGCAAAAGTTGAGTGTCATTATCTTTTGTTTTTTAAGGAGAATGCGCGAGGGCGGATACAGCTTCTGTTTGACGGGGATTTTTTCGCGCTTGACTGAGGGTCCTCTGACGTAAAAACATTCGATGTTTTTTTGAAATCTACGTCGGAGGAGATTAAAACAATTATTTGAGGTGTAAAATCGCGCAATCTTTTGCAATTTGTTTTAAGATTATGAAACTTTACGTACCTGGATTACCTCAGGGCAATTAACAAATAATTAATTGACAAAATTTTAGTAAAGTCAGGCTGGATTTTTACATACCACTCCCCCTTCGGGTGAATCGAGGTTGGCCCGCTTGATTTTTGCCCTTGCGCCGTAGGGTAGGAGGATGGTTATGCGGCGCCGATTTCTTCTTTGTTGGCGCGTCAGGTTTTGCGGGACCGTTTGGGTAGGTGGCGGCATTAAGGTGGTCGGTTCCGGGCTCTCTTTTAGTTGCAGTAGTTCCATCTGCCCGGTCATCTCCTCGGTATTGCGTTGGTGGTTGGGTGTTCCTGGCGTTCTGGGACGGCCGTCAGTAGTTATACTAGGCCGATTCTGGACCAGTTCAAGGTCACTCGCCCTCTGGTGGTGAAATCGGAAGCTTTTGGAGCTCTTTCAAGGTCAAACTTTAAGCGGGAGATTTAAAATTTTGGAGCTGGTCAAGGTCAAAGCTAAAAATAGAAGTTGCAAGGTAATCATAAATCAAAATAGTTTTGAAGGTCAAAGGTTATTGACTTACGGTGGTGTCTATAACATTTCTTAGAAATATAAAAGGTCAAGGTGAAAAGCTTAAAATTAAAATAAGTTGCAAGGTAATCATAAATCAAAATAGTTTTGAAGGTCAAAGGTTATTGACTTACGGTGGTGTCATATTACATTTCTTAGAAATGAAGAAGGTCAAGGTGAAAATTAAAAATAGAAATTGCAAGGTAATCATAAATCTAAGAATATAATTTTCAAGGTCAAACTTTTAGAGGAAATATAAATTTTGAACCCGGTCATCATCATCATCATATTTCTAGTCAAGTTGTAATATGTAATCAAGGACGCATATTTCTTATATAAATTGCAGCGAGCTGTATGTTGAGATCAGTCTGCAACACGTAGTTGTTAAATATGGAATTAACAGGGTTAAACCAAAGCACCTATTGCAAACCCTTTAAAAATGCGTGAGCTCGATATATCGAGAAAGTATAAAGTAACGAATATAGATATAATTAATACTAAGTATGGTGAACGTATAGTGATAGAAACGGTGATTTTAAATGTGTATTGCCGGAACGCTTTTATGTGTATTTCAAAAAGAAGAACACGAATTGAAGAATTTAAAACACCTAAACACTAAGGATGTGTTTATAAGTAGTTTGGGTGCAGCTGGCAAAACAACAAACATAACATTTTCTTTTTAATAGTAGCACCACCATATGTAAAATTGAAATACTAGAATTATTTTCTTAAACAGCGTTTAGTCATAGTGAAATTGTGAGCAAGTAAAGTCATGAAAGTAGCAATAAAATCATTTCTGGAACGATCAAACTCAGAAATTCACCGTTATATGGATACCCATTCATTGCAGTAACAATCTGAATAATAATTTAACATTTGTTGTTGGTGCTGTCAAAATAGTGATGGTAGTAGTAGTAGTAAAATGAAGAGAAACACGATGAAGGTTATTCTTCTGTAAGACTGACTGGACATCATCATCATTTCAATATAAGGATGAAGTGTATAAACAAGCAGCTAAGGAATACTTAATCGATTGTACTTATTATAAACTATCGAACGATACTCATCATGCAAAACATCTGGAAATTGGATACAGTACACTCTTCAACCTTGCACCAGTGGTGCGTATTGAGTGGTAACTTGTGATCAAAGCAATAATGTAGTGTTGGATAGAAGGAATGGAATGAGCTTCTAAGATGACATTCGTATTGTAGAATTACAATTTTCCGATCCCAAGAAATTGAAAATAAAATTGATTGGTCAAATGTAAACGAAGAAGAAGATATAATCTATGATCAACTTTATGAATCTCTATCTAGTAATCTTGGTATTTATTACAATTGGGAATTAATTAAAGGATATGACAGAATTTTGAAAACTGTTATGATAGAAAACTACAAGTGCTGTTCTTGCACATTCAACTCACATAGTATAGAAGAACTATTCAATTTAAAGGATATAGTAAGCTATAGATTGGAATTTCTTGAATCTTACAATCTGGTGTGTTTTATGAAAAGTTCATACAACAAGTTGTTGACTACCGTCGTTTTCGTGAGAAAGAATTCAGTGGTGGTGATTGACATTTATAAAGATATTGATGATGTTATAAATGCTAAGTATAATATTAATTCACATAACACTGTATGTTTAATGGAAATTTTGTATTATCGTCCTGCTTATCTAATGTATAGCATTTACTGAATAAAGAAATAACTATGATTTGTTTTCTCAATTTAGGTATAAATACCCCGTTCTATCCATCCATGTAAACAATGCTAGTTAAGAAGCGAAAGAGTGTAGGTGGTGGTGGTTTGGTGAATGGTCTAATCAATAAACTTCCGTTTGAATTGCATTTACCTGGTTACCAGTATTGCGGTCCTGGTACAAAGTTAGAAAAACGACTCGCGCGAGTGACCTCGTATTAATCAATTAGATGCTCAGTGCAAACTTCATGATATCAGTTACAGAGATTACCGAGATTTAGAAAGTAGACATAAAGCAGATAAAATTTTGCAAAAAAGCTTGGGAGCGCTTTAAATCATAAGACGCAACCTAGGTGAACGAACTGCAGCTTTAGCAGTCAGTACCATCATGAAAGCAAAAGAAAATTGGGAATGGGGTGTAAACGTCGATCTAATATGAAGAAGAAGAATCAATGGTGGAAATTTATTGCATTTACGAAAATAGCTAAAAAATTAAACCTAACGGAAATTTCACAGACACAATAAAGTCAGTGCTTTCAACGGCAAAACGTGTGGTAAAAAATTTAGGAGGAATAGAAAAACATTAAAGTTCCTAGAGTAATTCCCCTACCTAAACAAGGAGGGTTTTACCATTTCTTATTCCGTTATTCGCAGGATTATCAGCAATCGGTGCTTTAGCTGGCGGTGCATCAGGAATTGCAAAGCAGTCAATGATGCTAAATGCTAAAAATTGCAGGAAGAGACATCGCGCCATAATCGCATGATGGAATCGGTCGCTATAGGCTCCATGAATAAAAAGTTTCAGCCAAGGAATTGTTTGCTAAGCGTACGGTAGCGGTGTGTAACGTTTGCGGATATAACTGATTGTTTATCAGTAAATTATTTACTTTTTCCCCAATGTAGGTCCTTGACGCTCCAGTGTCGATTAGCGCGTATACGAAAGTCTTAAATATCTCTATCTTGAGAAACAAGCGGTCATCGGAGAGGCGAGGAGTCCATGGATTCGGTTCTTTGGCCCTGCGGGTTTTTACTGTCTGCCGCCAAGCAGTCCATTCGGATGTGGTTGTTTTATTTCCTGGTGTTTCCTTACCGGCGTAAAAAGTTTCCCGACCGCGGGCAGGGGCAATCACGGGATATAACGTCTTCCTTTCCACATCTGGAACAGAAAGCCTTAAAAGGATCTTGGCATCTATTTCTTGTGTGGCCGGTCTTTCCGCATCTCCAGCAAACATCTGCCCGGTTATACGGGACAGGGACAGGCGTCGAGTTCCCGGTGTTCTGGCTAGTATCTGTTTCTAGAGTTAATCCGCTAAACTGTACTTTCGGACAACTAGGACAGGGTGATGGCGAATGAGTCTGATGAGGTAGCATCTCAAATTGGATGGCCAACTAAAGTAGTCCTGTCAGGTTGGTGAAGTCTCGTTGACGGATGTAGTATTTATATTCTACTCTTAGATTATCATATATCCGCTGCAGCTGTGCTTCTTGGGATATAGATCCATGGTGGCGCGTTAGCGTGAGAAGGGCGGTAACGTAGTCGGTAGCCTTCTCTCGGGGTTTTTGTAATCGATTACGGATCTCTTCCTCTAACTGAAATTGGTATCGCGGTGGTAATAATTGTAATTTAAAACTGGCAATAAAGTCTTGCCAAGTCGCCCAAATTATTAATATAGTTTGGATTTAATATCAATTGAGAGTTTCGTTCAATTTAACCAAACGTACACGCGTTGTTTTTATTTCCTATATTGAATATTTTACGCTTCTAACTGTTAATCCAAAAGTTTACCTATTCGTACATCAATTAGTTTTTATAATTGAGGAAAGTAAAGGTAAAGTGTTTTGTAATTTGAACACGTTTTATATTTATTAACTTGACGATCTACTTACACGCGATCTAACCTAGTAAATTCGTAAGTTTAAACAATTACGCAAATTGTTTCAACTGGACGAACGGTTTATTAGGTATTTACTTATTTTCGATCTTAGTAAAAGCTAAGTTTAATCGTTCTACACAAACTCTCGTCGGTCGGGGACATTGTCACAGCGGCGGATGCGATTTAACAAGCGCTTCTGGGACATGTCGCGGGAATGGATTCTCAGGTAGACGATCGCGTCTGTAAGTATCTCTAGATGTCTCTTTCTGGTCAGGTGTGCTAGATGTGGGTAGAGTAATATTGTGTGCTGAGTGTGTAAATGAGAAGACAGTCCAAATTCTGAGACTCCCCGAGAATGAACTACTTTCTCCGGGATGTGATATAAATAGAGCCAGGACCCTTCTTATCACAAGAGTAAGCAAAATATGAATCCAGGGCGTTAAGCCCGTCTCCACCGTTCGACTAGGTGTAGGTATGTGTGGAAGGTGACTCCAGGCCTGTCGTAGCAACTTCAAGTATAGGTGTGTGTGTGAGGAAGAGGTCGTCAGGCTTTACAGCCTGTCGAAGCCACTTCGAGTGTGTGCACTGGAAATGTAAGATGGGTTTCGGTCTTTACAGTCCGTTGTTTATCTAGGTGTCTGGTATAATGCGTTTGTACTCAACACGCGTACTATCACTCTCGGAAGACGGGGTCAGGCAGGTAGTTACTAGGAGCTGGTGGTCAGGCGGCTTAGTGGCGCGACGGTTTCAGGATAATCGTAAGCCGTGATCGGCAGGCAGCCTACACGACGGTTCAGGCTAAGCGCGCGCGAACTAGATTGGGGTCACCCTTTTTGGTATCGCGTCACGATTTTTAAACAGAATGCGCGAGGGTGGATACAGCTTCTGTTTGACGGGGATTCCGTTCGCGATTGGCTGAGGGTTCTCTGATGTAAAACTTTTTTGAAATCTACGTTGGAGGGGATTAAAATAATTATTTGTGGTGTAATATCGCGCAATTCTTTGCAATTTGTTTTAATATTATGAAACTTTACGTAACTGGATTAGCTCAGGGCAATTAACAAATAATTAATTGACAAAAGTCAGACTGGATCTTTACAATACTATTATCCTGATGTTAAATTATATGTAAAGAGATGTTTAATTTTTGGAACATTTTGGACTAGTATCGTAGTGAGCGATTAAGTTTACATTGTTTTTGTTTGTTACTATGCAACTTTTTCAAACAAAAGAAAATCAATTTTCTCGAAAACGGGCCAAAATTAGCCGAAAATAAAATTAAAACCCCTCTTGGACGACAACCTCCTGCCGACTTATTTACCTATCTACCACATATATCAAATTGGGGGAGCTACCCCTAATATAAAAACTACCCCTATTAGATAGCGCAAACTATAGTTTTTAAACCGAAGAAATCGTGAATTAGTAACTGCACTAATCACTAATCCCAAAGCCAATTGAAAAACTTCAATCACTCATATCAGATGTTAACTCCAAGGCAACAACTAAAATGAAAGTTTCTTTGCGCTGAAGTTTTTATTTCCAGCTACCCTCTACGATTTGGTTTAAATTTCAAGGTCACGCAATATTACCATTTTTAGGAATCTAAAAATAGAATTTTCAAAGTCAAAGTCTGATGAGCTGCTGGGGGGTATCTTTTTACAATTCTTCGAAATCAATGTTCAAGTTATTGATCTGCAGGTGTATCATATTACAATTCTTAGAAATCTAAATATCGAATCAGTTCATGAAAACAAGAAGAATAATGGATTTTTTGTCTATGCTAAAAAGTATGTCATGGTTAGATGGTTCTTGTATTGGCTAAATTGGTTGTAATAATAAAAAGAGTATGCTTACAGTATGTTTGCTTTTATCTCTTACATAATACTACTGTCCTAACCAGGATCGGCCTGTCTCAGGATGAGGTAGTTTCCCCAAGAACTGGATCCGTTTCCCAGATACAGATAGCCGTTTCCCAAAAACATGTGTCTATTTCGCAAAGCTGTTTGCCAGCTCATTCAGCTGACTGGACAATGGATCCTGCATGTGGGTAATCAAGCTTAGGATTTTATCTGAGGCGACAGGGTCTAGTCATCTAGGGGGGGGGGGGGGTAAACTTATTTTTAGCTAATTCTGGCCCATTTTCAAGAAAATTTTTTTTTTTTTGAAAAAACTGGTATAATCCGCTTAGAAATATTTGTCACCTACTGATAGAGGATATATGTGGTCTCATATGAGGTGTTAACAGATATTCATACTGTCAAGGTCATTGGAAAACATTATTGATAAAATTGCATAATTTCGTCTTGCCTTACCTTCGCTGTACACATTAGTTTGCTTTGATTTTTTTTTAAGTATACTTGCCTCCTTAATTTTCAGAATTTGCTTATTTAGCCGAGCAACTATCCACCTTTGGGGTAGGTTTTGTTCGGAAAGGCTCGGTATTCTACAGACTTTAATAATAGAATTAGTAGCTGGTGGAACAAATTAAATTGATAGTTTTACGTGCTAATAATCTGGAGCAAGGAGCTCTAGTTTCCGGAATTAAAAAATGCAATAAAGCATTACGAGGTTTGATCAAGTTGCTGAACAACTCTAGTGGCCTTGGAGAAATGTAAAAAATAACAGCAGTAATTGGACATGTAAAAGGCTACAAACAAATGTTTAATTCGCTGAAATGATACGGTGGTGGATACAGTTCACGAAAGCAAACAGCGGCCAACCATGTGAAATGGGAAGACATTGATCCACATTTAGAGGGCGTATACGTACAGCCGTCATCATGAATCTGAAGGACACGGACCAAAAAATGTTCTTAGAAGGCGCATCGACCATTTTTACTAAAAGAATTTCTAAAATCCTGAAAAAAGAGCAAGCTATTAGAATAAATAGGGTATTTTGATTCGAGAAAGATAATCAAGAATTTCATGAATTAAAATATTTTAATACCAAGCATAGTGCTATTTACCAAGACACCAATTTACGTGAATGGTTTCCTGTAAACGTTCAACAAGCCATTTTAGACGATCTAGAAAACTTAAGGTAAAATAAAGTGGCTTGGCATTATCAGCTATAATCAATCTACAAGTTAACATTAATAAATTTACACCACAGCTTGGATCCTCGTTCATTAATCTGCTTGCTCAAATTGGGAAAAAGGAGGCATGCATTACCGTTCTGAATAATAATGCTAAATGTTTTGCGTGGGCTGTGGTCACAGCTTTACATCCACTTGAAAAGCATCCACAAAGAACGACTAAGTATCCCAATCCTCATCCAGCGTTGAATTTCACAGGAATTTAGCTTCCCATGACAATTAAAAAAATTCCGCGCTTCGAAAAGCAAAATGATTTACCAATAAATGTCTACATTTTAAAGAAAGCTAAGAACAGATTTATAGTCCTACCAACATACTTAACTTAAGGAAAAACGAAATAAACATATAAATTTACTGCTTACTCAAAGTGAATATTACGATGAGGATGAAGATGCAACACCTCCTACATATCATTACGTGTGGATCAAGAATTTATTTCGGTTGGTGTCGTCATAATTGATTGAAAAAGATCACAGAAAATACTTCTGCGATCGCTGCTTACACTATTTTGATACGAAAACCGACCGTGATAAACATTACGAAGACTGCTTAAAAATGAACAGCTGTAAAATTCGATTGCCTACAGAAGAAAATAAGTTCATTAGTTTTAAAAACCATAAAGACAAACTGAAAGCACCCTTCGTTATTTATGCAAATTTGTAGTGTTCGCTTGTGCCGTGTAAAGACAAAAATAAGCATCAAGATCATCAACCATGCAGTATTGGATACTACGTCAAGTGCTCCTATGATGATTCATTATCGTTTTATGGAAGCTATCGAGGTAACAACTGTATTGAGTGGTTTACTCACGAATTAGAAAATTTCGCGGAAGATCTAGAAACTGTTTTTTGTGTCCTTTACCTTTGGAAAAATTAACGCCTGAGGAACAATTTAATTACTACAATGCTGTAACTCGTCATATTTGTGAAAAACCGTTACGGGATGTAAGGGTTAGGGATCATGATTATTTAACGGGGGTGCATCGGGGTGCTAGCCGTAAGAGATGCAATCTTAGTTATCAAGACAGTTACGTCGTCCCGTTAATAATGCATAACCTTTCCGGATATGGTGGTAAAATCTTGATAAGGAATTTGCCTGAGCACCTAGGCGGTCGTATACATGTGTTGCCAGTAAATAAAGAAAACTATATTTCATTTACAAAACATTTAGACAATAGCATAATAACATTCCGATTCATAGATTCATATCTGTTTATGGCTTCGGGATTAGCTGATTCTAGCTACAGAATTTCTTAATCTAAACAAAGAACAGCTGGTGTGTACCCCTACTATTATTTCGACAACGATAGAAGTAATTCTTTAAATAAATATAAACTTGATCCGGCACATTCGTATACGCTTATCGGATTTACGTGGCAATGCATGCTTAACACACCGACATTAATTTAGAATTATTGACGGACGTAGACATGGTGATTATGGAACGCGCAATCAAGGGAGACCTCAGTCAATACAGAATATCCGCAAACACTCTATCGTAAAATTAGTTCACAAGTGGGAGGAGAGATATGGGACTGCATCTTTAATTTAATAAAGCCATAATTCAAGTCATCAACGATATTTAGCGAGAATCTAGATATACTTTAATAAGCCGATTTAGGTTGGTATGACTATATTGGATATCTCGAAAAAAAATATATAAGAATAAGAAACTATAAGTAGATGAAGCCTATTCTGGAGAAAAAGTGCAAAGCCGCCTATACAGATACAGACTCGATCATCTTTCCATCGAATGTAATAATATCTACGTCGAGAATATCATCAAAAATTTTTTACAAGCGACTACGCCAAAGTCAACGTTTACGGTATACCCCAAGTGAACAAGAAAGTGTAAGGACTTATGAAAGCCGAAATGAACGGTAAAATAATTAACAAATTTGTTGGATTTCGGTCTAAAATGTACGTGATCAGAGTGAAAGACACTACGAAGAAAGCTAAAGGGGTGTAGAAACACATTGTTAAGAATAGAATAACGTTTGATGATTATGTGGAGTGTTTAAACAATTTAATAGAGAAAACTGTAGAACAGAGACTAATTAAGAGTGATAAGCATATGGTATCTGATATTAATCAAACAAAAGTAGCTTTCAGTCCTCATGATGATAAAAGATATTTAATTAAGGGTTCCTATGATACGTTTCCTTGGGGACATTTTAGAATAATGGATACTGCTTAGCTGGATTTCTAAACTATTATTGTTATATCATGTAATCTTATTCATATCATGCTATCCCAGCGGATGTAAATATTAATGTATATCATTTGTCTATACTAATAATTAACTAAAATGCATAAGAACTGTGTTATTTAATTATTTTTGCCTAATTCTGGCCCGCTTAAAAACACTTCTGTCACCTACTGATAGGGGCAGTTTTTATATTAGGGGTAGCTCCCCTAATTTGACATATGTGGTAGATACGTAAATAAGTCGACAGGGGTTTTGAATTTATTTTTGGGTAATTCGACCCGTTTTCGGGAAAATTGATTTTTTTTTTTTTTTGTAAAAGCAGGAATTAGAATAATCGCTTAAAAAATATTTCTGTCGCTTACTGATAGGGGCAGTTTTTATATTAGGGGTAGCGCTTAAGAGCAGCTGAAGCCTTAGACATTCGTTTTAAAGGAATTCTTGGGGAGGGTTTTTTGTGTGTACATTAGACTAAGGGTACGAGGACCTTAACCTAACATGCGTTGCCTGGTAACAATACTCTCTAATCCCCGCTAAATTTGATTTCATAATACCCCAACCCACCTACCCTCTTTAACAACACCCGGGGTTGGTAGGTGGAGGTATTTCGAAGTTTGAAGAAATGGGAGATTAAACTTGCAAAATGATGTGCGTGAAAGAAGTTAAAGAATTAACCTCCGTAAGAAATAACATGGGATTTTGGGCTCCAACCGGCATAGCTTATCTACGAAGGAATAGGGGATGAAATTTGGAAAATAAATAGTGTGTAAGGAGTTGAAGAAAATTGGGGATGAAATTTTCAAAATGAACCTCCATAAGAAATAACATGGGATTTTGGGCTCGAACCGGAATAGCTTATATACGACGGGATAGGGGATAAAATTTGCAAAATAAGGCGTGTTTAAGGAGTTAAAAAAAATAAGGGATGACATTTTCAAATAAACCTTCATAAGAAATAACATGGGATTTTGGGCCCGAACCGGCGCGGCGTAGCTTATCTACTTGAGTTACTTTTACCGTTCCTATAACTAACACCAACGGGTTTTCAGATATTTGAGATTTATAAAATTGCAATAGGCAATTGAAAAAAAAACTACACTTGTTTTACCCTCGTTTCACAAATATTATCAAGTGAAGTATAAAGATAAGGAGCTAGTTTTTAATTCAATATACACTATGAATAAAAAAAATAATACGGGGTGAAAGAAAATTGAGGTCAAATTTGATCAGCTTTAAATTAGATTATCTAAACAAGTTTAAATAGTACACCCTGTATATCATGCCTGAATATGCCATAACATTTTAATGTCTTTCGATTTGTATTACAGCTTCCCATACATATTTGTCTTTTTTTAATTAGGCGCTATACTGAATACCTTTCTAATAAATTAAATATCTACATACTGCCTTTTAATGGAATGCAGAATAATAATAATTGTTATCTTTACGATATAATTTTAGCATCATATTTACTAGAAACAGATATCCAAATTTCCTTATTTCAATAAAACATCTTAGGAATTATTCAATATTTTTAAGTTTAATTTCCAAAAAGAAAATCAAAAGAAAAACATGAATATCATGTACAAAATTTAATGGAATAAACGTTAAAGAACATAGGAAATCCAAGACGTATATTAAACGTAAGCCAAAAACTCTGGAATATGAATCTGAACAAAAATAAGTGAGATTTAGTCTTATTAAGTACTGAATTCGTAGCAACAAAACGACAAATTAAATAATAAAATACTTATCTTTTTTGGGATTTTTTAATGGTGTACTTTAAATTATACAATCTAAACGTTTCGATAACACTTACAGTTATCTTCGTCAGTAGTAATGTTTGATAAAAATTGTTAAAGATGTAGTAAACAATTTTGTCAAATTTGAAAAATTCAAACATAAACATAAGCCTGCTATTAATATAACAGTTTGAGAAACGTATAAGCCAACTATAAAATTGTAGTAAAGAATAACTAGGTCATTAAAATTAAATATTGTTAAACTGCCTCAAAGATGACAAACCAGAACACTCTCTACGACGAAAGCTAACAATGAAATTTGCCAGCCAGATCGAGCAAAACGAATTTGTGACCCTGAATTTTTGAATGATGAATATAAATATTTAAGAAAATCCTTACAAGATAATGGATATTCACTTACAGATATTAATAATGTTATTACACCTTCTAGGCGTAACCTTAAAGAAAAACCAGTTCTTAATGTTGGTACTACTTTTCTTCCTTTTATAGCTAATGTTACAAATAGAATTGAAAAAATCCTAATCAAATATGGCATTAGGACTATTTTTAAACCTACAAGAAAAATTAAAGAACATTTAAGATCACCTAAAGATGTGTCAAACCCTTTATCATCTTCCGGAGTGTATAAGTTATCTTGTTCATGTGGAAAAGTATACATCGGGACCACAAAACGTAGCTTTGATACAAGACGCAAAGAACATATGAGATTTTGTAGATTGGGTCAACCAGAGAGGTCTGCTGTGGCTGACCATGCCCTGAATAATCTAAATCATGACATTCAATTTGACAATATGAAAATATTGTCAAGACAAACCCATTATTATGTTCGTTTGCAACGTGAAGCTATTGAAATATATAAACACCCGAATAATTTTAATAGACAAGAAGAAAATCTCCGTTTAAATAGGTTTTGGCATCTTATAATTAAAAAAGAGCATAATGATACGCCTTGATTTTAATTTGTTTTCAGCTTTTGGTATGTCTAGGTTTTTGCTGTGTTTTTCCTAGACCTTGAAGCAAATGCTTTACCAATTATATGTTAAATTTCCACAGCATTATAATTTAACATAAGTAGTTGAAATTAAATTGAAATTAAAAATTACAAAGAACGTTCTGCATTGTGCTTTTCATTGTTAATAACACTTCCAATTATTGATAAAGATATCTCTTTGTTAGATTTAACTGGGTTATTTTTGATGTAATGTTTGGATTTGTGAATGCTTCTATCATTTTAAAATTGAAGTTTTTCACAACTTTACACTTACATCATAACTCGATTAAATTTTGTTAAATGTGTTTTTGGCTGGCAAATTTCATTGTTAGCTTTCGTCGTAGAGAGTGTTCTGGTTTGTCATCTTTGAGGCAGTTTAACAATATTTAATTTTAATGACCTAGTTATTCTTTACTACAATTTTATAGTTGGCTTATACGTTTCTCAAACTGTTATATTAATAGCAGGCTTATGTTTATGTTTGAATTTTTCAAATTTGACAAAATTGTTTACTACATCTTTAACAATTTTTATCAAACATTACTACTGACGAAGATAACTGTAAGTGTTATCGAAACGTTTAGATTGTATAATTTAAAGTACACCATTAAAAAATCCCAAAAAAGATAAGTATTTTATTATGAGTGTTAATGGTGAAAGTTTACATTTTCATACGACAAATTAAATGTTCTAATGTCTACAATAAATTTTCAAACTGGCGACCGTCTTGTTCGATGCATAACTGAACTCTTCCTATGAATGAAACTCGCACTTTCGGTAACATTTGTGGTGTTATTGTTGTAAATGCAGCACGCACCCTCTCTTTCATTGTAGTCCCACAGAAAAAAATTATTAAAATTTAAGTCAGGGGTCCTGGCTGTCCAATTTTGAGGTCCTCCTCTGCCAATCCATCTATTTGCGCAGCACTGATTTAAATACGTGCGAACGTTAGCATGAAAGTGTGATCGAGCACCATCTTGCTTTAACCACAACTCGAATATTGCGAGTAACGTTCTCCAACAGTTCTGGAAACTCCCCCATTCAAAATTGCCGAAATTCTAGCCCGCCTAAATGACCATTAGAAAAGTATGGGCCTATTACTTGATCACCAACAATCCGACCCCATACGTTAACAGACCATCTGTGCTGGCGCTCGACTGTATGGAAAAAATGGGAGTGTTCATTATTATAATAATGAAAATTGTATTTGTTAACCAAGTCGTTATTATGAAACGTAGATTCGTCAGAAAATAGGACAAAATTTAAAATTTCTTCTTCTTGTGCGAATTTGTCCATAACCCATTAACAAACCTTCACTCGTTGATAAAAATCCGTGTCAAAAAACGCTTGGTATAATTGGATATGGTATAAGTGAAACATGTACTTCTCCTTTGAATGCTAGTTTACTAACCCCTAAACTTATTTTACGTTGATTTACGCGTGGATTTTCGATTACAGGGGCTAATACTTGAAATTCATTCTTTTCGTTGTCGACAACGCGCTTTTATTCAATATGTTTTTCATATGTTATGCTTCCGGTTCTGCGAAAATCTCGAATTAATCGTTCGAAGACAGACTTATTTGGATTCCTTAGTCATTTACTATTTACTAAAGTCATATCGATTCTTTCTTGAACTGAACACATTTTTATGTTGAAATATTTTTGCAGAAATCAGCACAAGTTATTATTAAATCAAATGATAGTTATCAAATCAAAGAATTGGCAGACATTAAGTGGAAAACAATCAAAGCCGCCTTGATTTATTAGAAAAGTACTCAGTGAAGCGCCTAATTAAAATAAAAATGCCAAAATTGATGTTATTGTTAAAAATAGGTATTGGATGACCTAATACAAATCGAAAAACAATAAAATGTTATAGCATAATTAGGCATCACACACAGGCTGTACCGTTTAAATTTATTAAGGTAATTTAGTTTAAACGTAATAAAATTTGACCTCAATTTTTTTCACACTGTATGTTTTTTTTTATTATATATTTTTTTATTATACTGTATGTTAAATTAAAAACGAACTCTTTGGCTTTATACTTCACTTAATAATATTTGTGAAACGATAGCAAAATTTTCTTATGCAATTTTATAAATCTAAGAATGTCTGAAAACCTGTTGATGTTGGGTATAGGAACCAAACCAGTAACACACTTTTATTTGTCCATTATATATCATAAATGACATAAAATACAGATTGTTTCATTTAATAAAATATAACTTTGATGCGGCTCTTTTTTTATGAACCCTGCATAATCCGCAATATTTTAAAATTATACTTGAAACGGTCACCGTCATCCGTACAAAAAATCTTTTAAAAATAATCCACGGTTTTTCGTGGAGAAAGGGTGTCGTCTGTAGTGTGTCACCATATATATATATATATACAGTCGAACTTCCATATAACGAACTTCTCTATAGCGAATTTCTCTATATGTAAACATTCTTATTGAAACTTTTGCTAGAAACTTTAATCTCTTAATCCTTTAATGGCGTCTTTGCCTAATGAGCATTTCAAATTTCAATAGAAAGTCCTCAGTTAAACTTCCGTTTTAAAACCATTCAGTTCTGTCGTGTAGTACGCAAAATGTCGAAGCGAAAGTGCATAAATGTTTCCGAAAAAATTAAAGTGTTGGAAGAAGTTGACAAAGGTTTCAAGAAAAAAGACATTGCGGCAAAATTCGGTATTCCCACTAGCAGTTTATCAACAATAATAAAAAATCGCGACTCAATTTTGAAATTAGCCGATGTGGGAAGTGCGGCAAAACGTGCTAGAGCATGTGTGTACGAAGATGTTGATAAAGCAGTTTTGAAGTGGGTGCATTTAATTCGTGACCAGAATGTGCCATTATCGGGACCATTAATTAAACAACAGGCTATAAAGTTTGCCGAAACACTTGGATTATCGGACTTCCAGGTGAGCGCCGGTTGGCTGGACAAATTTAAAAAAAGGCACGGTATTGTGGAAAAGGTGATTTGTGGTAAAAGTGCAGCTGTTAACGAAAAAAATTGTGAT